>PIJE02000638.1:32837-175119 GCA_002895965.2 Coryphaenoides rupestris | reverse complement strand
AACACCACGAAAATGCATACGAGACTCTTGCAACTTGTGCAGCTTAGTGGTTATTTGTAGGAACTACAACTGATTTTTTGTGTGATTATGGATCAAGTGAAAAAATCAATAAGAAATAAGAAATGAATCCATTTGACCAAATTGCCTCCCGGGCCGGATTGGATCAGCTCGTGGGCCGCATCCAGCCCCCGGGCCACATGTTTGACACCCCTGGTCTAGACCCTGGAATGACCAGAAGGGACCATGCCATGCCTTAAAAGCAATCAATAAAATCTTAAAATCAATTCTAAAATAAATGGGTAGCCAATGAAGGGATTTAAAAATAGGTGCCACCTTTCATTTACTAATGAAAGGTGGTGTGGTTATAATTGCATCATTAAAGTTTAAAAGGTCTTGGAATTATTTGTATGTCTTTTACTTTACTTTTACTTAACATATAAAATAATGACAAATAATAATGTAGGCCTACTTACTGTAGTATAAATATATTACAATATATATAGGAATATATATATAACAATGTAGCCAACACTATTAATAATAAACTATGAGTTGATACACCCTTGAGCCGATAGCATAGTTTGGAATACTTTGGAAATAGATTCTAGAAATATTACTGATAGTCTATCTGAAACTGAAAAGTGACAGTAACTTTCTGTATATTGCCAAGAGGATTTGAATGGCATTGGCATAGCCTACACATCTTTATACTAATGTCTGTATCGGCAACTTTTGAGTTCACATTAAAATGTATGGAACATTGTTTCGTTCATACAATATGCCTACAGGATACTCTGACAAGTAGGCTTCTTCTGAACTTGAACTTGAAACTTGTTAGTTTCACTAACCTTTTAGTTCCTGGTGTGGTAGAACATCGTGTGCTAAACATTGATGAGACAGAGAACTTGAGGAGCAGTTTATTTGATTAGAAAAAAGCTGCACACACCCGTGCTTGACACTGCCTTATATAGTCCTGGCTGTGTATATGTGTGTGTGTGTGTGTGTTTGTGTGTTATTATCAACAAGCCTCAAAGTTTCTTGGTCTTGCTCTGGGACAATCTGCATACTTACGGAGTTATTCTGTCTTCCATCTGTGGCGCAGGTGACTATCTGGATCGGGACAACCCACTCTGACCTCTGACCCATATATATATACTGTATATATATATTTATATATATATGAATTCTTCTATACTGGCTAATATCATGTACTTTGGGGGTTTATCAGAATCATAATCATAACCAGAAACAGGTCTATTGCCAAGTTGTTTTTGACAGAGAAGGAATGTGGTAAAAGGATTGCATTTATATACCACTTTTATCCAAAGCTTTACAGTTGCCACACATTCCCCGACAGCGGTATCAACCATGCAAGGTAACAACCAACACGTCAGGAGCAGATAGGGTTAGTTGGTGTCTTACTCAGGGACACCTCAATACTTAGCTAGAAGGGGGAGCGAACCAGCAACCTTCCTGTTGCCAGACAACCACTCTTACCTCCTGATCTACTGCCGCCCCTAGCTGAATGTACTTTTGGGGATTGGTGCATAACATTGAACATTAAATAGAAATGAATTAGATGGAAATTCTAAAAATGACAATTCCGATAACCCTGAGGTGTGTAAGACAAAGTGCATTGGTCTCTCAATGGTATCCCAGGCTTTGCAGAGCCACGAGGCACGACACTGTTGGACTTGGCAGGATGGCTTCTCCAGAAATGATTGATAGTTAACCGTGGGATCATCGCCAAAGCCCGCCGCAGCCAAGATGGTTACGGCACAGAACCACAACAAGACTCGACAGGAAAAAGCTGCAGAGGTAATGAGCTGGCTGCGATCCACGGCAAGTCTCTGCAGTGCATGCATGGGTGGCTCAACCCAAGGGCTACACCACTCAGAGACATTCGGTTGGATATCGCCCTGCACTTCCTGTCTGTTTGAACCCTCCCCACCGCCCCCCATCATATCATGCCCAAACTACTACACACTATGATAAAGATACTACGATACTACTTTAAGATAAACCGCAGTATGGACCTCCCTCGGACGTCTTTGACTGCATTATCCTGCGAGTTAACACGTTAAACCCCTAGCTTGAACATTTCATCTTATAGTGCCTCACACAGAGATGGCCCCTCATGATAAACTTACACAAGAAATGTAAGGGCCAGGAGGCAGATACTACAGAGGGGGGGGAGGGAGTTTTGTCATTTGCCCCCCCTAGTGTTAGTGGTGTGTTATTTGTTATTGGCCACTAGGTGTCGCCCTTGTCTTCCCATGAGTTCAAGTTCAACCAGTGAGTTGAACAGTTAGTTTGAACTTTGTCTTGTTGATCTTAACTGTGTCATTGCTGGATTCCCAGGTGAGATTTTTCTAATCTTTTATGTAATTTAGTTTTTTTTCTCCTTTTCTCAAACATCAAATAAATCAATAAATCAATAAATTAATTAATTCAAGGACTTTTCAGTGACTTTTCAGACCCAATTTCCCTCAAATCTAAGGAAACCAGCATGGAATAGTTTGAGACACGTATCAAGGTGACTGTTACTGACTGCATTTAAAAAGATAAAAGCTTAAACACTTCTCAATTGTGCTACGTAAAAAAAAGAATCCAAAGAACTTCAAGTTCTATTCTTTGACTCAGATTTCAAGTGCATCACAACCACTTTCAAGTTCAGGTTCCAACAACAGGATATTAGTTTTGTTATAAACTGACTGACAATAATACAAATAATAATAATAATAATAATAATAATAATAATAACAATAGGGTAGGGTAAAGCCACATTGTCATGTGACTACTCTCTGGTGACATCACAAGTGGGAGTGTCCACCAAGATGTATGAGGACTAGATCAGCCTACCAGCCTACCCAGTGTACTGTACCATCTGCATCGGCTTATCTATCCATCATACAGTCGGGTGGACACTCCCACTTGTGATGTCACTAGAGGGTAGTCACATGACAATATTGAAATGGCTTGTAATAGCTCATCGAGCTCACACCTGGTGTCAAAATAGGGGCCCCTTTGACATTTAATCTGGAAGACATGGTGCACATCCACCAGAGCCCGTCTCCATCCTGAGGCATTGCGGTTATTTGTTAGGCCAGATGGGATGAGAACCCCCTACTGGCCCTCCAACATCTCTACGTGGACCATGTGGTCTCCCAGCCAAGGATGGACCAGACCAGTCGCCACGGTGTCGGCTAACAATAACAGTAACAATCTGGAATTATCAAGAGCATTGTTTATGATCTTTATTAGAGGAGCGACAGGGGGTGTGATTACAGGGACATGTCTACATTAAATGTAAATACATATTTATAGATGTTACTGGGATATCAGAAGAGCATTGAGGTACCACTGAAAAAACATTAAGGCGGCAGCTAGGTTCATAAGCAGTTCTTTTCAAATCAGTACGACTATGTCAGGAGTCCAATTCATACTTGCAACCCAAAATGTAATATTGCTGTCCAGTGTTATGGCTGTGGATTTGGCAATAGAATGCTTGGCTTGGCGAGGAGCAGAACAACTAGTCTACAAGGTGGTCATGTCGTTCAGAGCCAGGTCGAGTTCCTCACTGAGGGCCTTGCCCTTCAGCTTCTGGGCATAGACCTCATCTGCAGGTGTTTGGGCGAGACGCATTGGGAAGAAGGAAAAATGCATTAGACAAATTGAAAATTACAAATTAAATGTCAACATTTTACATTTGTAAGTTTAAAAACATTTGAAATTTGTATTAAAAAAACCATTTGAAATGTGTATTTTAAGAAAGATTAGAAATTTGTATTTAAAAAACATTTGAAATTTAGACATTCAAATGAAAAAAAATATAGGCCTATATGTGTTTAAGTGTTCACAGTATATAGAAATATATATTATATACAGCCTGTATTGAAACTTAACAATAACCGACTCTTTAATGGTATACTCTTTAAATGTAAATGTAAAAATGTAAATGTAAATGGTATACATGTTTTCTGAGTACCATTTTCCATGCAAATGAAATGTGCAGATTATTAAAAGATAAGCTTGAGCAATGCAACTCAAGTGTGGGCAACAGTCAACACACATGACAGCGGAGAACATACCTTCCAAATCATCGATAGTCTTTTCAAGCTTGGCAACAGACCTCTCCGCAAACTCACCCTAACCCATGTAAAGACCCACCTCTTCATATTTACGATCAGCTTCCTCTGCGATGTGTTTGGCCTCCTTCAGCTGCATCTCCTGGATCTCCATTTTCTCCTCATCTTTTGACGCTCTGTTCTCTATCACCTTCATTCCTCTGGAGAGAACAAGACAGCCGTGTTCTCTTGGAGTTGCAGCTCAAAATACAAAAACCATTCGCAACTCAGCCAAAAGAGCCAAGGTCCTCAAATCCTTCAGAGCCACGGTGAAGTTCATGGCAATCATCTGTTTGGCTACTTCAGAAATCATTTGGCTTTCAGACTATTTCTTTGCTTTATGGTTTATACCAAGTGAGTAATTTGAGCTATTTATAGGAGAAATCTTTACACACAATCTACAGTGAAAAGAAGATGTGAGTAGTACATACTAACCAAGACATTGTAGCCTTAATCTAGATGTATAACCTCATTTATATGTCTTTATAAGCTTGCTATTTGTATTAAAATGTTATTGTTTTTTAACTAGAATCATGACCACATTTTCAGATCTACTCAAAAAGGTGTGAATGACGAATCATGAATTCCTACAACGGGCCGTGTTTGGGATAGCAAGTGTTCGCGATGAAACAGTTGAGACGCCAGCACAATATTACCGTTCACTCTCATCTGCAGCCTTCTCTGCCTCTTCCAGCTTCTGCAAGGCGGTGGCGAGTCTCTCCTGGGCGCGGTCCAACTCCTCTTCAACCAGCTGGATGCGCCTGTTTAGGGACGCCACCTCAGCCTCCGCCTTGAACACAGTGGACAGCGCTATGTGAGAGATCCATTCTCCCCAAATACATACAAACATGTCATCTCAAATACAATCCTGAATACGTAGGTGTGGCGTATGTATGTGTGTGTGTGTGTGTGTGTTTGGTGGCTGGTTTAAGCAGCCAGCCTCACCTGGCCCTGGCTGCTGATTAGTCTGGGGCTGCACACCTGTGGTACACTGCCTAATCAAGGCCCACAGGTTAAACCAGCCATCAACACACACACACACACACGCACGCTCGGGGAGCGCTAGCATGCTAGCTGTCACCACCAGCTCTGTTTTCATTTCTTCATACTTCTGCAATAAACCGGACTATTCACCACCAACTGCCTGTGTCCTTTGGAGGAGCCCCAGAAAAGCCACATTAGCGTGGCATGTCAGATTAGCTTTGCTACACTGGTGGCTTATGTGGGGCCTTCCAGAACAAATGGGACACCTGTAGTTGCAATAAACCGGATTATTCCCCCAAAAAAACTAAAAACAAATAACTTTATTTGGACTGTTGCTAGGGTTTTCCAAGTGGTGTTTCTATGGCGTTGTTGTAGGTTGTTGCTAGGGTATAATGCATGGTTGCTGGGGTGTTATTGGTGGTTGCTAGGGTGTTCCTGGTGGGCGTGGTTGCTATGGCACACTATGTGTGTGTGTGTCATCGCTCCACCCCCGCCCCCCCCCCCTTCCTTAATCAGTATGGTGATGTCATTGCAAACATCTCAAATACGAACACTTGGGATTTTCCCAAGTGTTCGTCTTGGCTTACATCTGTTGCTTTCTTCTCGGCCTGCTCCAGCTTCTCCTGGGCGTCCTTCAGGGATTCTGAGTATTTGTCCAACTCATCCTCCACTCCCTTCAGCTTCTTCTGTAGACCCAACAGCTCTTCCTCTAGCTGGTGGAGTACGATAATACAGATCATGGTATAAAAAGTACAAAGGACTATGAAAATACATTTTTCAAAGTATTTTTTATTCTTTATTTTTAATGTTTCGACGATATCTATTGATTTTATCTTGTGCGATTGCAACTTCTAATAATATGCTGGATTGGAAATTCGCATTTGCAGATGACTGTCAGGTTCGTGGCAATTCACAAAGTGAAGTACAATGGAAATTGTTGACCTTTAGCCTAGCTGGAAGTCTTACGAGTCGGTCACCTAAGACTAACACTTATCACACCTAAAAGATGCATTATAATCATTTAGCTGGTTATTGACCAAGTTAATTCTACACAAGATTGTATTGGAATTCGATGTGAAAATGGGCACCGATAAAAAAAAATTCTAATTTGGATTCTAATTCATATTATGTTCACAAATATGGTCGTAGTTATAATAATAAAAAAATAAAAAAAGAGTTTGGGGAATAATTTAAGACAGAGGCCATGTCCCCCAACATTCCCAACACATTGTACCAGTTTCTATTCTACGTGCACAATATGATCAGCTCCAGTTATGTAAAGCATGGCATCTCGTGCGTCAGGAATAGCCGCGGATAATTCTGATCCCCGCTGCTGTCACTGTGGAACTTTAATGCCGCCCAAAAAGCAGCCACATCCTCCTTTCATCTACGAGCAGCAGTTCATAGAAGGTAAAGCTGTTTCAAAGGGAACACTAAAATAGACATGTCACTATTCAGAGCTCCCGGTCACAGATACAAAATAGTGGGGAAATTGTGCGCGGCTTTACTACGGCATACTCATGTTACATTGAATAAAACAAATGCATAAGTCGGCAAAATAGGCGATGGGTCGACGATGATGATACAATTAATGAATAAGAATGAGTGTGAGCAGACTTGGGATTCTCCACATTGTAGTTAAAAATGTACATGTCGTGTGAAGACCAGTTAAAATATCCAAAAAATATCAAACCACTGATGGGAAACTTTTTTTTACTGCTTTTTATTTTGAAGCATATTTTTCCACTGCTAATCTTGTGGCACATAGACACAAACACCTCAAATATATCACATTGATGTGTGTCCACGCGCTTCAGTTCAATGAGGATATTTCTCTTTTATACATTCACACATACCTGTTTGCATTTGTCTTCTGCCCCTTTTTTGTCTCCCTCCGACTGTTCCGCGCGATCGATGGCGTTCTCTTTATCCAGTTTCAACATTTGCATCTTTTTCTTAATGGCCTCCATCTTTGCTGTTTTTTGTGTGTGCTACTTCTCTACTAGACTAGGAAGAAAAAAAAAAGCAGAGAGATGCAACTGCAACGGAACTCTTGGGGAGCGCGGAGCGAGGCCTGCGGGGAGAGAAGAGCCGGGTGGCAACTGAGGGGGCGACCGATGGACAGGGATGAGAACAGCCCCTCGCCCACAAGGCTTGATATTTTGTCGGTGCTTGATAGCCACAATTAACGTGTTCAGCAGCAGAACACCAATTTTTTTTAACATTTACTATAAAGCAACTGCAGACATGGGATTACAGATGCAGAATTCATTCATAGCTAATCCCTTTCGGGAATAATTACCTTCGCGTCTATAGCATTTTGCAGAGTAGATACAATAGCTTGCATGTAAAAAGATTAAACATTTAAACATCACACGCAAAAACTAATTTAATTAGGGTTCCCATTTTTCAGTTATAGAACACACAAGACCAGTGGCATAGCTGTGATACAGTGTACTATAGTCATGATACACTTATTACACTTTGATAAGAATGAATTAAGCAAAAGAAATGTCATTTTTAGGAATAACTTCAGTTATTCTGCAAAATAACAGTATTCTTTTTTTTTACACACGGACTTCGGACAGCGACCGATTGTCCTCTTAAAGTCGTTGTTAAAGTTTCTTCTTAAAGGGTTTCTCGCGAGCGTCGGGGGGGGGTTCCGGGCGTTTCGTCGTCCTATTATCCCGTCGGTGAGGAACAGCAAAGCCTCCCGAGATCACAACGGCGATTAAGGACTTTATAAATAAACTAGACTTGGATTTCAGGAACCACAAGTTAACGTGTGTGTGTGTGTGTGTGTGTGTGTGTGTGTGTGTTGACCGTTTTCCCTTTGCTATAATGCCGGGGGTGGGGGGGGGGGGCAGTTCCCATCGCACCTTTTATGAATGTAACAAGCGCTAAAAATAAATCTAATCATCAAATCTAAAAAATCTAATCATGAAGACGACTAAGCAACAATAACGACACTAAACTGACATTTCATCTTCGTGGACTTGATTGTTAACGCTCTCCGATTGTCACGCACATGTGCTGCGTTCTGTCAGTCAAATCGCTGAACTTAACACGACACTGAAAATAGAACACGGACAAAGCTAAATAAACCTCGGTTGTTAAACGTTTATCGCGATTGTATTCGTGCTAAGGACAAAGGTTTATAATAATGGATGCACCACCTCAAAAGGTATGCTGTTTCCATAGATACAGTCAGGAGATATAGACATAAATATATGGGTATTAGCCAGGGTGACAGCTGCAAGGTCAGAAGCGGAGGAGGTAAGATCCTGCTGATTGAATTAGAGAATATGAGACGGTCCGATCCGCCCTGGCAGCCGCGGGGACCCGTCGGCACCGGCCTGAAATACATTATTCTAATGCTCGCGGGTCGCGCCGACGACGGAAGCTTTGGGGTCTTTCGCCGTTATTATGACGTCGTGGCGTTTTTTCCGCGTGCCGGCGTCGCGGAGACAGGCTGGCTAGTTTGTGAGTGTAGTTTAAAAAAAAACGAAAACACATTGTTTTACTTCTCACCGTTAAATCGTATCGAACCATTTTGAATACCTGAAGATGAGCCATGACATCACAAAATTGCAAATTGCAAAAATAAAGTTCTATTTCAGTGCTTGCCTACGTACATGTGTACAAGTATACAAGTATACAAGTATACCGGTGCACAGGCAAGCGCTACTACAATAAATACAATTGCAGTAGCGAGGGATAAACTCTCGTCTCGCGCGCTAAATATAGACTTAACTAATCTTGATGCGACAGCTGTACAAATAAAGGAAATTCTGTAACCCGAGAGAGCAGGCTGGCCTATTATTCACCGGCGTTCGCTGCACCATCAATTGTTAGCCAGCAGACGTGTCTCTCATTGTGCTGCGAGCGTTTAAGCACAAGCCCTGTAACCTATGAAGCTAGCCTTTTAACCCTCAGATAAGACACTGTGACGGTGGTGCTCAGCTGGCCACGGCTCCGGAGGGCCCGCAATCTGTCATTAGTCATTATGTCACGAGCCGAAAATACAAAATGTGCTCACAATGGCTTCATGTACGGTGGAAGACGAGGAGCGAACACGAGGCTGCGACAATTGCGCGGCTAAACTCAATGACAGTCGTAAGCCATTGAAACATAAATTAACTTTGAAACATTAGTTCATTAAATGGCAAGGTTTGGCATTAGCCATTTACTGTATGTTTCGCGAGCCACCAGCGGAGACACTGCCATATACCATGCATACATACAGTGGATTGATTTGCAAAGGTATTTTCTTTCTGAAAAAACGACATATTCGAGGCGATGGGGAGACCGGTCAGGGTGGGACATGCCATGAGACTTCTTACACTGTTGTTGACCTGAAGTGGTCACTAGGGGAGTTCACTTCTGTTGGTTAAGGGCAGCATTGGTAGTAAAACGTGCCCATTTACCATCATCATCATCATCATCATCATATGAGATACATATTGTTTTGTAACGAGGTCACATGATGCTGCCTCCTTAGGGACTTAGGTAGCTGAAAAGGCATGTATGTATACACATTTATTGGTTTGGATGTTTGAGCTAGGCCCCGACTTTTTTAATTTAGGGCGGGGCTACAATCACAACTCACTCAGGCTTTCGCCCATCTGCATAAGCCACTCCCAGTTACTACGACGATCAGATTTGGGGGCGTAGCCAGAATGTTTTGATTGGCACAACCTGGTAACCCAAAGCGGCCTGTAACAGGTTGTTATTTAAGCCATAGAGGACAATTCTCTGTCTTACTTGTTGGAGGCTTACTGCCAACTCTGTAGCAGTATCTCGGTATATTACATAATGCATAATGGTAAATGGATTGCATTTATATAGTGCTTATCCAAAGTGCTTTACAGTATTGCCTCACATTCACCCATTCATACACCGACGGCGGTGTGAACCATGCAAGGTAACAACCAACACGTCAGGAGCAGTTAGGGTTAGGTGGCGTCTTGCTCAGGGACACCTCGACACTTAGCTAGGCGGAGCCCGGGGATCGAACCAGTTCCAGACAACCGCTCTTACCTCCTGAGCTACTGTCGCCCCAGATAACTCCGCATTAGGTCATTGAACGACAGAACGACGCCGTCAAGTGAGCTCACCTGTAGCCTCTTCATGGTCTGCGAGTCCTGGTCGGCCTTCACCTTGCAGGCCACCAGCAGCTGGGCCGTGGAGGCGGCCACCTGCTTGGCGGAGGAGATGAGCTTCTCCTCGCTGGCGTGGCCCTGCACCGCCGAGTTGGCCGCCTCGCACAGGTTGCTGGTCGCCGCGGCAACCATGCGAGCCTGCGGCGGGGAAGGAGGTGGAGCAACGCAACGCAAAATGGTGGTTATTTTAGTAATGTATTCATATATTGTGTTGTGTTGTACTGTTGTGATTGCTGAAGCTTTGTATTGATAAGGCCACTAATTTCTAATAACCTGCCCAGTGACTATCGATGAAAATTAGCTCATTAGCATTGATGTGGGAACTGAAATGTTGATTAATGTGCACTGTACCTGGTAAATAAATAAATACATAAATAAATACATTTGAAAAACACTTATTGTCTTTACTTATTGTCTTATTACAGAAATGAAGAAAGTCAAAAAGTCAGCCTTTTCTCAATTCACGGCAAGAACCACATGACCTTACTACTTAGCCTCGTTAAGGGCATGTTCTATAGGTTCTCTACTTGGTACCGGAGCCTGTTCTATAGCGCTACACTTACCGCCGAGATGAGGCCCTGGGACCATTGTCCGTCGTCCACCGCGTTGGCTTGGATCACGCCCACCTGTCGGGTGAATGCATACATTCAACGGCTCAGCAAAAAGAAACACTCCACGGTTCTCTCTGAAGAAATATAGCGTTGAAAGTGTTCAAAGTGTCGCACCTTCCCCTGAGCCACCAGTTCTCGCTGCGCCGCCGAAGCGGCCTTGACCAGCGCACTCGTCGCCGCCGCGATCGACTTTGCCGCCTCCAGAATTTGCTCCTCGAAGTTCAAGCTCTCGTCCGCTTCCTGTAGGAGACGTCGGCAAAAGAGACCGGTGAGTTAACGTTCCACATCAAACAATTGTTATTAAAATCGATGAAAAAAACTTTTGGAATTCTAGCGACGAGATTGGTCAACTGGACTCTGCCGTCACCTTGGGCTTGGTCCTGGGGCGGAGCTGCTCCAGTTTCTTGGCGGCGGCTTCGATGGCCGCCGCGGCCCCCAGGAGTTCATTCTCAGCGATGACCGTGGGGTCCTCAGGGTCCACCCATTCTGTACCTGAAAACCAGTCAGCACACCACCATAATGAACCTTTGTGTACCTGAAGACCAGTCCATATATACCACCATAATGAACCATTCCATACCTGAAAACAGTCAGTCATGTAAGGTACATTACAGGTAAGGTACGGTACAGGTAAGGTAAAACTAAGGTACAGTACAGGTAAGGTACAGTACAGGTAAGGTACAGGTAAAGTACCTTTCATGGCCTCGGCAGCTTGGATGAGCTCGGTCACCGACCCGGCCACTCGCTTGGAGAAGACGGCCAGCTTCTGCTTCTGGTCATGGGTGGGCTTCTGGATGATCTGTTACGGTAAGTCATCACATTTATCATCACAGTGCTCTAGACAGTCAGTAAGTGAGTGAGTGTGTTGCGTGTGCATGTGTGTTGGCACGGTAACTCAACAGTACTGCCAAATGGTGGTGGTGGTGGTGGTAGCACAGCGATGCACCAGTTAGCTCAGTAATAAAAACACCATCTTATTGTCTATTGTCTTGAGACAGAAGAAAGTTTGAATTGCGCCATTTCTCAATTCATGCCAAGAACCACATGACCTTACTACTTAGCCTTGTTAGAGCATGTTCTATAGATTCTATAGAACTATATACTTGGTACTGGAGCATGTTCTATAGAGCTATATGCATTAGAATGTGTTCTATTGAGCTATATGCATTGGAGCGTATTCTATAGAGCTTCCTTGTGTGTTTGGCCTCCTTCAGCTGCATCTCCTGGATCTCCATTTTCTCCTCATCTTTTGACGCTCTGTTCTCTATCACCTTCATTCCTCTGGAGAGAACAAGACAGCCGTGTTCTCTTGGAGTTGCAGCTCAAAAACAAAAACCATTCGCAACTCAGCCAAAAGAGCCAAGGTCCTCAAATCCTTCAGAGCCACGGTGAAGTTCATGGCAATCATCTGTTTGGCTACTTCAGAAATCATTTGGCTTTTCAGACTATTTCTTTGCTTTATGGTGTATTGAGCTATTTATAGGAGAAATCTTTACACACATCTACAGTGAAAAGAAGATGCGAGTAGTAGATACTAACCAAGACATTGTAGCCTTAATCTAGATGTATAACCTCATTTATATGTCTTTATAAGCTTGCTATTTGTATTAAATTTGATTGTTTTTTAACTAGAATCATGACCACATTTCAGATCCTACTCAAAAAGGGGTGAATGATGAATCATGAACTCCTACAACGGGCCGTGTTTTGGAAAGCAAGTGTTCACGATGAAACAGTTGAGACACCAACACAATATTACCGTTCACTCTCATCTGCAGCCTTCTCTGCCTCTTCCAGCTTCTGCAAGGCGGTGGCGAGTCTCTCCTGGCGCGGTCCAACTCCTCTTCAACCAGCTGGATGCGCCTGTTTAGGGACGCCACCTCAGCCTCCGCCTTGAACACAGTGGACAGCGCTATGTGAGAGATCCATTCTCCCCAAATACATACAAACATGTCATCTCAAATACAATCCTGAATACGTAGGTGTGGCGTATGTGTGTGTGTGTATGTGTTTGGTGGCTGGTTTAAGCAGCCAGCCTCACCTGGCCCTGGCTGATGATTAGTCTGGGGTGCACACCTGCGGTACACTGCCTAATCAAGGCCCACAGGTTAAACCAGCCATCAACACACACACACACTCGGGGAGCGCTAGCATGCTAGCTGTCACCACCTGCTCTGTTTTCATGTATTCATACTTCTGCATTAAACCGGACTATTCACCACCAACTGCCTGTGTCCTTTGGAGGAGCCCCAGAAAAGCCACATTAGCGTGGCATGTCAGATTAGCTTTGCTACACTGGTGGCTTATGTGGGGCCTTCCAGAACAAATGGGACACCTGTAGTTGCAATAAACCGGATTATTCCCCCAAAAAAACTAAAAACAAATAACTTTATTTGGACTGTTGCTAGGGTTTTCCAAGTGGTGTTTCTATGGCGTTGTTGTAGGTTGTTGCTAGGGTATAATGCGTGGTTGCTGGGGTGTTATTGGTGGTTGCTAGGGTGTTGTGGGTAGTTGATAGGGTGTTCCTGGTGGGCGTGGTTGCTATGGCACACTATGTGTGTGTGTGTCATCGCTCCACCCCCCACCCCCCCCCCCCTTCCTTAATAAGTATGGTGATGTCATTGCAAACATCTCAAATACGAACACTTGGGATTGTCCCATGTGTTCGTCTTGGCTTACATCTGTTGCTTTCTTCTCGGCCTGCTCCAGCTTCTCCTGGGCGTCCTTCAGGGATTCTGAGTATTTGTCCAACTCATCCTCCACTCCCTTCAGCTTCTTCTGTAGACCCAACAGCTCTTCCTCTAGCTGGTGGAGTACGATAATACAGATCATGGTATAAAAAGTACAAAGGACTATGAAAATACATTTTTCGAAGTATTTTTTATTCTTTATTTTTAATGTTTCTGTGACGATATCTATTGATTTTATCTTGTGCGATTGCAACTTCTAATAATATGCTGGATTGGAAATTCGCATTTGCAGATGACTGTCAGGTTCGTGGCAATTCACAAAGTGAAGTACAATGGAAATTGTTGACCTTTAGCCTAGCTGGAAGTCTTACGAGTCGGTCACCTCAAGACTAACACTTATCACACCTAAAAGATGCATCATAATCATTTAGCTGGTTATTGACCAAGTTAATGCTACACAAGATTGTATTGGAATTCGATGTGAAAATGGGCGCCGATAAAAAAAATGTCTAATTTGGATTCTAGTTCATATTATGTTCACAAACATGGTCGTAGTTATAATAATAAAAAACAAAAAAAGAGTTTGGGGAATAATTTAAGACCGAGGCCATGTCCCCCTAACATTCCCAACACATTGTACCAGTTTCTATTCTACGTGCACAATATGATCAGCTCCAGTTATGTAAAGCATGGCATCTTGTGTGTCAGGAATAGCCGCGGATAATTCTGATCCCCGCTGCTGTCACTGTGGAACTTTAATGCCGCCCAAAAAGCAGCCACATCCTCCTTTCATGTACGAGCAGCAGTTCATAGAAGGTAAAGCTGTTTCAAAGGGAACACTAAAATAGACATGTCACTATTCAGAGCTCCCGGTCACAGATACAGAATAGTGGGGAAATTGTGCGCGGCTTTACTACGGCATACTCATGTTACATTGAATAAAACAAATGCATAAGTCGGCAAAATAGGCGATGGGTCGCGGATGATGATACAATTGATGAATAAGAATGAGTGTGAGCAGACTTGGGATTCTCCACATTGTAGTTAAAAATGTACAAGTCGTGTGAAGACCAGTTAAAATATCAAAAATTATCAAACCACTGATGGAAAACTTTTTTTTACTGCTTTTTATTTTGAAGCATATTTTTCCACTGCTAATCTTGTGGCACATAGAGACACAAACACCTCAAATATATCACATTGATGTGTGTCCACGCGCTTCAGTTCAATGAGGATATTTCTCTTGTATACATTCACACATACCTGTTTGCATTTGTCTTCTGCCCCTTTTTTGTCTCCCTCCGACTGTTCCGCACGATCGATGGCGTTCTCTTTATCCAGTTTCAACATTTGCATCTTTTTCTTAATGGCCTCCATCTTTGCTGTTTTTTGTGTGTGCTACTTCTCTACTAGACTAGGAAGAAAAAAAAAAGCAGAGAGATGCAACTGCAACGGAACTCTTGGGGAGCGCGGAGCGAGGCCTGCGGGGAGAGAAGAGCCGGGTGGCAACTGAGGGGGCGACCGATGGACAGGGATGAGAACAGCCCCTCGCCCACAAGGCTTAGCGGGGGGGGGGGGGGGGCGGTGGAGGGTGTAGAGTTAAGTCACTCTACACTGGGAATGATGTCAGAGGGACACATATGGTCCAAGCCTCTCGGTCCACACATGCAGAGATGCTGCTGCCCTTTTTAGGAACAGCTGTAGTCCATACAGTTATTTCATAACTCTTAATAACTGTCAACAGTTGTTGGTTTTTCAAAGTTGCTCAGGCGCTAAGGGCGGTTGTCTGGTAACCAGAGGGTTGCTGGTTCGATACCCGGGCTCCTCCCCCTCCCAGCTAAGTGTGGAGGTGTCCCCTGAGCAAGACGCCACCTAACTAACCCTAACTGCTGCTGACGTGTTGGTTGTTACCTTGCATGGCTTGAATGGGTGAATGTGAGGCAACTGTAAAGCGCTTTGGATAAAAAGCGCTTTATAAATGCAATCCATTTACCATTCAAGAAATCAAGTAGAGTCTAATTGCCATTTATGATGAGTACATTATTTTGATTGAACACATTTATAGATGTGTGTAAGTTTCTTCTCCGTTTGTTGTGAATGAGCTGTACGTGAATGAATACTTAACTACTTATGTACAATTACGACTCATGCAATTCACTATGATTACAATTATATCCAAAAATGTATTTTAACAAACAAAACTAATAATTATATCCCGGGGGTTCATTTGTATTTTAAGAGTAAACTTACTGAAGTACTGCTTAACACACAATATAAAAAGGAATTGGGCCATACAAGCTTTCTTAAAGGAAAAACAGCTTTTATTGAAAAAAATAGAATGGTGCCTTGAAAGTTGCATATTTTCTGCTATATAAAAGGTCAAAATGTTTTAAACAAGATATGACAGATATATCGAGACTTTGTATGATTATGCAAATCTATTGTTTGATATGGTTTTTTCGGATAAACAGTTTTGTTATACGAAATAGGGCCACGAACAAAACAAAAATATTACACAACATGATAATCTGCTTCATCATATGCATCTTATGATTATGTGCAAAATTATTTTGTCATTTACTTAAAAATACAATTAGAATGACTGAGAAATGTGAATTGATTGAAACAAAAGGAAAAAAATACTTTTTGATTCTTGTCTGATGCCAATTACAAATGTACTTAGCAACAACCTAGATAAGTAAAGTTACAACATTACGTTGTAAAATAAACAATTAATTACTTTGTCATGAGCAAAGACAATAACAAAGAATCAAGAAATATACAAGTTATTATAGATTTAATTCAATTTAGTCTTTAGCTCATTTGTCCCCAACCAAAACAATTGCATGTATATTTATAAAAGTCCAATGGATGAACATTACCCTATATTCATATAAAATCCAATATAAAATACATTTCTGGTCAATCGGTACTTTAACAAATTGACATGTTCATGTGAGAGGTTTTTTTAATCTCAAAGTAATTTATTACAACACTAACCCCAATCTCAAGAAGTGCTGTATTTTGTTTTTTGAACACGCATATAAGACACATTATATGGTGTGTAAATAATTAAAGCCATGCATTTAATTCTCAGTAGGGTACCCACCCAACACATACGCTGCTTGGCTATTGGCAGAACGTTAACAAATTTAATAAAGTAATAAAGTTCATACAAAGACATGCAATACATATAGACGTAACTTTAACAACCATTTATTATACCAAAGCGTACGTGATCAAACCAGTAAAGTAACCTTACAATATCCTATTTTTATCTTTTAGCGGAGAGAAAAAAATACTGAGTTTTTCCATATAGTTTTTTGTTTCGTTTCCACCCCACCCCACCCCCAAATATTACGGGTGAACTTGAGCATAATAAAAAATACTACTTATATATTGCGTGAAAAAGCAGCCGGGGGGGGCGACGACCCTCCCCGGCGCATATGATTTGTCGTTACGCTCGTAATCTCGAAAGAAGTGACATTAGTGGTGGTTGAGCTCACTGCTCCTGGCCGTCCTCCCGAAGCTCGCTGGGCAGGAACTTGTATTGCTGCTGCCGGATGGTGGCCAGCTTCTTCCGCGCCTCGTCCAGCTCCCGTTCCTTCCTCAGCATCTCCTCCTGGGCCGCGATGATCTGAGAAGATGGCGACAAGGCACAGTATGTTAAGACGACGAAGCGACATTGTTATGTGGCGTGGTGTTACTTCCTGCGTTTCTGATTGGCTCGCGCGCGCTCCGGAGATCGCGTATCCAGACCAGCGGTCCGTACATTTTCTGTATTCGGATTACAGAAACTTTGACTTTGTTGTTTGTTGTCGTTTTTGTCGGCGTGCAAAATCTCAGTTTGTATCTCGTTTCAACCGAGTGCAATTTAAATGTTTTAAAGGCACGAAATAAACTTTGAGAGTTTCTAGTAGAGTTCTGGTAACAGAGAAAAAGACGAACGTTCACGACGAACATTCAGTCTTTGAGGCAAACGGCTTAACGACGCAGACGTCGTGCCGGTGGTTGCTGCTGCAGTGCGTCTCACCTGAGCGATCCCGCCCACCATCTTGCTCTTAACCACCACCGCCTGGTCGTCTTGGGCGTCGACGCGGCCTTCTGCGCCGCCTTCACCAGGTTGTCCGCGGCTCTCTTGACGGCGTTGCCCGCGGCCTGCGAAACACGAGAACAAAAAAAACACACCACCGAGATTGAATACGTTTCATCTTCATCTCACGTTAACATACAATTTGAAGTTTAGGAACTTTATTCGCAAACATAGCATGCACACAGGAACAGGACAGGTGTATACAAGGGGTTTCAGCCTGAAGTTTTATTACAAAACTGAACAAAACTAAATAATAATGGTGAGTGATCCATCCAATCACCTGCCAAGTATTTTGTGAAAGTTCACAGTTTCAAAATGGCGACTGACTTCCCAGGTGGTTCTGTGTGACAAAGCATCTGACCTTCTGACCTCTAACTTAAGTGTAACTGATCTCTCTTGCACGTTTTTTTTACATGGTTTCTACTGCAAAAGACAATCATCATTGGATCTTAACTGCTTGGCTTTCATTACATCCAAATCGTTTGTGATATTCTGCAATCAATTCAATCTCAATCTCTAAATAAAAGACTCCACTGACTGCACACAGAATGGGCTATTTCAGTGAGCTATTAATTAAGCTACGCGAGGCCGAACGTTTCAACTCATGGTGCAAACGTATTAAACTTATTCCACCACAGTCACGTACGAGCCACGAGACAAGGAGCCAACCACGGTGATAAATACGTACAGCCGGTGTGTGTGCGTGTGCGTCGTGCGTGTGACGTGCGTGTGTGTGTGGTTGATGTCAGGAAGTCACACGTTGCGACTCTGACCTGGGACGGCTTGATATTTTGTCGGTGCTTGATAGCCACAATTAACGTGTTCAGCAGCAGAACACCGATTTTTTTTTTTACATTTACTATAAAGCAACTGCAGACATGGGATTACAGATGCAGAATTCATTCTAGCTAATCCCTTCGGGAATAATTACCTTCGCGTCTATAGCATTTTTGCAGAGTACGATACAATTAGCTTGCATGTAAAAAGATTTTTCACACGCAAAAACTAATTTAATTAGGGTTCCCATTTTTCAGTTATAGAACACACAAGACCAGTGGAACTGTGGAAAACCCCTCTGAGTGATACCATGTACCATAGCAGTGATACAGTGTACTATAGTCATGATACACTTATTACACTTTGATAAGAATGAATTAAGCAAAATAAATGTCATTTTTAGGAATAACTTCAGTTATTCTGCAAAATAACAGTATTCTTTTTTTTTACACACGGACTTCGGACAGCGACCGATTGTCCTCTTAAAGTCGTTGTTAAAGTTTCTTCTTAAAGGTTCATCGCGAGCGTCGGGGGGGGGGGGGTTCCGGGCGTTTCGTCGTCCTATTATCCCGTCGGTGAGGAACAGCAAAGCCTCCCGAGAGCACAACGGCGATTAAGGACTTTATAATAAACTAGACTTGGATTTCAGAACCCACGGTTAACTGTGTGTGTGTTGTGTGTGTGTGTGTTGACTGTTTTCCCCTTGCTATAATGCGGGGGGGCAGTTCCATCGCACCTTTTATGAAATGTAACAAGCGCTAAAAATAAATCTAATCATCAAATCTAAAAAATCTAATCATGAAGACGACGAAACAACAATAACGACACTAAACTGACATTTCATCTTTGTGGACTTGATTGTTAACGCTCTCCGATTGTCACGCACATGTTGCTGCGTTCTGTCGGTCAAATCGCTGAATTTAACACGACACTGAAAATAGAACACGGGACAAAGCTAAATAAACCTCGGTTGTTAACGTTTATCGCTATTGTATTCGTGCTAAGGACAAAGGTTTATATAATGATGCACCACCTCAAAGGTATGCTGTTCCATAGATACAGTCAGGAGATTATAGACATAAATATATGGTATTAGCAGGGGTGACAGCTGCAAGGTCAGAAGCGGAGGAGGTAAGATCCTGCTGATTGAATTAGAGAATTCATGAGACGGTCCCGATCCGCCTGGCAGCCGCGGGGACCCGTCGGCACCGGCCTGAAATACATTATTCTAATGCTCGCAGGTCGCGCCGACGACGGAAGCTTTGGGGTCTTTCGCCGTTATTATGACGTCGTGGCGTTTTTTCCGCGTGCCCGGCGTCGTGGAGACGGCTGGCTAGTTTGTGAGTGTAGTTTAAAAAAAAACGAAAACACATTGTTTTACTTCTCACCGTTAAATCGTATCGAACCATTTTGAATACCTGAAGATGAGCCATGACATCACAAAATTGCAAATTGCAAAAATAAAGTTCTATTTCAGTGATTGCCTACGTACATGTGTACAAGTATACAAGTATACCGGTGTACAGGCAAGCGCTACTACAATAAATACAATTGCAGTAGCGAGGGATAAAACTCTCGTCTCGCGCGCTAAATATAGACTTAACTAATCTTGATGCGACAGCTGTACAAATAAAGGAAATTCTGTAACCCGAGAGAGCAGGCTGGCCTATTATTCACCGGCGTTCGCTGCACCATCAATTGTTAGCCAGCAGACGTGTCTCTCATTGTGCTGCGAGCGTTTAAGCACAAGCCCTGTAACCTATGAAGCTAGCCTTTTAACCCTCAGATAAGACACTGTGTGACGGTGGCTCTCAGCTGGCCACGGCTCCGGAGGGCCCGCAATCTGTCATTAGTCATTATGTCACGAGCCGAAAATACAAAATGTGCTCACGAATGTTATTGCAGTCATCGACAATGGCTTCATGTACGGTGGAAGACGAGGAGCGAACACTGAGGCTGCAACAATTGCGCGGCTAAACTCAATGACAGTCGTAAGCCATTGAAACATAAATTAACTTTGAAACATTAGTTCATTAAATGGGAAGGTTTGGCATTAGCCATTTACTGTATGTTTCGCGAGCCACCAGCGGAGACACTGCCATATACCATGCATACATACAGTGGATTGATTTGCAAAGGTATTTTCTTTCTGAAAAAAACGACATATTCGAGGTGATGGGGAGACCGGTCAGGGTGGGTCATGCCATGAGACTTCTTACACTGTTGTTGACCTGAAGTGGTCACTAGGGGAGTTCACTTCTGTTGGTTAAGGGCAGCATTGGTAGTAAAACGTGCCCATTTACCATCATCATCATCATCATCATCATCATATGAGATACATATTGTTTTGTAACTAGGTCACATGATGCTGCCTCCTTAGGGACTTAGGTAGCTGAAAAGGCATACATGTATACACATTTATTGGTTTGGATGTTTGAGCTAGTCCCGCCCCTTTTTTTAATTTAGGGGCGGGGCTACAATCACAACTCACTCAGGTTTTCGCCCATCTGCATAAGCCACTCCCAGTTACTACGACGATCAGATTTGGGGGCGTAGCCAGAATGTTTTGATTGGCACAACCTGGTAACCCAAAGCGGCCTGTAACAGGTTGTTATTTAAGCCATAGAGGACAATTCTCTGTCTTGATGAAGGCTTACTGCCTCCAACTCTGTCGCAGTATCTCGGTATATTACATAATGCATAATGGTAAATGGATTGCATTTATATAGTGCTTATCCAAAGTGCTTTACAGTATTGCCTCACATTCACCCATTCATACACCGACGGCGGTGTGAACCATGCAAGGTAACAACCAACACGTCAGGAGCAGTTAGGGTTAGGTGGTGTCTTGCTCAGGGACACCTCGACTTCTATAGAGCTATATGCTTTGTACTGGAGCATGTTCTATAGAGCTATATGCATTTGAAGATGTTCTACAGATCTATTTGCATTGGACTGTATTTTATAGAGTTATAAGCATTGGAGCATATTCTATAGAGCTATATGCATTAGAGCATGTTCTATATTGATATAGGCCTTGGAGCATCTCCAACAGTACTTTTAGGACATGCCCTCGACTGAGGGCCACCACAGGCTGAACGCCTGTAGTGTGCCAGGACACAACGACAGGTGTACACCGTGTCCCGCGACAACAGAGCTATGCTGCGCTCAAGTTCACGCTGAGCTCACGGTGTTGACTTCAGCCACACAGAACTCTCTGGAATGGCAAAACAAAATGCCACGTCGGTCCGCAGTACGCAACAGCAAAATGCCAAGTGTGGACCAAACTGTTGGGTTTTTTTTTAAATGCAGACACCGTGTCGAACGTCTGCTTGAAATGTTTCACCAAGCAACGGACGTGATTTATTTACACTTCCAGTATTTGTTCTAAACAAGTAATTTCTAATGTTATGGCATATTATTATACTGTGCATATGTGTATTTTTGTATTATTATTAATGATATTACATGTTCATATTTGCTTCATATTTGTAGACTGAATCAAAATGGACAAATATGCAGGAAGCCATCCATGTTTAGGATTGATGCACTCTCCATGCAGTCTCCCTGCTCATGAAAAACTAACTACAATAGGCCCTTTATTATTTACATGCATGATGTCCTCTTGTGAAATTGAAGTGATCTCATCAAACAGACAGTCGGCCAAACCATGGTCAAAATAGCAAAAACAAATCTATAATTCAAGAATTGCTTTTTTATTGCATTGTTTTGGATAGGGGTAAGCACTGAATTCAAAGTAAGTGTGCTTGCGAATGTGCATTTGCATGTGTGTGCTTGTGAGTGTGCATGTGAGTGTGCATGTGAATGTGCGTGTGCGTGTGCGTGTGTGAGTGTCCATGTGAATGTGCACGTGTATGTGTGTATGTGGGTGTTTGTGAGTGTGCATGTGTGTGTGTGTGTGAATGTGCGTGTGCGTGTGTGTGTGCATGTGAGTGTCCATGTGAATGTGCACGTGTATGTGTGTATGTGTGCATGTGTGTGTTTGTGTGTGCTTGTCTCTCACCACCAGCACGTGCTCCAGCAGGGCCAGGTAGCCCACAGCAGACTCTTTGCCGTAGCGCAGAGCTCTGAGCTGAACGTCTTGGTTCACCTCTGGGTGGTAGGCAGCTTGCTGTATAGAGAGAGAGAGAGAGAGAGAGCGATTAACAAAGAAACATTTACATTTACATTTAGGGCATTTCGCAGATGCTTTTATACAAAGCAACTTAACATTGCAACTATGAACATTTTTGCATTATAATATTTCCTCTACATGGTCTACCGTTGGAACAGTGTATCATAGATTATATATAATACATTACATTATATTCACTACTTTTACAAATAGATATTTATTCAGCCAAGTACCCTCTTAAAGTTTAAGTGATGTGCTCTCATTGGAAATATTTACCAAACTTGTTACTATGCTATTCAGCTGTTCAGATTATTATACTAAATTGGAGGACTGCACTATTTCAAACTAACCCTAGGGGGCACACGTACCCCCATTTGACAAACACTGCTTTAAGACATGATGTTTGTGATGTTTGTGATATGGAGGAGGTCTTTAGACTAGATGTGTGTCCGCGCCGACCTTGCAGGAGTGCAGCATGTCGGCGATGGCCCGTCGGCTGAGGTTCGCCGTGGCGATCACGTCCTCCTGCCGGCACGAGTTCCCGGCGGCCACCGCTTTGGCCGTTGCCATGGTGATGCCCTTGGTCATGCGGATGAACTCCTCGGGCGTGGCCGTCTTCGGCGGCGGGTCGTGGCTGTTGAACACCTAAGCAAACAAAAACACGTTTTAAACGTCGTCACCCCCGTTTGGATGAATTAAAAAAGGTACTGTAGTTCATTTAAGTCAAAATTAACAGAAATGTTCCCCGTTAGCAAGAGAACATGAATGAATTGATTTGGTAAACGTACCACCAGCTCCTGTTTGATGTGTTCGATGGTGGCCTCCAGCGCTCTGGTGCCCTTCGTCGCCTCGTCCTCCACCGCCTTTCACCGTCTTCAGGAGCGACGTGACTGTTGGTTGCCATCACCTAAAAAGTACAATAATAAGAAGAAGAATTGATCAAAGATAGTTGCACACATAATCAATTAAACACAAAAAGACAATTTACATTTGAAAAAAAAAAAAAAGGTTTTTGATAATATGAATAAAATTGAAAAAATAAATACATCACAATTTCCGTTTACATGACATTTACGAAATGCACAATTTACATGATATTGTTCTATAAGTCTATTCCCAACTTAAAGGGTTTTACCTATATCGGCCTCGTGCTGTAATCGTTATATAAATAAATCACTGTTTGTGGAAGATCACAGCATCTTGGGGAGTCTCGGTGTACAGCCAAGTGTTGGTTGAACCAACATCCATCCATTTTCTTTAGTGGCTGGATGCAGCAGGAGGACATCCCATTCCTCCAGCTTCAACATGGGGGGGGGGGATTCCTGGGCCAGGTGGGGTGGGGGCCAGGGGGGAGGGGCATAATCCCTCCAGGGTGTCCTGGGCCGGCCCCCCTGGGGGTCTCCTCCCAGTTGGCGGAGCCTGGGAACCACTCCAAACGGGAGGGGCCCCAGAGCGTGCGGGCAGGCGGGTGGGCATCCATAACAGATGCCCCACCACCACCACCACCACCACCACCACCACCACCTCAACAACAGCACGACTTTGAGATTACTCCTGGATGGATAAACACAACCTCCACACCGCAGCCCAGCTAACGTCAAACAAAGCTCTTATCTGATTGGACGCACCAACCTGGAGTCAAGTCAGCAGCGCCAACCTGGGGTCAAAGTTCGAACAGGTGGAGTTTGAGCGCAGCGTCAAGATGGAGAATCCAAGTGGTCCCCTACGCCTATAGTGTAGCGTCATCGACGCTAGCTTGGGCTTCAATGCTCTAAACTCCCTCGGAACAGAGTGTTGACCCCAGCTGAAGGGATTTCTCTTACCTTGGCGGAGTTCTTGAGCTGCAGCATGGCAGGGTCATCGTGGGGCCTGCCGGCCGCCCCCTTGGTGGCGCTGATGAGGTCGCTGAGCGCTTTAGCCACGTCCTTGACTGCGTTGATCAGGACCACCTGCAGGGGGAGACAGAGAGAACCCAGCGGTGAGTCAGAAACATGAACTGAGTCACGTGGACTTGCGGAAACGTTTGTATGCACACGCACAGACTTTGGACTTCTCTTATCATAGTACAATGGTTAATAACGGGTAACACAATAACTGTGGAAAATGGAACTGGGAAACAGGATGTAAACCAGTACTTCACCACCTTGTTTGGTTTAAGGCATACCATCGTAAACTTAACGTTGTGGGGCAAGATTATGAAAAAATGTCACACACGTTATTACCGGGACATTATTTACCGGGACATAGTTATTTTTCGCGCACACACACCAGAAAATCAATCTAAAGACATGGAAACAACCGCATTAATAATAATAATAAAATAATAATAATAATAATAATAACTTGTGTAGTGCCTTTCAGGAATCCCAAGGACACTTTACATGGCATTATTTGTCAAATACGTATTGAAATGGAGCAAAGAACGCGCATTACGTGGAACTACGCCTCCATAATAAAGCAGATCTAGTGCAAATGATGATCCAGAGGGGGGCGGCCACCTTCCAGATCTTCATCTCACCTGCGTCTCCGGGTCCTCGGCGCCGAGGCTCGCCGCCCCAAGCTTGACCACGTCGGCCAGCTTGGTGATGGTGAGCACCGAGGACTGGGCGGCCTGCGCCAGCTTCTCCTGGCTGGCCCCCGCGCCGGACACCAGCAGCTTGGTGTCCTCCACCAGCGCCTTGGCCGTCTTCAAGATGTGCTCCCTGCAGAGAAAGATAGCACGGTTAAGCTAAGGCTAACGCTATTCACTAGCAATCAATCAATCAATCACTCACACTTTATTTGTATTGTAGAGCACTTTTCATACAAAAACAAATGTAACCCCCCATCCCCCTCCCCCCCCCCAATCCCACCTCCCACCTCTCCATCTAAAATATTTGCGTAGTTTAATTTTTTTCCAAAACACCTGTGGTCGGCGAACGTTTCCGAGTTCTCGCGGTTGAGCGTCCCGGCCCTGGCGAACATGATGGTGGTGTCCAGGTCGGCGATGATGCCCGAGACGGCGCTGGCCGCCGTGATGCAGGCCTGGGTGCCACGGTTACCGGCCTGGAGCGACGCCAGGACGTGGGACACCTGGAGGAGGAGGAGGAGGAGGAGGAGGAGAGACAAACAGAGGCATGGGCAGATGCACTCACGAAGCAATCTGGATATACAGTATATATATATATATATAAATAAACTGCAGATTAAATGTAAATAAAAAGCATGGTCATCTATGGTTTCGAGCATTTGCCAGAAGATTTTATCCAAAATTGTCCTTTGAGGAGGACTGGAACCAGCGACCTCAGGATTTCAGGCTCTTTCCACAACAGACCGCTCTACTAACTGAGCTATCGAAGGTCTGATTTCAGGATGTTCCAATGTGGCATATCTTTTCCATTTTCAATTCAGCGTCAGTAAAATCGCTCACCTTCTCTGACACCTTGCGGGCGCTTTCGATCAACTCCTTCTTGGTGAAGGAGTCGTTGGGGCTGCACTGGAGCCCGCCGGCCTTGGTCACCAGGCTCGTACACGAGAAGCCCAGCTCTCCCACCTGCTTTATGATGTGGGACCCGATCTGAGGAGAGGAGAGGACAGTAGAGGGTTGGAGCCGTCAAACACACGTTAAACGTACTCGTTCAAACTTACATTAAAACTAAATATTGCGTTACATTAACGCACATCTCATCTTTTCTTTCTTCAAATTGCACTTTTGAATCGAATTTTTGAGAATTTCTATATTATAATACTTTGTTTAATTGTTCAATCTTATGCCCCAATTTCACAAAAGCACATTCCTTGTTTGTAAAAACTAAAACGAAGGCAATAAAGCAATAATTCTGATTCTGATTCAAATCAGAGCAGTCGTCATAATATTACGACTACAAGGAGAGGGACAGGTTTTGTCCAGCAGCTGTGTTGTGAGTGTTTGTGAATCCCTGTTCACCTCTTCGTTCTCAGCTGTGATGGCCGCATATTTAGCCTCGTGGGCCAAGTCTCCGAATTCGTTGGTCATCTGGTTGGCCAGGCCTCCGAGGTCGTCCGGGTTCGTGTTGGACTTGGTCACCTGGTGAAATGATGAAATTAAACATGATGTGAGCTGTATTGACGATGATCAGTATAACACAGTGCATTGCAGCAAATACCAAATGTATGTTATTTGTGTGTCTCTGAGCACTTTTAGATGGTCTGACCCAATTGCGACGTAGGCTCAGGTAATGGTGACATTTCAATGACGTCAGTAGTAGTTAAGTTTTATCTTATGATGCGCACGGAGATGCTTTGATTGCGTTTTTTCGAAGAGCGTCTCACCATCTCCTGCACCGTCATGGCGATGGCCTTGGCCGTCTTCACCATGGTGGTCTGGTAGTCCACGAAGTTGCCGTCGGGGTCGCCCACGGCCGGGTCCTCCATCTTGTTGATGGCCTGCGTGATGGAGTCCACCATGCCCCCGACGGCGCCCGCCGCGCTCGCCACCTCCGACAGCGTGGCGCCCAGGTCCTCCACCGCCTCCTTCATCATCAGGACGGACTCCTCCAGGGCCTCCTGGGTGTGGGCCGCCTGGAGGGGAACGCAGCACAACAACACATCAAACGTGTGACATTGTGACCTTGGTCTTGACCTTTGTCTGTTCTTATCTTTATGTACCACAGTGATATATTGCTGTCTCTCTTTCAACAAATGTACTCATTGTATGTCGCTTTGGATAAAAGCATCTACCAAATGGCCTAAATGTAAATGTCTAAATTACAATTCTTCATCACAATTTGATATATTATAATAATATTTATAGTACTATTTGTTTATATATATGTATATATAAAAGCACTTTTTATATAAATATGTATGTGATTGTGTGTGCATAAAAATGAACACATTTGTCCTGTGCTTCCTGCTGCAGCAACAGAATTTCCTGTTTAGGATTAATAAAGTAGAAGTAGCACCTATCTTGTCCTCTCAATGTAACTTTTTAAGAAAAGTATTAGTGTTTGGGTGGCAGTACTGTAGCTCAGGAGTTAAGAGCAGTTGGCAACAGGAAGGTTGCTGGTTCGATCCCAGGGCTCCGCCTCCTAGCTAAGTGTGGAGGTGTCCCTGAGCAAGACACCACCTTAACCCTAACTGCTCCTGACGTGTTGGTTGTTACCTTGCATGGTTGGCACCGCCGTCGCTGTATGAATGGGTGAATGTGAGGCAACACTGTAAAGCACTTTGGATAAAAGTGCTGTATAAATGCAATTTTGTTTTTTTACTTTGTGTTGTTATGTTTGTGCTCGGTCTCAAGTCTGTCGATTGTGTTTGTGTGCACAAAACAAAAAGAATATAAAAACTAAAAGTACTGTCTCACCTCACCTCACCTGTACCACGTTACAGGTACAGGTGAATCGTGTTTGTGGAATTTGCGTTCAGCGTACCTTTGGGTTTCCTCCAGCCTCCTTGGCGGTGTAGAGCATCTGAAGCGCCGACTCGGCCAGCGTCTTGGTCTGGTCCAGCACCGCCATCTGCTGCTGGCTGCTGAGGATCTTGGACGCCGTGCCAATGGCCGCCATGATCAGCGGCTCAAAGTACCTGGCCATCTGAGACACCTGAGGAAGAGTACGACGTTTATGGTTTTGTTAAAAAGTCTACTCCAATATCGAGAAGTCAAATCGTAAAAAGGCATAACACGGACGACAGGATTTAAAGACGTTAAAGTGGTCATCTCAAGGAGTACGCCTCTTCTGCTTATGCTCCCTCATATCTTCATGCAGCTACAACATCGTCGACTGATGCATTATAGACACAACGAATGATGTGTGTGTGTGTGTGTGTGCGCTGTGTGCGGTTAGTGATGTGGGGTGGGGGGGGCGGGGTTACCTTGTGTCCCAGTTGCGAGGCCTCGGAGTGGGCGGCCAGGGCCACCGGCTCGATCAAGTTGCTGATCTCATGGACCGACGTCATCATCTGTTCCTGGAGAGCCTGAAAGGCACACACACACACACACAGTGAGGTCATTCACTTTCCTCATCCACGCAATATATCCCCCTTCCCAAAGTTATTATTATGATGTTTTGATAGAAAAAAAATTCTATTAGATTTATTAATTAATGATCTATCTATCTATTTGTATTGAAAAGTGCTAGTCTGATTGATTGATTGATTGATTGATTGACGAGGGTACCTCTTGGGAGATGTCCTCCCTGCGGCCTGAAGCTGCTGGCTGATGGCAGCGAGGGATGCCTTGGTCCACCTCGCGAATGCAGCTGTTCAGGACATCGATGGCGTCGTCACACTCCCTCTGGCACAGGAGCCTTCTCCCTACACACACACACACACACACACACACACACACACACACACACACACACACACACACACACACACACACACACACACACACACACACACACACACACACACACACAAAAGGTGTTGATTTGAGAGGTAAGATTTGAGAGCTAGAAATAATAATATTAATTTGCTAGAAATGGCCTCGCCCGCCAATCTGTTTTTGTGAGTGAAATGTCGCCAAGAATATCTGTTTCTACTTGATTGGTTGATTGGGGGGGGAAGTTTGAATTATTTCAGTAATTAAAACTTTTTTTGTATTTGTTTAAAGTGGTAATCTCGAAGATTTCCGATTCATGCTCTTTGGCGACACCTATGGCGGGAATTGTGATTGCATCCAAACAGTGTTACATCGGTGACGTCAGTCCACTGGCAGTTGTTTAGTGGCGGATACTCCGTTTACTCTAGCAGAGGACTTTACAGACATTTATTTACAGGAAAATCTTTGAGATTACCACTTTAACAAACACAAACTTATAACAAATAAGTGAACAAAAAATATTTGATTGAAAATTATAAATTGAAATGTTTCGGATGTACTTACTTAAATACAGAAAAGCACATTAGTTTGCAGGCGTGTCACTGTGAAATGCGTTCGTTTTTGCCTGTACCTCATGTTGGTGATGAGTTTCTTGATGGAGTCTGACACGGTTCTGGAGTGGCTGGCCAGGACCGACCACTTGGGCGGGTCTTTGGGGTTCACGGCCAGGGAGCGTGCGGTCTGGATCAGGCCCGTAGAACTCTCCAGCATGGTCCTGGCCGCCGCGACGATGGGCTCCATGGACTCAAGACCCTGGGAGGTTGCAGAGAGTGGAGATGACGATAAATATTCTAATTTGCGTATCATACTTTTGCACAGTCCGCTGGACATCGCCACTTATTCATTTCACTGCACATCCTGTATGTGTACGTGGCAATTAAACTCTTCTAAAATCTTGAATAAATAGAATGATTTAGATTGGTCAATGAAACTATTTCGATACCACAATATTGCAGAATACCCGAGTCTGATTGGCCGATAATGATGTTCCAACAACTTTTGATACCACAGCATTGCGGAATACCAGATTCTGATTGGTCCATGACGTTCCAACAACGACCAGACCACAACATTGCAGAATACCTGATTTTGATTGGTCAATGGCGTTACAACTAATTTGATACCACAAGATTGCTGAATACTTCATTCTGATTGGTCACATAACACTTGGCCACGTCACCACCCCTGTCGCAGTGGGACAGGCCATCGTGGTTACATTCCTTACATAATATCAGTTAATCGAGTGTAATTAGCCATTCCAAGCGGTTTCAAAAACCGGTTGGAATGTTGGAATTGACATCACAAGTGGGAGTGTCCATCTAGAAGTATGCTGGATGGATCAGCCTACCAGCCTACCCAGTGGACTGTAGCAACTGGTAGGCTGATTGCCAATTGGCCGCTTCCATCTTTGTCAAGATCAACTCTGTAGCTCAACCCGCTATCGAGCGCTTAGCCACAGAGGCTAATTAATACACCCAGTAGAAACAGGACACATGTAACCTGGTAGCTAGAGAACCCAGTGTGACCTAGCGGGTACCTCTGGGCTGATCTGAGCCCGGACGCTGGCGAACTCTGGGTTGGAGGCGAAGGCGGTCAGGTTGTCCACGGCTTCTATCAGAGGCACGGTGGCCGCCTTGCACTTCTCACGGTTCTCAGGGTTGAAGGCCCCGTCCAACGCCTGCACACAGTTACAGTTACACACAGTTACAGATACACAGTTACACTCCGCATGGTCAGCAAATGTTGTGTACATATTCTGGAATATTATATTATTATTATATATATATATACAACATTTATTGTATAACAACTTAGAATTTGCTTATTTTTTATATAGATTTTTGGCATTTATATATTTATTTATCCATTTCTATCTGTTTGAAGATATTGACTGCGCCTACAATTTGGATTTTAGACCACTCCCCTCCCCGGCCACCTCAGTTCTGACCAATCAGGGCAGTTGCTTGTCCCTGATTGGTGGTGAGGGGGGGGGGGGGACTCCATCTTGCCAGCCAATCACAGGTGCGTGAAATGCAACACTTCTCAATGGTGGAGAAATATGTTGTGGGAGGGAGCAGAGAAGGAAGTAGCCACTTTATAACTCTCTTTATAACTCACATCTTATCATCTGAAGCAACTTTTATCATGTGACAATATGTTGTGGTTGTGGGTGTGTGTGTGTGTGTGTGTTTGGTGGTTGGCTTAATCGGCCTCATCTGGCCCAGTTAGAGTCTGGGGCGGAGGTGGGGCTGCACGCCTGTGGTGCATTGGCTAATCAGTGCACCACGTGTTGCTACACATGCGTATTATACTAGTCTACTCTGACCACCGACCTTTATGGACTTCACCAGGTTGGCCGTGCTGTTGGCCACCTCCTTGGCCGACTGGACAAACTGTCTCTTGGCGACCGGGTTGGACGTCTTGGAGGAGGCCAGGCGACACGCGTTGCACAGCGCCGACGTGTGTTTGGCCACGATGGTCGCCGCAGAGAGCACCTACGGGGCGGGAGACACATCGGTTCAGATATGAGGCGGAAACAACGGGTCGCGTGTCAATAACCCCTCAAGAGTCAGGACAGTGGTGGCACTTTGACAACGAGACGCATTTGTGTGGTTAAAGAGGGTCCGTTCCCAGGAGATGGAGATGGATAAAAGGTTAGATGGAAAGGGAAAATATGAATAATAAATAATAAATGAATGCAAACCAGAAAGCAAATGCAATATGAAATACAAATATGATTCAATTACACATTTTATATTATTTATAGCACTGTACTGTATATATTATATAAAGAAGTATTAAATGAGGAATTATTAATGAAGTACTATTAAAGACAAAATACTAAACACTAAATATTATTCAATATATGTTGGAGGACACGACTTGTGATTTATTTTCCCGCCAGAAGCATGGTCAACGTAACGGGCACATGCGTGGACACCTGTCCTGTACCTGGGACTGGGTGCAGGCTGGGTCCACCAGGTTCTGGCACGCCATCTGGATGGACTGGTTGGCTTTGGCGAACTGGGACGGATCCACCAGGCCCTTCTGCCCGGCGGTGCTGTTGGGGTCGGAGACGCCCACCAGGTAGGCAGCCTGACGACACAGAGAGAGAAGAACCCTTCACTTTAACAACAACAACAACAACAACAACAACACAACAACAACTGCAAGGATAAATAAAAAATGGCACACGTGGGTTCACTGGAGGACAGCTGGGAGAGGCTCCAAGCAATATATAAAAAGTGAAGAATATGTGACAGCTCGGTTATGAGGACAGGGATAGACTTAAACATGCAGGCATGGTTTGAAGGGGGTTTGTTTTGTATTTTGACTTGTAGGTAAGTAGCTATAGCGGTTGATTGAAAGTGAAACTCACTGATCGGAAACCTCAACACAATCATCAAGGAAGTACACAATGATAAAGCCAATGAATGGATTGGCTAATAAAAGATGTACAAAAAAAAGCCAAGAAATACCAAATACATTAATAAAGTACATGTATAGTTATGTTACCAAAAGATTCCCTCCCAAAAAAAACCCAGAAAACCACCTCCAACACAGTCCCCTCATGTTTTTAGTTTAGAACGCGGTGCAACTAGCAGGCCTTGCTCAGAGGACCTGAGGGACCCAACAGTGGTATAAGGCTTTACTAGTTCACTAATATACTCCGGAGCAAGACCATTTAATGCCTTATAAGAGATCAACATGGACACATTACAGTAGGCGTGGTACCTGTGCAGCTGATTCAGTCAGGCCACACAAGGCCTTGGACCCGGCGCTGACTGAGTCCCCGAACTCTGGCAGGTTGCTGTTCTTGGCGTTGTGTGAGATGCCCGCCATGGACTCGCCAAGAACCTGCCGGAGGACGTTGCACAAAGACACCATGATGAATGATAAACTCAATAAAAATGTGTTTCAAACAAATACAAATCTGGTTTTCATTATTTTCTTTTTGTTTGTTTGCAAGAGACACTGTCGTAAATAATAACACAAGACATGCAAAATACAAAAATGCAATAAAAATACATTGAAAACAAATTTAATTAAATTTCGACATGATTGTCTTTTTGTTTGTTTGCTTACCTTGGAGTTCTCCATGACTCGGTCGATGCAGTCGAAGTACGACAGGTCAGAGACGGCTTCGGTGGGGTGCTCCAGCATCTCCCGGACCGACTGCACATATGGGATATAATATACGATTGGTTGGCTTGGTTTGGGAATTCTAAATATGCATTTCTATCCCGACCCAAAAAAACGTGCGGTCAAAGCTGTAATCAACATATTAAAACGTGAATATATTGAGACATACTAAATGAACATTGACCCAGATGGTGGATGACAATCAAATAATTAATTAGGTCATAAAAATATTTAATAAACATAAGATTATAGACACAGTTCATCAAAATTAAATAAAACTAACCCTTGCATTTTGCAAAAAGAAGTGCAATATTTACTTGCAATATTGTTTTATTTTTTCTTTCTTTCCCTGCTTAACCACACCCCCCCCCCCCACCCACAAACACAGATATCAAGTTCAACAGTAAACTGTAATAACCATTGTTTTGTTTTGTATTAATAGTTCCCTTTTTTGTCAATAGCTACTTCTTCTTGGAAAGCAGGGCGTGAGGGGTGTTGCGTTACGCAATAAACAGAGCGCACGCAGACGGAGCCAAAATTAGTGCTCAACGTCCTGCCGTTTATTTCCCCATTCGTGGAACATCGGGTGGAAGATATACAAAGAAAGATATATGTTCACCACTCACTGGTAAAGTATAACTTCATTTATCGACAGTCGCTATGATCCAAAGTAGTCAGAGAAACTAAACAAGACAGTCCAAAGTAGGACGCAGTAGTCTACGTGTCAATGGTAAATGGATTACATTGATACTGTATATCCAAAGCACTTTACAGTATTGCCTCACATTCACCCATTCATACACCGACGGCGGTGCCAACCATGCAAGGTAACAACCAACACGTCAGGAGCAGGTAGGGTTAGGTGGTGTCTTGCTCAGGGACACCTCCACACTTAGCTAGGAGGAGGGGGAGGAGCCCGGGGATCGAACCAGCGACCTTCCTGTTGCCAGACAACCGCTCTTGTACCTCCTGAGCTACTGCCGCCCGCATGTGCTCTGTTGCTAAGAGTAAGTAAGAGTGAGGTGTTGTAGCGCTCACCTCGAGCTCCCTGAGAGCGTTGTCACACTCCTTCTGTCCGGGGGCTTGCTGGGTGCACATGGTGATGAGCTGGTTGATGCTGTCCGTCACCGCTCTGGGACAGCCAGATGCACATGGAGGGAAAAGACCAGACCGGACCGGAGTGAGCAGAACCACAAGGAAAGAACGGAATGGATTGCATTCATATAGGGCGGCAGTAGCTCAGGAGGTAAGATCGGTCGTCTGGCAAAAGGAAGGTTGCTGGTTAGCGTTAGCATTAGCAAGGAGCGGTGCAGCGCCCGGCCTACCGTGCCGCGGCGGCCAGGTGGTTCTTGAGGTTGGGGGAGCCGGGGTCGGTGGAGAGGGCCTTGGCTGCCAGCAGCAGCTTGCTGGAGGACATGGAGATGGTCTTCAGGTTGGACACCACCTGGGTCTGGTCCTCCTTGGTCTGGACGTGACGGAAGGAGAATCAAACGCAAAATCAAAGTGGAACTGAGAAATGACATAATACCCGAAACTCGTCAAACTCGTCTAACGTCGCCTCACGATGTTATCATTTTATACATTTCGAATTATATTACTTGCATTATGAAGTCTGCAAACGTTGCTCACCGTTACATTAACACACATCTTTTCTTTTCTTTAAATTGTACCTTTTTATTGCTTATTTTTTATGTACATTTTTCATGTTTCATGTTCAATGTTATGCACCAATTGCGCAAAAGCACATTCCTTGTTTGCAAAAATGAAGGCAATAAAGCTGATTCTGATTTCTGACCTGGGATGTTCCCGCCATGTCGACGCCGGCTTCCAGGAAGTTGCCGAAGTCTTCTCCGAACTTGCTGGTGGAGCGGGCCAGTTCCTGGGTGGTGCCCCTGGAGGAGTGCACCAGCTCGTTGGCCGACTGGTTCAGACCCGCGGCCGCCTGGTTCAGCTGGGCCTGCACCTCCTGGAAACTCTTGCCACTGGACGGGAACTACGGTGGGGGAGGGGGAGAGACATTCATACATTCATTCATTCATTCAGTCAGACAAAAGTATCCTCATAACCATCGACGACCAATCGAGGGGTCAGGTGGGTGGTCCACGCTATAGCCCTCACCAAATCTTCCAGTTAATTTCCCTTTTATTCCTCTTCTTGACCTCCCATCCCATTGGCCGTTCTTGAGCTCAAACCTCATTGGTCGTTCCCCCTGATCTCAAATCTCATTGGCTGATGCTAGCATCAATGGAGATCTCAGTCTCGACTGTCCCGCTAACATCAAACCGGTTAAAAAGTAATAATCTTTGCCTTCCCCGACTTCACGAGGGCGGGGGCAGTGAAATTGGACACTCAGAGCCGACTTCAGCCCTGATCGAATGTCAATATTATGCTACCATTGCTAATTCATGACTTATTTGAACCTGCAGGTGATTTTGGCCCCACAGCTAAAAACAAGGCTAATGTGTTTAGCTTACACTGCTACTCTGTATGTTATCCAATCAAAAAAGGGTACGTACAGAGTCAGCCAATAGGGACTTGCTGGCCTCCCCGACGGCACGGATGGCGTTGTCCACGTCCCTCTGGCCTGGGAGGCTGTTCACACTCCTGTTGAGGGCCTGGGACACGGCCTTGGCCACCTGCACGCACACACACACACACACACACACACACACACACACAGGATAAACCTTCAAACTCAAAGGCTTTTCTGCCCTGCTCTTTAAAACGGATGACTTTTCAACCATCACGATTACAGGTCCAAAAATATCTCTCAGCATGACCTTCAAAACACAGACACCACACACACACACACACACACACCACACAGACAGACAGACAGACAGACAGACAGACAGACAGACAGACAGACACACACACACACACACACACACACACACACACACACACACACACACAGACAGAGACACACACACAGACACACACACACACAAAGAGACGGACCAAGACAGAGACACACACACACACACACACACACACACACACACACACAGGGCCACTCACCTGGGCCAACCTCTGCTGGCTCTCGGGGTCTCCTGGCTTGGCCACCGCCCTCTTGGTCTCCTCGATCAGGTTGCCCGACTTGTCCATGACGTCGGCGGCGCAGTTGAGCATGGCGTCGCAGGCCTGCGGGTTGGCGGCGGTGGCGCCCACGCCCCGGGCGGCGTTGGCGCCCACGCCCCGGGCGGCGGTGGCCAGGGACCGCAGAGCCTGGGCCACGTCTCGCGCCGCCATGCCTGGGAGTCGGAGGGGGGGGGGCGCCGCGTAAGTCAGGGGGGTCAGACTGGCTTTTAATTGATTATTTTTTTATTTTATTCTCATTTTGAATTGTATTCATTTATCTTGCTGTATATTTATTTATTTGTATTATTCCCTCTTTAATACCCTGCCTTTTATCTTTGGTTTTACTCACTCACTTTAGTACATCTAGTCTCTTTTAGTATTTTATTGTTTTATTTTGCGCATTTAGCCTTTCCTTTACTTGACAGAACAATACAAATATCACAAATTGTAGGGAAAGAATCTGAATATCCATATATCCACACTATTTACAGACTTTACAGCAGCAAGAGCAGCTTTTATTTTGGAAAGAGAAATATGACCAAATAAGCAAATGATCGCTTAATTGGATAATTGCAATTAGTGGGCGGGGACTCGCTCAAACAGGGGGTGTGTGGGGGGGGGGTGGGTTGGTGATTTTCCTTTGCAAGCAAGAGCCTTGCATGGTGACTGAGGAGGAGGTGGTCTACCTGTGTAGTTCTCGTTGCCCTGGGTGGCCTCGCTGAGGAGCTGGGCGATGGCCGAGCTGACCGACTTAGTGCTGGTCACCAGGTCCTGGGAACACTTCTCCAGCTGAACGACACGGACAAGATCAAGATCAGATTATAGGTATTGGTGACAGACAACACATGACACGTATTTCTGTAAAGAGAGGCGGGTACATGTGAAAATAAATATCCTAATAATCTATATAGGTATATTAAAATACAATCCTTACTTTTTTATAATATAGTATTTATAATACTCAATATTCAACAACATTCCATGTTATTCTCTCTCTTAATATATCTTAATATATCAGCTTGTAAGCTTTAAGCATGCTATCTGTGATGACCACAGGCATTACAGTAGCTTCATTGGAATGTGCACATTGCAACGTTTGAATTTTAAATATAAAACATACACACTCCCTGTAACAATGGTAACAATAACAGGGAATTAAAAGGGGAACCATCGGAGTCCTTGTCAGCAAGCCGCCACCTCCTCACCGTCTCTCCAGGAAGTGGTTTGAGGCGTCCGGCCCCTGCAGACGCCTTGGCTTCCTGCATGTCCCTCTCCAGGCCCCGGATCACAGATAGGGCGTTATCGATCTCCAGGGGCCCGCACGCTTCCTGGGCCTGCGATGCGATGCGTGCAACACATGTGTACAAACACACAAGTACAGACACACACGCGCACGCACACACACACACACAGAAACAAACCGCAGGAGCCACCAAAAACAAATGTAAATAGTAAAGTAAATACGTAAAGAAAATGCACAGTCTGTGAGGAACACAAAATGGTTCAAAATGAGCTCAAAATGCTTTAAATTCAAGTCCCATTTACACTAACTATATCACTATTTACTATGCAACTATCATTATTTATGATGTAACTATCACTATTGTAACCAGCATGTAACCAAGTATGTAACATCACTATTTACTGTGTAGTTATCACTATTTACTATGTCACTATCACTATTTACTATTTAACTATCACTACTTACTATGTAACCATCACTATTTACTATGTAACTGGTCATGTTCATTAGCAGGGGTATGGTGATACATAGATCTGAATCAATACATTGATTCTGAGGGTAACGATCCAATGAAATCAAGGCAAAGCACAAATGTCAATTTTTATCCATAGGTTTTGTTTTTAGATAAATCTTTGTAGATCATTGGTATTTGGAAGATGAGACTCACTCCCTCTCCAGCTCAATCTGGTCGTAGTAATGTGTGACTTGCGTATGTATTAAACTTTGTTGTGAATATGTGGTTGGATCACAATATAATGGATCGATCGTGGGCTACGAGATAATGTTCAGTCGTTCGTCACACATGGAATCGTTGCTTTTAAAAGAACCAGAAACCGCCGCATTGAGTGGTCACAGAGCCACGGGCCGCACCTTCTGTGTGGCGGTGCGCAGCTCGGCTAATGCGCTCGCGAGAGTCTTGGAACACTGACTGAGCTGCATTGCAGATGCCTGCTCTCCGATGGTCGGCACCGTGGCCTTGGCAGACGTCGCCATCCTGGCACCGGGCTGGAGGAGGAGGAGAGGAGAGAAGAGGAGAGACAAGAGAGGAGAGGAGAGGAGAGGAGAGGAGGGGAGAGGAGAGGAGAGGAGAGGAGAGGAAAGGAAAGGAGATAAGCATCTTTATACAAAGCACTTTGTGAATCAGACACCCCCTCACAGTTCACAAAGTGCATCACTTAGATAGAGATGATTGGGGTTTTGGGATTGCCAACTAATTGAAACTAAAGTGAAACTAAGCTATATAATGATATACTTTATCATGTGTCATTATTTCAATGTTAAATGGATTGCATTTATATAACACATTTGTCCAAAGCGCTTTACAATATTTGCCTCACGACGACATTCACCCATTCATGCACACATTCAGACACCGACGGCGGTGTCAACCATGCAGGGCAACAGCCAGCTCGTCAGGAGCAGTTATGGTTAGTTAGGGTGTCTTGGCTCAGGGACCCCTCGACACACACTCGGCTATAGGGGGAGCCGGGGGGATTCATTGAACCAGCAACAAAACGGGGGTCATGTAGAGCAGCGGCCTACCTGCAGGAAGTTTTGGCTGGCCCCGATCAGCGCCAACTGGGCACTGGGGCTGTCCGGCTGGGACTGGCTGCCTCTCACACCCTGCACCAGCTGAGGGATCTGCTCCGCCACCACCTGACAGACAGACAGACACACACACAGACAGACAGACAGACAGACAGACACACAGACAGACAGACATTTAGGGAGCAAAGAAACACAACAATATATATATAATGCTCCCTTTTAAGATACAGATGCTCCCTTTTAAGATACATAAGATATATAAATCAAGATATTACAATGCATAAATAAAGACAAATGTAAGTTTATCTACCTTTTTATATACCTAACACATAAGATGTATAAATAAATATATACAAGGTATATACATGTCAGTTTATGTACATTTTTATATAAATGCTTAACCCTTATCACATACTGGAAGTATAATTACTTTTAAAAAACATGCATGTTCACTCTGACAGATAGCATCTTTGAGTACTTAGAAAAGCGTATATACAAGTTTCCTACTACTACTACTACTACTACTAGTACTACCAAAAGAACAACAGAAAGTGTACCTTGCAGCTCTGCACCAGTTGCTGCTGCGCTGCTGGGTTCTTGTTGGACGAGGCCGCGTGCTGGGCTGCGGCGATGGTCTGCGTCGCCGCGGCAGCCGCCTGTTTCGCAGCGTTCTAACGGGGAGGAGACATGACAACGTGATGGGTTACAGCGTTCACCAATCAACTTTAGTCGGAACTAGTTAACTTGTATGCATTTGTACAAATCATTCATTCAATTTTCAATTAACAAGACACAAGTTGACTTTTTACAAGACACAAGCAAACTTTTAACAAGAAAGAAGATAACTTTCAACAAGACACAAGCTCACTTTTTACAAGACACAAGTTAACTTTTACAAGACACAAGCTAACTCTTACAAGACACAAGCAAACTTTTTACAAGACACAAGTTAACCTTTTACAAGACAAGTTAACTCCTACTAGGATGAATAATGAGGAGACCAATCCCTCTCCCTGGTTTACCTCCAGCTTGTTGATCAGTCGCTTCTTGATGGCGTTCTGGGCGGCGGCGTTGGTGGCGATGCGCAGTCCTTCGGCCGCTTCACGCAACTTCTGCTGCTGCTCTTCGCTGTCGGGGTTCGCTGCCGCTCCCTGAGGTTAGATCATGAAATAATAATGATGATAATAATAATAATAGATCGTAGTGAGAACACACGCAGCTCCATCAATAAACAGCTGAAAACATTTTGATTTAAGCGGGTACGATGACCACCACAGGTTTTTTTACCTTTGCTATTTATATATCGTTATTTATATTAATTTAAAAAGCGTGCTCTGTTATTTAACCATTGCTGAATGTGAAGCGTTTTGCGCTGCACTCATGCATGAAAAACTGTTATTAGAATTATTAAAGTATTATTAGAAAAGCATCATCATCATTCTATCTTTATGTTATAACTTATAACAACGATAATTATCTATTTTTGAGCAACCTCTGGCACAAGAATTTCCTTCGGGATTACTGAAGTTCTACCTCATCTGATCTTATTTCTTATCTTAATTAACATTTTATCATAGCGTGTGTGTGCTACAGACCTTAGCGGCCTCCACCATCTTGGCGGTGGCGTCGGCCAGAAGTTTGGCAGCGGAGAGCAGCTTGCGGGAGTTCTCCAGGTCCGTCTCTCCCTCGGCGTCCATCTTGATGGCGTTCACCAGGTCCGACGTCGCCTGGGCCAGGATGCGGGCCTGGCGCACCATCTCACCTGTGAAACAAGGGGCGGATGGACAACATTAATAAAGCTAAATGTATGAATTTGTTCCCGCGCATGAACCGCGCATAAAACCCGGGCAGACATATGTAAACGACAACCAATTTTGGTGTTTACAATACACGTCGGCATACAACGGTGCACATTTGGACCGTGGCCATATCAAGAAGGTAAAAGTGATATAATATGTTTATATAATAATAATAAAACTGTATTTATAAAGTGCTTTTCAGAAAAAAGAACAGCACATAAAAACTAAATATGGCAATAAAAACAACAGAGGGATCAAACAGCATTAAAACACCAGGGAGAAAGTTTATGGCTATTCTATTATTCTGCGGTTGATCCCTCAACTGGAAAACCGTCAAACCTTGTGGTGGGGTTTAAATGTGTGACTGGAATCGGATTGAAGTTCAAATTCAGTTGCACTGTCCAAAATCCTGACTAACATTCGAGAAGAAAGAACTAAAAATAGTATTCCCGACAAAAATGTACTTTTTGTCGACTTGTCGTATGAATGGATAAATCCCCCACCCCAACAATAATTTTTTAATTCATATTTCATATTCAATTCATATTGTTAACATTTTTTATAGGCCTACTGACTTTTATATATTTTTCATTTTTTATATTTCTCATTCATATTGTAAATATTCTGATCCCTCCAATTCTATCGGAGACGCCAGCAGGGGGAGGAAGGGCGTGGCTCACCGGCGTCTCCCATGGAGCTGAAGATGTTCTCGGTGACGTCCAGGATGCGGTCGGTGGCCTCGCCGTGGCGCCCGATGGGGTGCGTGCCGCTGGCGTACTGCTTGATGTGCAGCAGCAGCTCGTTGAGGGCGTGCGTGACGCCGGTGGCGGCGGCGCCCACCTGCTTGAGCAGTGCCTCGTCGCCCGTGGCGCCCTGCGACGCCTCCACGCAGCCCTCCACCGACTTAGCCACCAGCTTGCTCGCCTCGATCAGCTGCTCCTGGCACACGGGCGAGCTGATGGTGGGGGCCACCACCTGGGGTTCGGGGGTGGAGGAGGAAGAAGAAGATGAGGAGGAGGAGGAGGAGGACGAGGAGGAGGAGGAGGGTGAGGAGGAAGAGGAACAGAAGCAGATGCAGAAGAAGACAAGTTAACTTTTACAAGACACAAGTTAACTTTTACAAGACACAAGTCTTTGAACGAGTTGAGGCCAGACTGACCTTCAGAGAGAAACAGGATATGAACTGATGAGATCTCTCACACATCAGAGTATCAGAGTACCACTTCCATATTTGTACATCTTGGCATTATTAATAGTACATAGCATTGTTTAGCATATCGTATGTTCTTAGATGTTGGTAATGCGGTCAGAATGTCACTTCTGCTCTTATCTCATCTATTATGCAGGCTACCTAGCAATTATGAAACTCGTTCTATTAGCCTCACAACTATGAATGCTTGAAACCTGCTCTATTCTTGTCTGTATGTACCACAGCGATATATTGCTGTCTCCTTCAACAAATGTATTTATTGTAAGTCACTTTGGATAAAAGCCTCTGCCAAATGTCCAAAATGTAAATGCAAATGTACATTTGATGTACCACTTACCCGCGTGCAGGCCACCAGCTGAGAGGTGGACAGGGCACACTGTGTGGCGGCAGCGATGACCCGGTTCTGCTGGGCAGAGTCCTCCGTCTTCTGCGCCACGTTCTTAGCCTTTAGCACAAGCGCCGCCGCCGCGTTGGCCACAGCCTTCGCTAGCTGCATTAGCATGTCCTGCGCGTGCCAAAAAAGGCATATAATATAAATTGAAATATATATGTCATAGTAATAATAGATTGATTATGAAGCATTAACTTCTTGTCAAAAATTCTGTTTCTTTTCTTAAAATATTTCTTTCTACTTTCGAATATATACAAAAACATTACATCTTACATTACATCTAGAGAAATCTCTTCACTTAATTTGTTATAATGGTGTATAATGTTGTTATAAATTTACATTTACACACTTTACTCTTCATCAAACAAATTGGATGCTGCACCACCACGGCCGTGTTGTTCGGCCCCACGGTGGTCGTACCTGGAAGTGTGGGTCGGCGTCCGTCTCCCCGATGTGAATGAGGAGCTCTCCGCTGGTCTGGCCCACGTTCCCCGCAGCCTGCAGCAGGTTCTGCCGAGGCTGTGGAATTAAGAACGGCGAGATTAAGTGGCCATAAGGGAGGCTTGCTCCTATAAAGCCAACCTCACCGACTATACAGTGTTTCTGAGGGTCTCATCTCATCTCGACACACACACACACACACACACACACACACACACACACACACACACACCTCCCGACAATGTAACTGTACAGTAGGGACAGGAATCGACAGGGACCCACCCTACCGATGCGATATTACGATGATTTCTCAGTGCTGATACGATTTTATCTCAAATAATAATTGTTGTAGTTTTAAATATATATTTAAAAGTATGCTTTAATGTTAATGTTACATATCGATGCAAAAGAAGAAAAACACTAACTTTTACCATTCATTCGCTTTCACGATAAATTGCCCCCCCCCATCCCTGCACACAGAAACAGAAACTAGAACTGGAGAGAACGTTTTTTGCAAACCTCAATGTTGGAAGGCTGGGCGGTCTTCAGCATGCTGGAGACGGCGCTGGCGAGGTTCTTGGCCGCCCCGAGCAGCTGCTGCCCGTTGGCGCCCTCGTCCTCCATCAGCGCGGCCAGGAGCTTCACGCCCTTCGACATTTCCGTCAGGTTGGACGAGATGGTGGTGACGGCGCAGCCCACCGCCGTGTAGTCCGTGTCCGCCGGGTCTCCTGAGCGACGGACGACGAGGACGACGTTAGCGTGACCCAAACACCTGACGGCCACTAGCGTACTCGCTGGCCAGCACCTCTACACCACCTTTGACTCACGACTCATTTTCCAACCAAAAAAGCTACTATATGTAAGAATCATGAATGCCCTCTCGTTACTGCCCCTCTGGCCGGTAAGTGAACTGCAGTCCGCTGGAGTTCCAAGTGCGTTCGGAGCACTGGAGTGGGAGCTCCTTGAGTTGAGACAATAACAATCCTAAACTAATGTTAGCTATAATCATAAATTAATATTGTCAAAATTAAAAAGCTATGAAAGAAAAGCCATTTTTGCCATTATCCGCACTTGGACGTCACTTCCTTCCTTTGTCCCGGCAAAACCAAGGTGGTTCTAATAAAATAGAAATCAGCCAACAGGCGGTTTTACGCAACAGAGAGAGTCGGGGGAAGGTCTCATATTCAAGTTCAAGTTCACAGCACAACATGTTCCTATACTCTCCAATAAAAGCATGTTGTCCCTGAAGGAATTCAGGATTCTCACATACTGGGCCTTTAAGAAATACAAGTGTAATTTGTAAGACAAGGGCTCTACTAATAAAGTTGGCTCCACCTGCAGTGAGGTTGACCATGGAGGCGGTCCCAGCGGTGATGGCGTCCACCTGGGAGTGAATCTCGTGCTTGGACTCATCCATCTTGTTCTTGCGCCAGGCTTGGGAGGCCTGGGAACAGACACACAGTCATAGATGCTCGCCAATGACCAAAAGATACAGATCGGTTCAATTCAGTTTCCTTTAAATGTTTATTTTAACGTTAAACATGAACAATGCAACCTGCAATATGCCAAATAATCCAATGTTAGCCGAATAAAATCTGTTTTTCGAATTGTGCATTTGTGTATACAATTTTGTATAACAACCAATGATTTTGAACACGCACACACACGCACACACCTCTATTCTCTACATTGCAAGTGGCTGTTGAATGACTTTGTGTACTCACTGCGTCTGTTCCGAGAGGCGGGAGGGTGTCGAACTCGTCTAGCGATGCCTGGGCCGCGTTGACCGCCTGCATGCTGGAGTTAATGGTTCCAGTTAGCGCCTGCTGGGCCGAGGTCTGTTCAGAGAAGAAATTAAGATTTTTTACTTTTTTTAAAGTGTAAAAAAAAAGCACTGTACAGCTCTCTCTCTCTCTCTCTCTCTCTCAGCAATCGTTCTGATGAAATGTACGATTATCTATTCACACACACACATGTGAACTTCAAACGATATTACATTTGTCATTTTTAATATAAAGAATAATATTCATGGCCTGTTTAAGTAGCACAAAGAAACGTGTCACGTAGAAGGACATTCTCACAAAAAGTGGCTGGTAAATTCCTCATTTAATATATGAGCTAATATTTTATTACACAGCTTTTGTTGAATCCTGATTGGTTAATTAGGATATTCTACGGCCTGTTATTTCTGAATAGCAGACAGCCGCTATGAATAACCAATTTCAACTGGAGAATAATTTTTTTTAATAACATAATTTTTTAATCGAGACAATATTTCTTTTGTTGCTTTATTTTGTGCCAAATTAAAATTAAATATTTCTATTTCCGATGGACTTTATTAATCAAGGCTCAACGCGATGCCGAGCGCGTTTCCCGCCCCTCACCAGCGGGGGCATGTGGCCGCGGTGCATCTGCCCGCTGGTGATATGCTGCTTGGCCTGCGGCATGGAGCCCATCTGGAAGTTCTCCGGACCGCCGGCGCCCGAGCGCATGATGGCCGGCAGCGCCACCGAGCCCGTCTCCACCCGGCCCATCTTGTTGAACTGCTGCTGCATGACCGTCGATCTAGAGACACAGAGAATGCATTATTACTGTGGATCTGGAGACAGACAGAGAGAGAATGTATTGCTGTCGATCAAGAGACAGAGAGAATGTATTACTGTGGATCTAGAGAGAGAATGTATTATTACTGTGGATCTAGAGACAGAGAGAGAATGTAATATTACTGTGGATCTAGAGACAGAGAGAATGTATTACTGTGGATCTAGAGAACAGAGAGCATGTATTGCTGTGGCTCTAGAGACAGAGAGAATGCTTACTTCTTGGGGGACACAGAGTCTTCCAGCATGGTCGACTCCTCATCTCCCTCTAGACCAAAGTGGTCTTTACTCTTTTTCTGTGAAGACAACAACAACAGCGGTATGTGTGAATCGTATTCATGAACAGCCCGTTGCCTGGGACATTATGTAGAAATAACGTGATGTTCCTAAACCTAGCCATTGGTGTTGCACTCTTAAAATGTTGTTTAATCAGTGAATAGGCCCCATTCATGTTGTCCCATGACTCTCAAATTCATCCATTGAGCCCAGCATAGATTTTCTGTTTTCCATTTTTCTGGTGTCCCTAGGAGGAAATCAGATATGCGCGTATCTACCACATACAATCCAGGTTTTAATCGACAGCAGACCATCTCCCCCACTGAGCAATGCACCAGTACAATGGGGCCATTGGCACACAGCAACGGCACAGCACTGTAAAAACGTTGAGCGTTTCCAATGAACACACTTGCATGTATTCACTGACCTTTTTCAGGATAATATCGATGTAGCCAGCGATCAACTGAGCGATCTGCTCCCCCTCAGTGGTCTGCACCGAGTAGTAACCGTCTTGGTAGTCACCGAAGTCCTAGGTGGGAGAGACATCGTTGTGCGTTGTTGAATGAACGACAAATAAAAAAATCGTCACTCAAACAAGATCTCCGTAAACAAGCCAACATCAGAATCCGAATCAGCTTTGTCACTTTAGTTACAAACAAAGAATGTGCTTTTGTGAAATTGGACATTATACAGAAAGTAACGATATAGAAATTGAAAAAGATTCTAAACATATATATATAAATATACATGAAAAATAAGCAATAAGTATGGGGGCGGGGTGCCCACCAGGGTAAAACTTTTGGGGGAGGCAGCCCAGCGCTTGATGTTGGTCAGGCTCCACTCCTGGATCACTTCCTTGGTCTTCTCGTCCACCCTCATGACGCTCTCCTTGGTGATGCCCAGCAGACGGGGTACCAGCTTGTTCTTCCCTTTCATCTTCTCCTGCAAACGGTTTAGACAAAAAGGCCCTCGTTAAAGTGGTCATCTCGAAGATTTCCGTGCCGTGCTCTTTGGCGACACCTATGGGTGAATACTGTAATTGCATCCAAACTGTCGCAACGGTGTGATGACGGTCCGCTGGCAGTTGTTTAATGGAAAAATCGAAAATCTTCGAGATGACCACTTTAAGAATCATCATTGTGTCATCACAAATTACAGCCCCAGTGGAAGACAGCACGGATTGAGTGTCAGGGTGATATCATGTATGAAGTCATCATGTCTGATGGTTCCTGGAAGCTTCCGTATCGCTTGATGGATTTACCTTCACGAGGAAGAATGACACGCCGTACGTTTTGAGGGACCTGGCGAGCTTCACGTAGCTGACTTTAGCCTCGATCTCCGTCATATTCTGGGAGTTGTTGTGTGCCTGCAGAAAGGGAAAAACATTTTGTCTGTCAAATTGTATTCCATTCCGTCCCCTTGAAACCTTTAGAACCAAGATTTCCTGATAGCCAAAGATGTTGTGCCCAAAGCAGGGAATTACTCGCTGGGTACTGACGTGACACAGGTTTTATAACCGAGCTAAGATGTTTACACGGCTGTTTAAGGGTATAATAAGCCCTATTATACCACCAGGTGTGACTGTGATTAGTCTATACAAGCCGTCTCAAAATTGCCAAACGTGACTAAGATTTGTATCTGTTTGTGATGATATGACATCACAAGTGGCAGTGTCCACCAAGATGTACTGTACGTGTATGCTGGACAGATCAGTCTAGCAGTTGGTACAGTCCACTTGGTAGGCTGACCCGGTTTAAGATCCAGTGTAAACCGGGTTACTCTCTGGTCTCTAGGTTGCATGTAAACAAACGGACGCAAGAGTTCTCACCTGGAAGATCCTTTTCTCCCCTTTGTTCTTAATGTACTCTTTGGGAAGGAACTCTTTTAAACTGCAAAGGGAAATGTGGGTCGCAAAATTATTTCACTGGCCGACCGGAACATCACAGAAAATAGTTCCCAGGTGCATGTGTCGTGTGTGTTCCTTATCCTTACTCCAAGAATCCAGGCTTATGCTTCGTCTCGTTGTGGTCCCCGAACTGGATCTGACACTGGTAGCCGGCGAAGTCACACGCTTTCTCAAAGGAGACCGGGTGGGAGCCGTTCAGGATGTCATCACGGGCCTAAACACACAAAACACACACACACACACTATCAATAATCATGATTAAAACGAGATCTAATGAAACACTGATCCAGTATCGCATCATTTTCTCAGTTGGGGAATGACTGAACCAAACGTGGAAATCACACAAAATAACAATCTCAAAATAATAAAAAAAGAAACTAATCAAATTCAGTCGGCGTTAGCGTCGTAATATTGAGAGCCCAGTACCTGGACGTAGAGCAGGTTGAGCTGCACCGGGTCCCTGGAGTCAACGTTCTGGTCCGAGTAAAAAAACTTCCGCCTCAGCAGCAGCATTTCTATCTCCTCCACGCCTTGCTCCCTCAACGTCCTGCCGTGGTCCAACCAGTTCACTAGAGGACGGGGGTGGCTTACTCAGTCATTCATAATCAAGGCTTTTTTTTTTCGTAATGAGAGAATATTGAGAAGAGGTGCCGTACGCTCGTCATCTGTGTGCAGCTTCTGCTTCAGCTTCTCCATCTTCTTGTCGTCTCGTAGCAAGGTCTTGTCCCGCTTCAGAGTTCCCATGCTCTCCTCCTTCTTCTCCTCGCCCACGTCTCGCACCAGGGAGTACTCGTCGTAGTTTGTGATGCCTACGTGTGGAATTAGCGCGGGGTTCAAAACGAACAATATTCCACTCTGGGCTCCACTCAGACTCTAACTGGGCCAGGTGAGGCCAATTAAGCTCGCCACCAAGCACACACACTCCCACAATGGGTAAACACAATCAGAACACATTTTTCAATAAGTGTTCAAGTGTCGTCGATGCCATCTTAGAACTGAAATCCTTCCATAAAACACACAAAAATATCAATAACATTAAGGCCTTGTTTACTGTTACGATGACAACTAGCCACGTTAGCTCCTTAGCTCCTAGCTTAATATTGTGGCGCTAAATTCTTCTTAGACATCCATGAGTGATAAGTAGCCATTTTCAAAAAATGTCCCAACCCATCTATGATTGGTTGGGACAGAAAAGGAGTGACGGTGACTACTCCAGAAGTTCCGATATTTTCATTCATATTTCATTTGCAAAAAAGTTGGCGCGCTACATCGACACAAGCACTTTTATACTACATACTTTCATTTATACCACCAGACATTAAAAAACTGCATTCAAGACAAAACATTGCAGATTTGTAGACAAGCAAGCGTCCACAAGCATAGAACCACGAATAGAAAAGCGCTGTGCTGACCTATTCTCGCACAGATGGTCATGAGCATGTCGCTGACGATCTTGGAGTCGTCCACCATGACGGTTTTGACGGTTCCGTCCAGCATGCGGATCTTCAGGGGCCTATGTTTCTTCTTGTACTCCAGAGTGTCCTGAAGGACACACAGTATATATATTATTATTAAAAAGCCCCACAGTGAGTGGAGTCACTATTATATTTAAAATGGAGGCCAGACTAGACTGCCCAGAGATAACAAGGGCAGGGCGAGAGAGGACTTTTATTTATATTGGATTATACTGTGTAGTTTTATGTATGCTTGTATGAGTTTTCAACTCACCCCATTCCTCAACATGTAGTAGTCCAAGGCCTTGCCTGCCTCAAGCCAGATCCCTTTTTTCGGATCCTCGTCCGACAAGAACAGACTGTAGTCATTGGCTGTAAAGAACCACAGCATGCAAGTATTTGCGTACATGCATACATGTACAGCATGTGAACACTTTTCACGCATTTCTATTGCAGGCATTCTTGCCCTTTACCCAGAGATGCCAATTTGGCGTGAGCTCAAATGAGGAACCGTGAATTGTTGATACGCCGCAAAACAAACATTTTAATCCCCGTAGGCTATAGCCTATGTCGGTTTTAAACCAATACACCCAGAGTACGGGCATGTTTGGAGTGCTGCACTCAAACACATGGAGGTAAACAACCGAGGATGTATTGGTTTAATACGGACGAGGCAACGCAAGAAGTGGATTTAAATGTTTGTTTCGCGGCGTATCAACAAAGTATCAGTGTGTTTTTCATGCGTAAAAGGACACTTTTAATTAACCGTTTCGACACGCGGTTCAGAAAACCAGTGTCGTTTAATCCCCCCCCCCAGCCATCCGTGGTTCTTGGACTCCAACGTGATGTGTGTGTTCATACATGTTCATACGGCACATACGGGGCTAGAGCTACCACTGCTCTGGACCAGGGTTAGCGAGCCCTGTGCTAAATTCGGTGGTAGCTTAAAAAGTGTGTAGTGTGGTCACTTCCTTAGCTCTGGGCTAAACCCCTCTGAGCACAGGGTTAACCAGGTTTTAGCCCTGGGTTAGCCGTATTGTGAAAACCCCTTTGAACTGAAGGGCGTAAAACAAACCCTACTTGAAAACACCCTGTAGATTTACTTCTTGATTAGTCCTCGACGCGAAACACAATGAGCAAGAGAGCCAGCGCACTTACGCTGGCCCAGCTGTGCTTCGGGGACGCGTTCCCTGATAATGCGGCAGGCGTCGTAGACCATGGTGGACGGCTCAAACTGCATGGTCTTCACCACGTTGCCCACACCGATCTTTAGCGACAGCGCCACCATGATTGCGGTTCTTCACTTCTTGTTCCTGGTGGAAGGGAAGGAAGCAGAACAAAGAAGAACAAATGAATTTACAATCCAAATGACACCAAACCACAAAGTGACCCCAACTGAGATAGAGGCCAAATGTCATTCAATTCACGATTGTATGACACAACATAGTCATTATACTATTCTTTTTGGTTTTTTTGTACCCATATCTTGGCCATTTTGAGCACAGTCCCAACATGTGTGTAGTTTAAAGTCACAATTCTGAGAAATTCTGTATGTTCCTCCCAATCTTATTAGGGACCTTTCAGTTCTGCACATTTTCTTTTATCAAATGTCGACTCATGGCTATTTGGAGGCCGACCACATCCGTGTATGATGCAAAGTCATTCTAGTCAACTGTTACCCGACAACAATGACTTATCAATGACTTATCTCTTCCTGACACAGCAGAAAGACATTTTTTTTTTTTTTTGAGAAATGGATTATAATAGAACACATATAAAATACAACATGTGTTTTTTTATGTACAAATGCACACTTTTCAGAAAATATATCAATGGTGGATGACATTATAACTATAGTCTGTGGTTTTATGACTTGGCCAAATTTTCTTTAGATAATCCAGATGACAATTCAAAGTAAGAACTGCAAGAACTTAGGGGAGAACTTCAACATCCCGTTTTGCCACTGATGCATTGCGACAGCTCACTGTTCAGACATTTAGTGTGAGAAAGAGAGAGAGAGAGAGAGAGAGAGAGAGAGAGAGAGGACACGAAAGAGAAACAGAGAAGGCCTGCAATGCTTTCAACACCACGCCACCGTAAACCGGGGTTCACTAAATGATGTTTGAAGAATAGCCCAAAATATGCATTTTCCATGGTCAAATTAAGAAAGGACTCCTCCTTTCACGCCTTCCTACCATGAGCCATACCACTCAATCTAGAAATAGCTTCCACAGAACTCGTCCTGGTCAATGTCGTTGTACTGTGTATATCTGTGTGTTATTGACTCGTAAAATATATGGACGCTAAGAAGCTGATGATCACAATGAAATGTTTTTCATCCTGTAATTTCGTAATTTCCTGACAGTGCAATTTTCAGACGATCCCTAAGAAACCACAGCATCACAGCTTGATATTCAGAGTAGTTTAATTTGTAATCGCATCAAAGTATTTTGCGATACGTAAACCCAGATTGTGGGTAGCTGTTGTGTTTTGCAAAGGGGAAAAAAGGCGAATTTTGAAAATCACTGTGGTGCATGTGTGCAACCCTAACCCTCACCCTAACCCTACTGTGCAGTGATTGGCTAGTACTAGTTAGCTCAACACGTGTCCTTGTGATTGGATGGTGGCTTTGAGCGCGGAAAGTATGGGACTTTTAATAGTACATAGGGAAGAAGTTCTGCCTTCTGGGTTTTCTGCCAAACATCCGACACCTAACCAAGTAGACTAGTTTTGTTGCCTAAGCGGAACCAAGTAGTTTTGTTGCCTAAACCTGCCAAGTAATTTTGTTGCTTCGACAGAACAGAAGTTGCTGCGTTGCCTCAACCCTTGTGTTGCCCAATCCTGCAACTGAAAGTGCAACTGAGAACTGAAAAAAAGAAAGAAGAACACAAAAAGTTGAGTTAAGTCTAAAAATAACTGGGAACAAGAATTCCAGTGCCCTGGGAAGGAAATTCCACGTTTGACCCAGTCGTCCACCAGCATGACTTCCTCCCTACATGCAATTGTCGCTCTTTATACCATGTCACCATGACGCCCCAAATCCAATCACACGGACATGTCGGGGCTAACGACGAGTACTAGCCAATCACAGCACACAACGAGGTAACAGGTAGGCTTATTAGCCAATCACAGCACAGTAGGGCGGGACTTGTAGCAAGTGTGGCGGGAAAAACGATAACATTTTACACCGCTAAACACACAGGACACACATGTCACATATATTTACATATTTCAGAGCATATCTGCTGAAAAACCAATATCTTTCTTACATTAAAAAAGTATGTTCAAACCACGTTCATTTGATGATGTCGGTAAATAACACTAATACCATAATAATTACTAATAGTAATGTTGGGCAAGTACCCATTTTATGCAACAATGCATAAAATGACATTCCCAGTGGCAAAGGCCCTATTTAAGGGGCCCTATTATACCACCAGGTGCGAGTGTGGTTCCAAGTGTGGTTAAAAATTGTCACGTGACCAGAATTGTCACTGTGACATAGTGGGAGTGTCCACCTTGATGTACGCTGACTAGATCAGTCTAGCAGTTGGTACAGTCCACTGGGTAGGCTGGTAGCGTGGTCTCGTTGTCATCATACATCATACATGTCGTCACGTAGCAATTTTGAAACGGCTTGTAATCACACTCACACCTGGTGATATAATAGGGCGCCTTTAAAATAATAATTCTAAATTCAATCAAAAAGATCAATATGTGATGGCCAATGTTGATACTGTGACGGGCGGGCTGCCACAAATAGACCAACAAGAACTTTGTTCCACAACAAGCTATTTAGCTTAGCATGTAAGGGAACAGTAAACATCACAACGATGTGAGACCTGGCAAGACAAACACACAAAATTTCCCCGCAATATAAAAGGCCAAGTCCAGAGGAACTGGGATAAACATTAGCAATTACCAATGTAACCAACCTTGTAGCACAGCATAATGACTTTAACAGCATTTTTGTCAATCAACGAAACTCTAAAATAACTCTAAAACAACAAAACAACAAATGAACATTTTAAAAAACTATTTAAAAAAAACTACCTAGATAACCTAAAAACCCTTTGTTATTGTGTCCAAAGTTATAGGGCATCATGGGAGTAAGAATATATATTACGACATGGTCCAAAAAATGACAACATTCTTCAGAGTGTTGCGAATGTTAAGGAATTTATAAAAAATGTTTTGTTTCGGTGAGGCAACAGCAACAGCAGCAGCAGCAGCAGCAGCAGCAGCAGCAGCACACCCAGTCCTGACCAAATATGGCCTGCAGAGAAACGTGATGCACAGCAGCGCGTGTTGCTTCCAAAATCACACCGCGCTGCATCCACGCTGCATACTTCCTGGAATGGACGAAACGCTCGACCAGCCTTTATAGTGAGCTCTTGAAAAGTCTTCGACTGAATGATGCGCGTCTGCATCATTGGGGGTCTTTTAAAAAATCAGCAAGCAGTCTCAAAACAGCCATTGTACAACGTACAGCTATTTTCTTCTAATGCGATTAATTTCATCTTCCAAATGCTCCCGTCCCTCAAAGTACAGAATCCACAATATATAGTATTTAATGAATGAAAAAACAACACCACCACCACCACAACTAAACCGATATAGCCAACAATGTTCTGAATACCTGGAACCTCCTAGCCCTCAGCATTTCACTCCTTATACAGCACAAGCAAAGATTGTGATGCATTGGCGAAGACGTTGCTATAAACAAGCTTCGGCTTCCTTCCCTAAATTCACAACTTGAGCAAGGAGAAAACTCTTGTCAGATCACATGATGAAACGTGTACAGACTGAATAGTAGGCAGAAAGCATTGACATTCTGAAAAGGTGTTCGGTCCAGCAAACAATACAATGCAGTCAATCATGCTAGTTATTGCTCAACTTCGGCTACTATCCAAATACGAAAGCGGTAGGCTAGTCTATTTTAACTGCGGTTCGGCTTGGATCAATTGCCATTGATATGTTAGGGCCCGGCATAATGGTCTGAAAATAGCAAATAAGACGTATTGGCCTACACACAAAAGACCCTTGTGCTGCCGTTCAGACGTGCCAGGGAACCCAAACGTCTTAGTATTTCTTGTAGGCGATGTTCTTAAACATAGTAATCTATGCAATTTTGTCACCGTTACAAACCCAACACTGTCATTTAGGGGGAGGAAAAAACAGGTGTAAACTCCTATGTTTCTGCTCGTCTCCATCGACCCGTTTGTGAACGTTCTGCTCTGCTCTGTGATTATGCTGTGATGTCAAAGTGTCTGCAACGCCATGACAACGCCGAGAGGGTATGCTACCTGCTGCCTGCTATCTGCTACCTGCCAGCGCCATGGATGTGTGGACGCTGGTCTGGACGGTTAATGTCACTGACTGCATCCGAGAGAGAGGATTAAGCTTCTCGGACACTTCATACAGGCCTGCATCGATCATTACAACGATGACGAACACAACTTTGAATAAATCATCAGTGTTTGCCAAATTAAAACAAAATCCATTGTGAATAAGCAGAGGATAAACAGTGGGCAACAAAAACTGCTTCAAAGCCCCATTGTCACACATTTAACTTTCCACAGACCACACCTTCTTGACTTTCACAGACTACTACTACTTTGGCTTCAGGGCTTCAAGGACCCCCGCATTTGAGGTTCTGCCATTGCCTGATTTTAAAAACCCTGCTGAATGTATGTGCATCACACCACACTGATTTGTGGTTGACTTGACTTGTAGTAGTGAGCTCTTGGCTACAGATCATTAAAGGGGAAATTTGCATAATTTAAATGTGGGTTGTATTATGCAAATGAACAATGTTTACCTTTCCTCTTGTTGTATCTGCCCATTACTTTTCTCTACGGGAAGGCCTGTTTCACACACTATAGGCCTATCCCTCAATCCGTTCACAATAAACGGTTTGTTTTTGGTAAATGGTAAATGGATTGCATTTATATCGCGCTTTTATCCAAAGAGCTTTACAGTTGCCTCACATTCACCCATTCATACACCGACGGCGGTGTCAACCATGCAAGGTAACAACCAACACGTCAGGAGCAGTTAGGTGGTGTCTTGCTCAGAGACACCTCTACACCTCAAACAAGCAACCTTCCGGCCCGCCAGACAACTGCTCTTACCTCCTGAGCTACTGCCGTCATCAAATATCATCAAAGGTTATAAGTCAGACATCCTGTGAAACCATATGCTAATCAGGCGACCACCTGACCCCAAGGTTTGGAAACAACGAAACAGCGAAACTTTCTTTCAAATGTCAGTTGAGCCTTGTGAGGAAGGGAGAGCCGTGAACAGGAATGCAAGGAAAAGTCCATCTTCTTATCGTCAACATAAATAAACTACAGTAACACATTCCATCGGAATTTGTTTCCATTCCACACACAGAATAGGATAGACTTACTTACATAGGCTACTATTCATAAGTATATGAACTACTATGCCAAAGCAAAATAGATACTATATTTAGTGACAATGATGAGCCCACACTCTCAAAGTGGGTTTTCCCAATGTATGACTCACTTTTTCACCCATATATTATTCATACTCACGATGGTATTTAGGTAGGCCTACCTCCATCATCATCATTTACTACAGTACTGCAAATGTTTAAAATACACAAAACCACAAATGTCCCCCATTTTCATTGTAGGAGTGATAATGTTGGCTTCGCATTCAACGCAAGATCGCCAAAGGCTTCTGTAAGGCGCAGGGAGTCATAGAACGCAGTGGATGTGGAATGCAGGGCCGTAGCCATGGAGTCAACATTGGGAGGGAACCGGGAACTTTTCCCACTTTTTAATACATTTGCAAGTAGGCCTAATGAAACAGAGAGACAGTGAGACAGTGCAGTGTTCGACCTCCCCGACAGCTTCTGCTGCCTGGGCTAGGCTGCGGTAATGCGACTCAACAAATCGGACAGAACACACACACACACACACACACACGACTGCAGTAGCAGCTTACATTGTAACACTAGAACGGTAGTAATTACGGTGGTAGTTACGTTTACGTATAAATATGATTATGGCATTTGCTATTGACCATTTGGGACAGCGCTGTGTGTGTGTGTGTGTGTGTGTGTGTGTGTGGTTGCCTGATACTTTGATATCAATAAATAAATATGCATTCTGAGCATATATGAACATGGGGCCCTAATTACGGCCCCTGGTAGATGGATGGATGACGGCAGAACGCCCCTCCGGCTACACACGCCGCAGTACTGACAACCGGATGTCAAAGTGCCCACGTCAGTTCGTTCTGACCGGGGGCCGCAGTCGACGTAAGCGTCCAATCGCCGTCGCGGTGTGCGGAAGTGCGTCGCGCCGTGGGGGCGTGGCTTGGCAGAAGAAGAAGTGCCTCGGAAAAGAAAATGAAAAAGAAAAAGAAAAAGAAAAATCACGCTGCTGCTGCTGCTGCTGCAGCCGCCAACCAGTCAGTCAGACAACACGCCAGTCAGTCAGCCAGTCAACCAACAAGCCAGTCAATCAGCCAACAAGCCATCATAGAGAAACAATTGCCTTAAGTCGTCCCTGTGATTTTAAGGTGTGTTTACCGACAGCCACATACGAAGAGCACATTCCTCCCGTCTCCGAAACTCATGGCCACGGGCGACGCTTTTTTTTTTATTCCCGAAGCAGGCCCACGTACTGTATATATATAAATATATATATAAATATATATGTGTGTATATATATATATATATATATATAGGGCATGAATTACAGCGAAGAAAAATATAGCCTAGTAGTAGAAAACGAAAACAAAAACAGACTTGTCAGCCCATTTGGGGAATGCGTGGAGTAGGAGTAGGGAGTCAGGGAGTGTGGTCAAATTCTTTACAGGACACAATGTTGCGAGGTAGAGATATAGATAGAGATATAGATATAGAAATAGAGATATAGATAGAGGAAAGGGCAACAATACAGCCACATGTACAAGTGCACAGGTTTAAAAAAAGGAAATGCCTGATTATAAACTGTTACTAGTCCGACATTTCATTACATCACATTACATTATTATTATCATCATCATCATCATCAGAGATATATGCTCGTAAAAGTGGCAGCGGTCGCGCGCTTTAAAACGCGGGCGACGTGTGAGGAGGGTCGCGACAGTGCGGTGGTTTGTAATGTTGTTCATTATTTCAACCAACAATCAAAAACGACTTGCGGGTCTGTCTGCCGTCTCCGGAGACGAAACGACGAAACACTGCCACGGTCGACACCCACCAACACCACACCACACCACACGGCGGAAAGAAAAGGAGTAAGTTGGCAGACGAAATGGACGCGAAGTTTCACAGAGTGGAAACTTTCACGTCGAAACTTTTAAAGAACGCCTTAGTTCGTTGGTTTTTTTTTTAAGAAGAAGAAGAAGAAGAAGAAAACGCGGACTTACTTACCAACGCGAGTTATGTACGAACTTGGTGTGATCGCTGGGGCTTACGCGATTTCTTCCTCCTAAACACGAAATGCGGATGGAAATGTTCGCCTTTTTTAAGCGAGAATAATGACAGTTTTTTGTTTTTTTTGTACAACAGGACAGGAGCCCCCTATAAGATCACGGTCTCCCTCGGTCCCGTCTACATCCGCCCTCCGAGACGGCAGCGCGTTGTAACTCCACCCTACAGCTGCTGCTGCTCTGTTACAGCGGACAGCGATAGGGGCGCTGGTGCTGGGTGGTGCTGGTGCTGCTGCTGCTGGTGGTGGTGGTGCTGGTGGTGCTGCTCTGTGGTGGTGGAGGTGTTGGGTGATGGTGTTGCTGGTGGGGACTCCACTGCTTCTGCTGCCCTGTTGGACCAAATGCTGCTGCTGCTGCTGTTGCTGTGCTGCTGCTGCTGCTGCTGCTGCTGCTCTGCTGCTGGACAATGTCACTATGTTATGTGAGCAATGTCTGCAGTGACCTTTGAGGGTCATACGGTGACACACGTTGCTTTGCTGTGATCTGTATGTGCTTGTTGTGTGTGTGCAAAGGCACACACACAACAAGCACTGTCAATTGCATTGGACAGTGGCATTTCATCATGTTGTACAACATTACCTTTAATGGTGGCAAATCCGAGGAAAAGAAATGATGGGACTCTGCATGATCATACTGTAGCACCTATCACCTATATTTCTGAGTCATACATTTTAATTATTTTAATTTAAGTAGTTATTTGAAGTAGACTAACTGTATTATTATTATGATGATTATTATTATTATTATGCAAGACATATTTTCAATGTCTTGCATAATATCACATAGGATAGCTATAGGTGACTTTCTTGATGTCAACTACCCCTATGGCATAAAACTGTTCAAAGCAAAGTATAAGTCACATTGTATGTTACTTGAAACCAAATCAAGGATAGCTTCAATATGGATCATTTACATATGCAAATCAGTGTAATGACTGTTTAGTAATCGGATAATTATACCCTTAAAAGTGACCATGGCGATATATACAGGTTAGGCCTGCATGTGGCTACTGGCTAATATCTATTTATGAATGTCAACGCTACAAATAGAAACATAATATTGTTGTGGATTTAGAAACAAAAACAATAGGCCACTGATCATGTGGTTCATTGCAGACATATTATTCAGATAGTAGATGGTAGACAAGTTCAAGTAAACCTAGAAGAATCTTGCAGGAGCCTGCAAACATGCTTGTGAGTCTGCAGACGTGTCGACTTTGTCCATGGACATGCATGCAGAGACACGCATGTATGGGCGGGTGTGTGTCCACATACTGGCACGTCATCATGGTTCTCACTGAGGGTGGGACCACTTAAGGAAGTTACAGTGAACCTCCGGCCTGCTCTCGGGTAGTAGACTAAGCGAGGAGGAAGTGTGTGTGTGTGTGTGTATGTGTGTGTGTGTGTCTGTCAGCACGAGTATTTTAGTTGACCCGGTGTATTTTATTTGACCTCTGCCTTGTTTGTTGTTGACATGTCGGCTGCACTGTGACAGATATAGCTTAACGCCCTTATTAAAGTTAAAACTGTGAAGGTCCACATAGAATAGATGTTTGTAAAGCAAACGAGAGGCACAGATAGGCCTAGTAAATGCTTTCATTTGAACAGTATGCTTCCTCTCCGCCCCTAACGTAACGGAAAACAACATGTAAACATTTAGCCTACATTTTCTGATTCTCTTCCGCTTTTTTGTTTGACAAACTTTGAAAACCATTCTATTCCAACGAAGGAAGTGGATCATCTTGCTCCTCCTATTTCCAGATGATTTCCAGACAACGCCGGTGAATCATTAGATAGTAAAAAAAAAAAAAAACTAAGAAAGAAAGAAAGGAAAAAAAAAAGGCATTGACAAGGGAAGTCAAGCATTTCCACCATCTCTTACAGTCTGAACCATGGATGGAGGGGACTACTGCACTGAGGCTGGGCCCCCAGTGTGTGTGGGGCCCCAGACCTGAGTGACATCACATTGTGCTGCTGGTTCTGCCACTTCATACAGTCTTAACAGCTGCTTATTTGGAGCTAACAACGACTTTTCCCAAGTCCAACTCCTTTTAAGTTTCCTCCTCCCTATATGTACAAAGATTGGAGATATCTATACGTCCCCCTGGGCCGAGGGCTCTGAAGCGATTGAAGAATTTCAGAGAATTTCAGCCGATTTTAATCTCATGTAATGTGTCGTCCCATGTCGTGTCTTTATCTCAGAGCAAACGTTTTCTATAGATCTTTCTCCACGCCACGGGGGAATGTGAGAATTTATTTCCTGCTTCCCCAAATACGTCCTTGGATTTTTTGGTTTTTGTTTGTTATCTACATCCTGTAGTTTTAAAGTAACAAGGCTGGCTCAGAATGAACCACACTTCATTTAAAATGAAACATAAATCCATTAAAACTTACTAACAAACTTACATTCTGGTAAATAACTACCAGAATTAATTAATCATTCTGCCGGTCCGAAACTAAACACTGTAGTGTAACATAGTGTTCGTTTTTTTGTCACAGTCCAGCGTGTATCTGACAATTTTGTCAACATAGTAATATTCTAAAGATCAGAGATTTTATACTCCCCAAATTTACTTTGGGCTATACTCATCGATTATTTTGAGATGAGGGATTTACCAAATATAATCAAAACACTTCAATTGGTAAAACGTGCATAGTGCCATTTCAATAACAGTTTTATTGCCAAGAAAATAAGCCCCACATTGTGCATCAGACTACTTTGAGAAGGATTGAATTCTGTGAAGTGAAGTCGAAAATCACTGAGTGATAATCTAAAGATTCTCAAGATTGAATACTTTGAGAATAATAATTTGTATCTATGTTTTACTCTTTGGAGGAAACTCTTTTACATAATGCCCTGCTGTGTAGGTTTACAACATCAACATACAAACGAATACAAATAACATGCATCCGATGGCGCCTTACATATTTCAGAAAAACCTCCACTAGAGGGAGCATTGACTTTTCCAATGGTTAAGTGGAGCTGGGGTCAAATAAGGTAAATCCCTACTGTGAGGCAGTAGGCCAACAACCAAAATATTGCAGGAAACGCGGGAATGGAGTTAATTACACGAGATTTATCTCACACCTATGAAGTCTACATCATAAGCAGCTATCATGAGCTTCAAAACATAGTAACCCTGAATGATGGTGTTGGGTTATGAACCACCGTGACCAGCTAGCACCCTATACCAGAACCCTGGCTTCGCTAGAAGGGGAGAGGGGTGGGGAGGGACGAAAGCTGAGGACATGGTCCCAGACTCCCTCTCCATCCCAGACAACAGAGCTGGCTTCTGCCCTCGCACCTCCGGGACTTTGTGATGGACTCTTGCTGGTTGCTGTGGACAGGTGACCACTTGGGTGGGCGGGGGGGAGCGCCGCTTACCCAACATGCCCTGGGGTGGAGTGGGGCATATATTGAATCAGTTAATAATCACTTGTATGCGCATGCTAATCATTTTTCATTTACTCTTTGTTGTGTTGTTGCATTTGTAGTGTTAAGTGTGTGTTCCTTCAGGATTGCCCGGTAAATCCATAATTCTGTCGGTGTCGAGAGAAATAGATATATTATTTTGTATTACAGTATTATTACATGCAATGCCACATTTGTATTGTGTTGTAAGAGAGCGTAGCCTGCATCCTATGTATTGCATGCAGCCTATTGTAGCCCACAGCGCACTTCATGCATCATGCACTAACACAACGTGGACGAGTACGTCGTCATTCACATGCCATCCGATTAGATCCACACAAACAATGATATAAAAAAAAAAAGGCACGGATCAACATGGTTAAAGCATGTCTCTTTAACGGCTAGATTTAGCTGCTGTGAAAGGGAGGGGAGGTGGAGGAGGAGGAGGAGAGGGGAGGGGAGGAGGAGGAGGAGGAGGAGGAGGAGAGGAGAGAGGGAGGTTCATCGAGTTCATATGGCTGTCTGAGGCAGCAGAGGCTTGAGAAGAAGAAAAAAAACACACCTTCAATCTTGGACACACTTGCAGCTCCTGACAGCTGTCAACAGAACAAGACACGTGTGACATGACACGTGAGTAATGTTTACCATTAGTTTAATGCAGCAAAAAAACAAACGTTACCTTTTGTAAACGGGATACAAGCGGATGGGTGCTACAGTAGCGACCATTTGCAGGTCATCTGAGGTAGGATACGGCTCCAACTCATCACATCGCCGCTACAACAAGTTGACTCTAACGCCATCATCTCTCACGCGAGGAATGGGATAATCGCGCGTCGTGGTACAACAAGGGGATCAATAGGGTAGGAACACCACGATGGCTGATCTGTGTTGTAGAGCCATCATGGATAGGGCTGGCAGGGGGGGACGCGTCCCGTCGGATTGCATGCCGAGACCCGGGTACCCCCAGCAGCACTACGTGCAGCCCGGCGGCGGCGGCGGAGCACCGCATCATCACACCAGCAGCAGCAGCAGCAGCAGCATCACCAGCAGCAGCAGCAGCAGCAGCCGCAGCAGCAGCAGCAGCAGCAGCAGCAGCCGGGCGTCGACATCGAGGAGCTCGCCTCCAAGCGCGTCGACATCCAGAAGAAGCGCTTCTACCTGGACGTGAAGCAGAGCGCCCGGGGACGCTTCCTGAAGATCGCCGAGGTGTGGATCGGACGCGGGCGCCACGACAACATCAGGAAGAGCAAGCTGACCCTGTCCATGTCCATGGCGCCCGACCTCCGCTACTGCCTGGGGGACTTCATTGAGTACTACGCGCGCATCGGGCTCCGCGGTGCCCTGGCGCCGCTGCGGCTCGACGAGCAGAACCACGGGGGCGGCCACCACGAGGGCCGCCAGCCGCCCGCCGACGCTCACGCCCACCGGAGACGACCGCCGCCGGAGCACCGGGCGTCCGCGGCAGCAGGAGCAGGAGCAGCATCGTCGTCATCGTCGTCGCCGCCGCCTCCGCCGGTGGTGGTGTCCTCGGTGTCCCCGGCCGGCTCTGCAGCATCCGCAGCGTCCGCAGCGTCCGCCGCGTCCGCGTCCGACGAGAACGCCCACCGGGTGCTGAAGAGCGAGTTCATCGAGCGGGACAACAGGAAGTACTACCTGGACCTGAAGGAGAACCAGCGGGGCCGGTTCCTCCGCATCAGGCAGACGGTCATCAAGGGACACCAGCACCACCACCACCACCACCACGGCGGCGCCGGCACCACCATGGGTTACTACGGCCAGGGCATCGAGCAGACCATCGTCCTGCCCGCCCAGGGGCTCATCGAGTTCAGGGACGCGCTGTCGCAGCTGATCGAGGACTACGGCGACGAGGAGGAGGACGGCGCCGACCACCACCACCACCGCGGCGGCGTCGGAGGCGGAGGCGTCGGCGGCGGCAAGCTGGGCTCGTCCTCCTCCGGTAAGAACTTCGAGGAGCACCCGGAGCTGCCGGAGGCCACGTCGTTCCGCGTGGACAACAAACGGTTCTACTTCGACGTGGGCTCCAACCGCTACGGCGTCTTCCTGAAGATCAGCGAGGTGCGCCAGCCGTACCGGAACACGATCACGGTGCCGCTGAAGGCGTGGGCCCGCTTCGGGGAGAACTTCCTGCGCTACGAGGACGAGATGCGGCGGATCGTGTCCACCAAGTGTCCGCACGACAAGCGGACGAGCGGGGAGCCGCGGGAGGACGCCGACGAGCTGCAGGTGGATTAGTAAAACGCCGTGAGTGTGTGAACGGTGACATGAGAGACGACGTGATGCGGACGAACCCCAATAATAAAAAGAGAGAATAATATCGTAGCAGATAAGCGTCATCACTTGGTCACCATGTCATGCAACGCTGTAGTACGACCACTGTAATGCACTGGTGTAGGCTATACTGTCAACTGTCGCCCACTACAACTTTGATGCTTTTGATATATATATATGTGTGTGTGTGTGTGTGTGTGTGTGTGTCAGTGTCAGTCAACTGACACCGATTTCAATTGGTCACATGAACACCAACGTCAGTACTTTAACACCAAGTGACGTTTGAAATTATATTATTGCACACACACACACACACACACACGTGGAGTGCATATTATGGTGCTTTACTGTGAGTAGGCCTCCTGTGGCCGAGGAAGGATAGCAACTGATACCTTTTCATCCCATCACACCTCCATCACCATCATGGACAAGGACACTAGATGGTCTGTTCCTGGTTCCTTTCCTGGTTCCTTAAGGGTCATCTGTGATTGCTAATGGATCAATCAATGAATCAATCAATGAATCAATCAAATCAATACATTGTTTACCTATTAGGCCTATACCCTGTTTAGACTTGACATGGGACAAAACCATAGTACTGTCACTTTATTAAGACTGTTCCAGAGAGGCTTGCACCCTAAATTAACCAATTCAACAAATTGAAAGTAGGTAGGCCTATATTTGATCTGCCTTGCACAATATATCAATTTTGTATTGCCTTACTATTTAAAGACACTTAAATCTTAACATTAATGATGCCTTTATTAACACCTTGTGGATACTTGAAACATACAGATTCATATTTTATATGTAGATATACTGGAGGCCTAATAATGTTTCATAAGAGTGCATATTTATAATTAGGGTTCAAGTCTGGCTAACACAGTTTGAAGTAACTGTGTTAAAAAAGTAAAGTTCTTTAACATCGTTATTTTTTACCAAATGCCAAATTATTTGAGCACAAATAAGTAAGCTTATAAAACCAGTGCACTCTCCAATATTTGAAATGAGCAATCTATAAACAACTATTTCTAATCTTTCATCACGTACTCCTATGTACAGACAATAACAATGTCCTACAATGACACTACAATGAGGTTTCTAACACTTGCTGCCCTGATGAGAACAATTTACATTTTTGATTTGGACAGCCTCAGCCATCCAACATGTGTGATTTAACCAAATTATTATCAACCGATGATTATAATTGGATGATTTTTGTCAATGTTTAATATAAGGTTACAGATGAACAAAGGTACAATTTGAACGTTCTGTGCTCATACCGGCAGATCTGACCTTGGTTTTGCTGCTCACTCACTGTTGACAATAAAGGTTTATCAGTGGCATGGTTATGGTGATTTCACTCATTGTTAATAGCAATCTGAGGCAGACAGAATATAATATCAACATGTACAATCAAGGTTATTACTATTATTGTTATTATCACACGTCCCTCCCAAAGTCAGTATGTTGCCGTACGGCCCACAAACCTCCAAAATTCTCATGAAAGATTTTGATCGCTGAATAATATTGAAGTTAGCGTCTCTGTCTGTACCTGATGTCAGTGGGGTTTCCACGGTGATGTGAGACCAGTAATGCTGCAGACAGATTCAGCAACGGAAGACATGAGTCCATACATTGAAGTAAACCATTGATATTGACATTGTATACCAACAATACAAATATATACATTCACAACAACACAACATTTAATTTGGACAAGATGCCCTTCACCTTCAAAGAAACACGACCATTGATCTTTTTTTGTAGTGCAATAAATGCAGTTGTTTAATGCAGTTATCGGTGTGGTGTGTGTGTGTGTGTGTGTGTGTGTGTGTGTGTGTGTGTGTGTGTGGTGTGTGTGTGTGTGTGTGTGTGTGTGTGTGTATGCCATCATTTGGGATTCATACAGTTGCTGTGAGACAGTGGAATAGCTCAAAACATTGTAAATCACATGACATGTGACAAAACCTTATGGGGGACTGTCAGAAAAGCTTGCCTGTGAAAGCTATTTTACAGGCAATTTTTCATATCTTGAAGTTGGAACAAGACAATACTTATAGTCCAGTATATGTTTTGTTGGTACTGGATCAGAGAGTGAATATGCGGGCCTATTTACTTAAGTTACAACACAGCCAACAGTGTTTATAGGGTTTGTTGTGTATTGCTATTCATAGGCTAAAAAGAAAGATAAGGAAAACATGTTAATATAGAAAGGGCTTAACACCGTTCTTCAACCTACAGGATTTTATTTAGTCTTTAATACCACTGTGCTATCCAATCTGCATATGTGCAGATTTCCCTGTGTTGTGTATTCCATGTATTATTAACAAGAATGCTATGAAGTTGTACTATGAAAGTGGATTGTACTTTTTGGGACTCTTTTCGCTTTTAGTGCTGGGCTTTTTTTAATGTAAAATCCTGAGAAGTATTTCTTTGTCTATACTTGCTATTTGCAATGCGTACACTTTATGTTATATTTGCGATGACTGCATACATTATCTGTCTCCAATGTTATTACAGATCTATATGAAAACTAAAAGGCATATTACAATAGTTAAAGGCATAATTGATGTATTTTGATGTGTAAAAAATATATCAAATGAAAAAAGGAAAATAGCAGTAACTATATAATTCCTAAGATTGAGACTCACATATTTTAAGAGATGGATTAAGCCAGCTCACAAAAGCCATTTTTCTTTTCATTTTTTTACCGTTTCCTTTCCTTTTACAAATTCCTTTCCTTTACAAATTCAACCTCTGGCGAATAGCACTTGAAAACTTGTTTCAGGTTTTTTTGATCTTATATAGTTAACTAATAACAGATCCGTATATGTAGTTTGTTGTAGTTTGACAATCATTGGAATTTTCTCTTTTATCCCTCAAACGTGAACTTGAAAGCGCCCAGTGCATACATTTGAAACACTTTCCACCATAGAGTGCATAATATAATATGCAATAATGTTGTTCCTAACTTTGATATCTCCCCAATGCCCTCATCCACCCCCCGCCCTCTGTCGTGAACGCACAAAATAAATTGAGATACATATCAGACAGTGAGCTTTGACTGACAAAATACAGGGTCTTTGCATGGGGGAGTATTTTCATTTGTACCTGTGGCTTATACCCTATGGCTAAATTAGCTTTAATCCTTCCTTGATTCTGAAATCTGCATTCCATATGATTTCTATAGCTTTCTTTGGACTGATAAGTCCCTTTAACCTAACACGAGCAGTCTTCCAAGGTATATTTAGAAGAGCTCACTCAATACCTAAAATATTAATCATCCACAAGTACATGATGTGACAAAGGCACGCATCTATGCGTTTTTCTCAAGGATTCAATATCTCCTATCAGTCAATATCCATAGTAAAATCTATTTTATAATTTGATCACGATTATTAAGCCAAAATTACAACACCAAAGACATTGACTGACTAAAGATAACAACTCTTTCACCTATAAAGTAACCCTGGATAGATTATAGATTCAAAATATACTATATAATATATAATCCTTACCCCTTAAGGCTTATCCAAAAATCCTTATCTACTTTCATATATTCATTTATTTGAATAACGATGAACTTTTTGAACGTTTAGTTCTACTCCAAAATATTAGCATAGTTTGGTGAATGTTTATAATACATTCTATTCAAAAAACATAACTCATTACCATATTCATCTTTTTGTTTAAGTGAAGTTGTACAGTTTTGCCAGAACGTCATTAATGAGGGCTATAATGGTCAATATATTAATATACAATGTGCTACAATGAAAAACTTGAAGAGATGTATGAACAAACAGATCTGATGTTTCCAACCCTCAAGCCTTAACACCTTTGGAATCGATTTGTGTTGTTAATTAAAGTAATTGCTAGTGCATGTGAAAGTGACAACACTTCATACTTCAGATATCGATCAACAAATAAAGAAGCTATAGAGGTATGACATTACAAATGTCATAAAAGCCTACTTATAAAAGTATACAATAGGCCACATATTAAAGAAAAATGCTCTAGATGGAATCGTTGCTTAACATATATGCTACAAATAAGTTGAAGAGAATGGATAACTGATAAATACTCTTATTGAATAGTTCAAGGAAATAGATAGTATTTACTTCAGATCAGATTTATATAAATGTTACTAATCAATAGTGGTATTGGATAATCAATAGTGGTATTGGAGGTGGGCTTGCTATGTGTAACATAAAAAAAAGATAGATTTCCTTTGTGTTATATATGAATGTTATTTTTGTTTTGAAATGTTAGAGCCGTACATGAAAAACAGAAAAAAAAAACCCTTGTAGAATCATGATGTTGATGTTTTCTTCTAGAACCTGCTGTAACAAAACAAAAAATCTAAAAGTTTTTGTATTTCATGAATAGGTTCACAATATGATTTATTGTTTTCAATGTATGCTACTGTACTGTATTAATATTTGGCTTGTAATGTTTTGAAAAGTTTCAATATTTTGAATTATATCCAAGGAACCGTTTTTAAAAGTTGCATGTGAAGAGCTGGTAATTTAGAATAGACCATATCCCGTATACACACCAACATGTGTCTGTGTGCACATTGTATTGACTCAGCGTACTGCATGCTATAGGGAAATGTCTTGCTTCACTGGTAAAGTGTATCTGTAAATCTGTCATTTCTGGTCTATGCTCTTGTCAAGAAAAAAACCCCACAAACTATGTCTATTTGTAATTTTTTTGTTTCCATACACAATTGCATAATTATATTTCATTATATTCACATATTCTAACTTATAATGAATAATTGTGCATTTGTAGTTGACTTGAATATGAAATCTAGAAAAGTGTATTTAATAGGCTGGCCTGGTGTTCTGTTAAGGCAGGAAGATTCAGAAAAATGAAAACAGGATTTTTTTATATTCTCTCTTACGAGATAACTGTTGCTCTTTCCTGCCTGTAATATTAGTACATAATAAACTTAAGTGAAATATGAATAGCGTAATGGAGCCACTTGGAAATGTTACTCATTAATACTGTGATGTTACGAGAGGTGGTTCTCATTCGGCGGTGTCTTCTGTAGTGTGAATTATTGGGAAAAATGTGCACAAAACCAGCGGTTTTGTACTAAAACAACACACCACATGTTCTTCTTAATAAACCAAAAGACAACAACCAAAACCCCATCTGCAGAGCAAGCTTCTTTCTTTCCCTGTAAAACCATCTATAGTCACTACACTACAGAGTCCCCCACACCACACAGCCTTCTCCGCAGGCACGCCTTCAGTCTCCGATAAGCCAGGTATAGGACCCCCAGTGCACACCACTCACTTCTCTCCCCTGTAGGAGGCTGCATGCACCTGGGACTTGTGGTTCTATTTCTGGAGCCATCTTGATTTGTAGTCCAAGAAGCAGCCAGCAGGGGCAGATGCTGTATCTCTCTCCCAAGTCGCTACGCCTCTTGTGACATCACAACACCTCCTGAAAAAACCCCACATAATTTGAGTTCAGAAATGATAATGAGCTTCTTCGTTCTGATCAGCCAATAGGGCGGAGAACAACAAGGGCACAGAATCACGGTTAGGGTTAGGGGAGGGTGGGAAAAGATGTCCTTTGACTTAACTTGTGTCAATAAGATAACTTTATTCAGTCTCTGGTAAACACATCTTCTAGAATAAATGGTTTCAGCCTAATCTCGAATCCAGTAGTCTCAATATGTTATAGATTCATTTCTGCAGAGTTACACCTTGTTTCCTGTTTCCCGTAATGGAGATATTCTACCGAGGAAAACTCATTCGCACGAGTGGACGAAGCATAAGAAAGTGAAACGCCCTGTTCACCCAGAGTTGAGCTTGTCTCCTACAGTATTAGAATTTGGATATTTAAAGTCTGATATGTGAGACTATAGTTTCAGACCACGACAACACATTGCTACATCTACTGTAGGCCTATTCTGTGGAGACCACTGAACTAAACGTCCTGTTCTCAGTAACCCGCCCGCCCTGCTCTCATAAATGAACACAAACTTCTGGACACAACTAAATGAAGATATATTGTGATTAATGATAAAAGCCAGGCAGAGTTATTCCTCTATGATCCCACAAACTGTTACAAAGTTAACAAAACTTGACAGTTATTTTAGATTCAGATATTGCTCAGACATGAGAATGGTGACAGGCTAGTCCTGAAGCACATCCGTGCACTAGTCAAACCATCACTGGACCTCTGCAGTTCGCCTACCAGCCCCGTACTGGAGTGGAAGACGCCATCATCTACCTGCTGCACAGGGCTTATTCTCACCTGGAGGCAGCGTTGTGAGAGTCACATTCTTCGACTTCTCGAGCGCTTTCAACACCATAAAGCCTGCCCTGCTTGGGACTAAGCTACTGGACATGCAGGTGGACGCTCCACTAGTGGCCTGGATTACTAACTACCTCACAGGTCGGCCACAGTATGTGAGGCTGCAGAGCAACATGTCGGACACTATAGTGAGCAACACGGGAGCACCTCAGGGGACAGTCCTGTCTCCCTTCCTGTTCACACTCTACACCTCAGACTTCAGATACAGCTCACAGTCCTGCCACCTGCAGAAGTCTTCGAATGACTCTGCCATTGTGGGCTGTATCAGAAAGGGGCAGGAGTCCGAGCACAGGAGTGTGGTGGACAGTTTCGTGGAGTGGTGTGGACTCAATCACCTGCAACTCAACATCTCTAAGACTAAAGAGTTGGTGGTGGATTTCAGGAAGCAACCGACTCACCCGAAACCGGTCTCAGACTCAGATCTTTCAACGTCTGCAAAACCATGCTGCAGATGTTCTATCACTCTGTGGTGGCCAGCGTCATCTTCTACGCTGTTGTGTGCTGGGGCAGCAGGGTGAAGGCAGCCGACGCCAACAGACTCAATAAGCTCATCGGGAAAGTGGGTTCTGTCCTGGGAGTGGAATCTTTGGTAGAGGTCTCGGAGAGGAGGATGCTGAGTAAACTACTCAGTATTATGGACAACGCCTCCCATCGCCTGCACGCCACACTGGTGTCATACCAGAGCACCTTCAGCCGTAGACTGAGACTACCGAGGTGCACCACAGAACGCCACAGGAGGTCCTTTCTGCCTGTGGCCATCAAACTCTATAACTCCTCCCTATAACTCCCCCCTACAAGACAATGAACACAGGAATATCTTACCTTGTCTACATATTTGTATATTTTAACTGTAAATTTTAAATCTGTCAGTTTATTTTTATCATTCTGTTGTTTTCCACATTGTTTTATTGTACTGTATCGCTATGCAACCTGGCACAAGAATTTCCTTCGGGATTAATAAAGTTCTATTCTATTCTAGTCTATTCTATTCTATACCAAGACAGTCATTTATCATCTGTGTAGTAAAGCCAAAGTTCAACAAAAAAATATGCTGAAATGTATTTTCGTTCATGCTTTTATGACCAGCAGTTTGGACTATAGGCCTACTGTAATAATAATAGAGTAATATTCCAATAATAAAGCGACACACAGGGCTAGTGGCTGTCTCTGTGGCGCAATCGGTTAGCGCGTTCGGCTGTTAACCGAAAGGTTGGTGGTTCACCGGGCTTCTTGTCCTGTCACCGCAGTGGTGGCGTGACGTCAGGGCGGCAGAGTCAAGACCCACCTGCTCAGAGTTCACCTGGATGGACTCTGCAGAACTTGCATAATAATCAGACCTCTGTGGAGCAGCCGGAGGGTACGTCAATCTGTCAACTCTTTAAAAACATGGCTTTTTAGCCATGCACGTTTAGGATACATATAAAAATATAGTTATTCGGACAGCAAAACAAGTTGCCAATGGTATTGCACATGATAAATATTGCACATGATGATGAAAGATAATATTACCAGATAATAATTGAAAGGTAATAATAGTAATGGTGATAGGTAGTATTGCACATGATATTAAGAATATTGCACGTGTTATTAGGATGTGTTATTACTGTATTTGTGTTTATTATGTTGTATTTATTTATTTATTGTTATTTTATTTTATGCATGTAAGGCTCCTTGTGGTGCCGTTGCAGCCTGCTGCCTGTATTACAGGTGCGTTATAAATAAAGTGTGATTGATTGATTGATTGATTGATTAATTTGTTGTTGCAATTTGTTTTTCTGATGGATTAAAGGGACCAGAAAACAGCGTCTGTTCATACCTGCCATTAATATGTTGTCTCCATGCAGAGATGATGACCCAGTGCAGTCACATCAGATTAATATTACGGCCTAGTAATACAATAGGGCAATATAATACATGAAGATGACATGATTACTTGTGGCATATTAATAAAACCTGATTGTTGACTATCAAGTTAGTCGGTCATCAGAATGTCATCATATTCCACCAATGGCTGCATATGGGTGCAGCATCTGCCTAGAACTTCATACATTCTCTTGATTCAAGGAACACATTGATAGTGACCAAGAAGACCACGTTATAACAGAAACACTAAGCAAGGCTGATATTATAAAAGGAATAATCAAAAGAAACATCATTAAGGAGTGGCACCACAGTTGGGCTACAGGAAACACAGGACGACACCTTTATGCAATACAGCCAGAAGTGGGCACAATGAGGACAACTAGAAGGAGCACGAAAGAGGAAAACATCATGACAAGGATAAGGTTTAGGGCATACCAGATTAAATAAAACACTGCATGTATTTTGTATTTTATTTATTTATATTTATTTATTTATTATTATTTATTTGTTAGTAATAGTGTTATTATAATTAGTAATTTGATTAGTTATTGTATTTGATTTATAATTATTTATTTGTTAGTAATAGTGTTATTAGAATTAGTAGTTTGATTAGTTATTGTATTTTATTTATTTATATTATTATTTATTTGTTAGTAATAGTGTTGTTATTATAATTAGTAGTTTGATTAGTTATTGTATTTTTATTTATTTATTATTATTTATTTGTTAGTAATAGTGTTGTTATTGTAATTAGTAGTTTGATTAGTTATTGTATTTTATTTATTTATTATTATTTATTTGTTAGTAATAGTGTTGTTATTGTAATTAGTAGTTTGATTAGTTATTGTATTTATTTTATTTATATTTATTTATTATTATTTACTTGTTTTAATAGTGTTGTTATTGTAATTAGTAGTTTGATTAGTTATTATATTTTAATTTAATTTTGTGACGGGAATAGACAACGGTGGTCCACACTCCAACACAGTACAGTACAGTAGGTGGGGGTAGTGCACCTTAACGCGCGACAAAAATAAATCGACAAAGAAGAAGAATCTTCTGCACAAAGTTGCACAGAAAACCAGAACCCTGCAGCACACGTGATGGACGCGTTCACAGTGATCCCGTCGGACTGAGCGGCGGACGGTCATGATCCGCGCTGCGCTCAACACGCTTCAGCTTCAATGGAGGAACTACCGACACAGATTCGTGCCTTGGATCGCGCTCAACCTCCGCAAGAATCGAGAGGTCAGATTCACACACGAGTGCGTCATTTGTAAACGATGCTTTAGTCGAACCCACTAGAACTACTGTCACACTATATATAATATATATATATATATACAGTATATATACACACCAACACACGTGACGCTGCGCTCCGTATGAACGCGTCGCAGGAGGATTTGAGGACAGACTCGACACCGATGGAGGCAATGCGGCGTCATGACGTCACGAATGCGTCATGACGTCATCGTGACCAAAAGACACGTCGGCCGCTTGACGTTTGTCCGTTACCGCCACCTGTCGGTCGTTCGGGCAAACTGCTAATCTTATTATTACAAAGATGGATATTCAGGAACTCAACTATTTCTCAGTAGAAAAAATAATAATAATAGTCAATATAATTAGATTGTGGGATATTCTGACCAATGAAAGGTGCATCGATATGCTGCCTTCAACACATAAAGTCTCGTTGGAGGACGAGGCACCTCAGCAGGCAGCATTTTTTTCGTGATTATTCGATTGGGACTTGATGACTTAATGCCTACATTTTATACATTTGGGCCACTGCCATACCTTTAGTTGATACTCTGACAATCCTTACCTTTCCGCCCATTGTTGCCCCCCGACTGGCGACCTGAGGAAATCATTTGTCTTCTCTGCAAAAAATAAATACATGTGACTGCGTGTGTGTGTGTGTGTGTGTGTATTGTTGTCCTGCTTTAGTGGTTTTAGAGGTTGCGGTGTGTTTCTCCTTCCCCTAGGTCTCTCCGGCATGTCACAAAGCACACTGAAGACAAGCCCATCCGCGACGAGGCGGTTTCTGAGGTTCTGCTGAGATTCTTCTGGGCCCTGCAGCAGGCCAGGGGCCGAGCGGCGGTGGTGGTGGGGGACCACAGTCTGGAACAGCAAGTGACTTCTCTAAGATCGGTCCAAACACAACACGCTGATGCACGGGAGATGCATGAAGGTAAGGTGGTTGTTTTTGTTTTTGTTGTTGTTATGTCTGACTGCAGTCGTGTCTGTGGCAATGTCACACAATATTTGAGATTTGATTTAACGTTATGGTCTACATTTTATAATATTCATGTCATAGCGATCCACCCAATAATGCCATATTAGACAGTTTTATGTGTTTACCTTTTATTTATTTCTCTGTAGTTTCACTTTCAACTGTTCATGTTGTATGAAATTCTTCATAAAATGAGAAAATACTCTTTTCATTCGTAGTAAGTATTTCATTCACACTATTGCATTACCAGAAATCATTCTATATCGTGATACAGGTTTATGAATGATGCTATCGAGATATTAAACAACTTATATCGGGATAGAAGCTTTTGGCCGTATCGCCCGGCCCTATCACTCCAGGCCTTTATATTTCTTTTGCTCAGGAAGACGATTGGCTGAGACGAGCGATGACGTCATATTCCAAAGCCTGGGTTTCTGCGTCGACCGGATGCCCAGTTCGGTTCCCCTCGCTGGGGTCGGCGTCTTCATCACCAAAGGGTTTGTGCCGAAGGGGACGGTGGTCGCCATGTATCCAGGTGAACTGTGCTGACTGCGGACTTTGCAGAGTCATTGATTACGCTCACGCTATTGTTTTTTATTTTAACAGTGAAATGTTAAACCACTCTTCTCCTCACAAGGCACCGTGTACGAGGCTTATGAGCCCATCTTCTTCCAGTCCATTAGAAACCCGTTTGTGTTCCGATGCATCGACGGCATCCTGGTGGACGGTAACGACAAAGGAATTTCCAAACTGGTGTACAAGTAAGAAGCCTGACTTGATATACAGCATAAATATTTTGCAGTATTACATTTTTTTTTCCTGAAATGTACTGCTAACCTGAGGCGGCCAGATAGTTTGTTACGAAGGACCATCTGGGAATTCGTTCCATTGAAGTTGCTTGGAAAAGGGCAGGCACTTTCAGGATATACTTGGCAGGTGATTGGCTGAACCTTCTGTCTATCAACATGGCAACAGCTGCCAGTAGTTTCTCACAGGGCACCGATTCGTCCAAACCAACGGTGGTTCGGCCACAAGCGGATAACTTGAAGCCTGGCCGGACCGAACTTCAGAGAGAAACAGGATGTGAACTTGTGAAATCGGTGAATGGTCTCACGAGGCTAATGTATCGCATCCCTGTGTAAATAAATCATACTTTATTTGTTTTTTCTTTTGACCCTCTGCCCTTTTTTGTGTCCCCCCTCCGTAGGTCGTGTAGCAACAGGGACATGTTGGGCCCTTACAGGTTAAGCGATTACAGCTGGCTGACAGCCACTCCAAGGAACCCGCTGGCCGTCGGTCAATATGTCAACAACTGCAACGGTGCGTCCACAGGTCCATACTGCTGTTCTGAATCTATCAGCACGAATCATGATGATGATGATGCTAGTTCTACCGAGGGTCAGATACGTATATATAATGTCATCTACCCTCTTGTCCTCTCACCGCTGCAGAGTCTCCCGCCAACGTTTGCTATCAGGAGTACGACGTCCCGAGGACGTTTCCTCTGGAGCTGCGCCAGTATCTCCCCAACGTCAAGTACAGCCATGAAACACAGAGGTGAGAGAACAGTACATTCAAAATCGATTTACCAAAAAAAGTGCTTGATACTGTTTTGGACTGATTTCCTTCTACAAACACTACAAAAAAAACCAGAACAAATACTAATTGTTGACATTTGAAATGTCTATCGAAAAAGTATTGTTGTACTAAATAGTATATTCAACTAGGAGTGGAATAGATGTGTCATGTCGAGTGTGTTTTCTTTCTGCAGGCCTTTAAGATGTGTCGTCCTCGTATCCCTGAGAGATATCAGCCCTGGAGAGGAGCTCTTCTCTAACTATTACACCATCGTGGACTCATAGTCAAGCTGACAATTTTGTACATTGGTTCAACTACGGGTGTTTGAAAAATCAATTACTGACCACAAGAGGGCAGAAAAGAGACTCTGGATTTGCACTTAGTCTGTCCATGGATGGACCGGAGGTAGCCTAGACAATGCCCAATATTGACAGCTGAGGATGCTATTAATATCAAAATGATATTTTTGTACATATATTTTTGTATTTATATATATTTAAGGTTGAAATAAAACATGAATAATGCTTTTGTTGTGACTTTAATGGTTCTGTGTTCCGACACCACTCATGCAATGCAACACATACCAATTAATCTAAAAAAGAACGAATCACATCTCTTTACAAAGTAACTTTTAATATATTTAAGGATAAAGAGAAACATACTTTCGTCAAGTTAAAACAAAACTTAATTTAAACCAGCCGTTTGGGATCTATTTCAAGCGCTTCATCTCCAGAGACGGCTGTCCTTGTTACAACAGTAAACAGATAGTATGACAACATGTCAAAATATTCAACAGGCAAAATCATTCTTTTCATCCTCGTTCCTTCAACTTCATCCAAATGATGTGTAAAATATACATTTCCATCGAAAACTTGTCTTTATTGTTGTAAAAAGTATTAATGCCACAATGTGCCAATGTGTCTGGTAGAGCATGGCATTAACACAGTCAGGGTTAGGAGTTCCATTCCCATCGGTACGCGTAAAAAGACACTTTATAGAAATGCGTCCACCAAGTAGGATGTATTAAGCAGTATTAAATGTTGTTTTGGCAGTTCATTCATTTGCAATATGTTATGCCAACACAGTGAAGTGTTCAGGGAACAAATTCCTGTTTTCTCTGTCAGGTGTGTTATCATACAGTGTGAACAAATTAGTTTTTTTTTAGGTAAAGTCTATGTTAGATTGGATGTCTTTCCACATTTGGCAGTATAAGGGAGCTCTTTCTCATGGAATTCAAAATGTCAACATACGAAAACACAATCATGCACAATATTACAGTGTCAAATACGGTCTTTATATTCTCTAATCTATAGGCGACATTAGCAACACAATTTATCTGTTATCTGAGGGTTCCTATCTCTTCCATTAGAACAGTCACGCACAATTTCCTTTCGCCAGTGGCGTCACATTCGGTACATGATTGTCTTATAATTCCCCTTATATTCCTATATTCATGTCATTTTATGTCGAAAAGATTCAAATAAAAAGGTCAATTCTCAATTACCACTACCTGTATTAATGTGTGTGTGTGTGGGGGGGGGGGGGGGGGGGAGTTCTGAAATCTATGATCTTTTGCGTCTGCTTTCAAAGTTATTGCTAAAGTTGACCGGTCTCATCTTCATCTCCGCAAATTCAATGGAGTGCTCGTGGCCTTTCCAATGGTACCAGTTGATCCCCTGTTAAAACAAAGTGGAATATTTAATATTTAATTCATAATGTGTTTATTGTAGTAAGTGAAGTAGGTGAGGGGGGTAAACTATACAGTAGGTAAGAAGGGTTAGCCCCAAATCAAATGGTTTTTTTTTTATTGTTGAAAACTCTTCTATTTGGGGTCTCACAAAAAAAGTGTTTTCCCCCCAAAAAATGTCCTTTACTTTAAAACATAAAAACGTTTTTTGGGGGCCTCAGATCTCCTGCTAAAACGGCGATTGTTTAAAGCCTAGCCTTTAAAATTGTTCGCTTTTTCTTGGAAAAGAGGCATTTGTAGTGTTTGTTTGGTGTCTAACCTTTCGTGTATACATACCTTACTGTGACTTGTGTCACCGTATTTCCCCATGAGGTTGACACGGTGACAGTTTTTGTACCAGAAGGCGCCCTTGTAGGACAACGCACAGTTGGTGACGGCAGCGTCGTTATCGTTGTCGTAAGTGGAGAAGGGGCGCCCCTGGTGGTAGGTAATGGAATCACCTGGAAATAGATTTTAAGACTTTTATATACCACAATATTTGAGAGTATATAGTGTACACAAACACAATACATAGTACTATTCGGAATATATACAGTAGTAGTCAAAATGTATATGCAATGTAGTCAATGGAAATTAGCTAGTTTGATTACTGATATCAAAAAGACATCTTCGGAAACGTTGACGCGCATATTTAGTATGCATATTTAATGTACGTTTGACATTTTATTATTTACCAGACTATGATTGTTTACCAAAGGGTGACTTTTATGTTGCCGAAAAATTTCGCTTACCAGCCGACCCGCTGTAGTTGCCCACGTAGATCCTGTAGCGAGCGCGCGGCTCCGCGATGGTGAAGCTGCTGTACTGCGCGTAGGCCGTCTCCCCGCCGTCCCGCAGGTCCACGCGCAGCTCGTAGGGCGCCGAGTTGGTGAGCTTGTGGAGGGTGGCCAGACCTGAACAGGTGACGTAAGTTAATATAAGGTGGGATAGAACAAATAATACAAATAATCTAATAATATATGCAAGCGTATACGCCTAATAGAATAACAATAAATGCAAGATACATGTCGTGAAAAAGTACGTTAACTAGAATAGAAAAGATGTACTATTGCACATGATACTGAGAATGTTGCACATGATTTAGACAAGAATTATGTCGTTTTAAACCTTTTATTACATATTACATATTTTCTTGTGTCTAAATTTGTATATACAATTTAAAATTGTTATTTTTCCTTTCCTGTTCAATTTGTCGGCAAACTACATTTGTATTTCCCATGCCAATAAAGCTTTTTTTTTAATTGAACTGAAATGAAGTGAGTGTGCAGAGGAAGGAAGGCAGGCAGAGGGAGACTAATAATAAAACTAATGCTAATAAAAGATGCTAGTTCACCGAGCCAGAATTCATCCTCCATGTTGCCGAAGCCAGCAGTGTAGTTCCTCCAGTTCCTGAAGAACTCCAGTTTTCCATTCTGCCGTCTGAGGAACACCTGAGGGAAGGGAAGGGAAAGTCAGGTTAATTCTTATGTGGCGTAGGAGCGTACCCAGCATTAGATATACTTAGGTTTGGTTTTTGCCTTATACTCAAATTGTCATCCCTTAAATCAATAGAGATAGCCATAGTAATAATGCTTGTTAGGCAGACACATGGATAATCAGACAGGCAGACGGAGACATGGACAGACACATTGATATATAGCTAGAGAGAGAGACAGACAGAGAGACGGACAGATAAACAGAGACAGACAGAGAGAAAGACAGACAAACAGACAGACAGACAGACAGACAGACGGAGGGAGACAGACAGACAGTCAGAGAGACGGACAGACAGAGAGAGGGACAGACAGACAGATAAACAGAGAAACAGAGACAGAGAGAGAGAGACAGACAGAGAGAGAGACAGATAAACAGAGACAGACCGAGAGAGAGACAGACAGACAGACAGAAAAACAGATAAACAGAGACATACACAGAGATAGACAGAGAGAGAGACAGACAGACAGAGAGAGACAGACAGAGAAGGACAGACAGACAAAGAGATTAGACAGAGACAGAAAGACAGACAGATAAACAAGCAGACAGAGACAAACAGACAAAAAGATAAACAAAGACAAACAGATAAACAGAGACAGACAGAAAGATACACAGACACACAGTCAGAGAGACAGATGGATAAACAGACAGACAGACAGATAGAGAGACAGATAAACAGAGACAGACAGAGAGAGAGAGACAGACAAACGGATCAGATCAGACGTGGGCGTTGCTCCTGCTCACCAGCCAGCCCCCCTGGTCGGTGGTCATGTCACAGTACACCTGGACGGGCTGGCCCTCGTCGCCGCCCAGGTACACGGTGTGGAGGCCTGAGGAGCCCTCGCCGTTCACCAGCACCTGGGAGCAGTCCCTGGGGTGACGGTGCAGCCGGCTGCCTGCAGGGGAACACACAGCAAGGGGCACGCGTTCCGGGTCTGGGTTTCATCACGGCAAACATGCGCCCTAACCCTAAGAGGCGGATTGGGCGATTCGATTTGTGTGTGTGTTGTGTTGGTGGCTAGATGGTTGTGTAAATGGTAAATGGATTGCATTTATATTGCGTTTTTATCCAAAGTGCTTTCCAGTTGCCTCACATTCACCCATTCATACACCGACGGCGGTGCCAACCATGCAAGGTAACAACCAACACGTCAGGAGCAGTTAGGGTTAGGTGGTGTCTTGCTCAGGGACACCTCGACACTTAGAGAACGATCACACAATTAGGAAGAAACGGAGTGTGTGTGTGTGTGTGCGTGCGTGTGTGTGCGCGCGTGTGTGTGTGTCCTACTGGTGGTGAAGGTGGTGGTGAGGGGGGGGCTGAGGCGGTCCTCAGCGACGGCCTGCAGGGTGACGCTGTACTCCGTGGAGCCGCTCAGGTCTGTCATGATGTAGGAGCTGGAGGTAGGACTCAACACCACCTCCTGTAACGCGCACGCACACACACACACACACACACACACACACACACACACACACACACACACACACACGCACACACAGTGGGTCACACACAGTGGCTGTTGATGACATGATGAACGCATCAGAACAACAACAGGGTTCATCTCTGGCCTGGTGTATACTGCATACAGTATCCTGCATACTGTATGCAGTATACAGTAGTACATGTCGTTGTGCACGAGGTCAGGTGGTCCCGTACCCGGACCGTCGGTTCGTCGCCGTCCCCCTCCGTGAAGCTGAGCGTGTATCCGCTGAGCTGAGAGCGCGGCGGGCGCCAGGTGAGGGTGGCGCTGTCCATCTGGATGTCGCTGGCGGTCAGGTCCCGCGGGGCGTCCACGTCTGGGAGGGGAAGAGCACACGTCGATCCACACAACTCGGTCGGTCACAGACTAGTCCAGCTGCTTTCCGGATGAACTATTGTAGTCCCAGCCACGACAAATAAATATTCTATCACACTATTCCAAAAGGGAGGGAAAACAAAGGGAAAAAGTAGTGTCCCCAAGCTTAACAAGTTGCTTTTTTTGCTGGGGCATCGCCACCGTGGGCTGTGGACCGTGGACGTACCGGTGGTGAACTCGACGTGGCCGGTCCGCTCTTCTGCCCGTCCTTCGTGGCGTACACCTCCACCGTGTATTTCGTGCGGGCTCCAGGGAGGTCATCTCAAACTCCCCTGTGTTGCCGGAGACGCGGACGATCACCGGGGACACTGCGGGACAACAACGGGCAAAATGGACAATGTCGTCTTAGATTTTGTCAGTATATTTGTAACATCCAATCTCATATCTTTTCCTGGTTTTAAAGTTTGCATTATAGTAAAGTGATGCGATTTTCCAGACGTTTCTAGCTAAATGAGAAAACACTGTACTTTTCATTTCTCAAGTAGTCAAAGTCAATCAGATTTGTATGAAAAGAAAACAATCACAAAATGCAGTAACAACAGCAAACGCACACACACCTGAGTCAGCACCATACGTGATCTCATAGCCGTCCACGGTGGCGGCGGTGGGCGGCCACAGCAGCAGAGCCGAGGTCTCGGTGATGTTGCGTACGTCCAGACCCTGGGGGCTGTCCAGGGCTGGGGAGGACACGGACAACCAGACAACATCATTCACCATGAGGGTGCGTCAAGTGTGGCAGCAGAGGAAGATGAGTTAAAGGGGACATATTATACCACCAGGTGTGAGTGTGATTCCATGCCGTTTCACAATTTCCATGTGACTACTGTCTGGTGACATCACAAGTGGGAATGTCCACCGAGATGGTATCGATTACTAGATCAGCCCTATCCCTTATAAATAAAAATAATTAATAATCATGTTAACGTATTGCTCTTGGGCCCAGAACAGATTTTTTAAATCCCATCGTGTTCACTAGAAGTCAAATCCATCTCGTGTGGGTTTGGGGGGGTTTGGTGTAAGAGGCAAAGAAAAGACAAAAAAAGAGGGTCGGTGGCCGGCGGCGGGCGGTGCCCACCGCTGTGGTGTACTGGTGTCGGGTGGATGGGTTGCTCTCCATCGATCCATGACCGCCCGCACGTGCGGTGACCGTCACCTGGTAGGTCTTCCCGGGCACCAAGCCGGGCAGCACGGCCCCGGGTCTCTGCGCCGTCCACGGTCACACTCATGGGGTTACCTGGAGGAGGTGGAAGACACAGCGCAGAACCACTCACTACAAGAAATACTTTTCAGTGATACTTTGTTGGTTTGTTTGTTGGGTTTTTACTCCTGTACTTTATGTCTCATCGTGAAAAGTGTCTTTGCACTGTATATACACAATTTATTGTGATTGTTGTTATTATGTTATTAGAAATAGTGATGATATGTTATTATAAATCCCTTAATCTCAATCCCTTAATCTTAATCTTCAATATCTATATCTGTGGGAATCCTTGATCTGAAGACATCTCACCCCTCCCCCATCTGCTCCTGAATAACTAGTATTTTAATTCACTGTCAGTCACTTTAGTATCACGTGTTGAACTTTACTTTAGTATAAATGACTGAATAGTAAATTTGAAAAGATGCTGGTCTCAAATGAATCAACCTATAATTATTGCGGACACAAAGAATTCTGATTCTCACATGAATCGTTTTCCCCCCGACCCCCTATAAATACAAGTTATTTACTACACTATACATGGTGGGTTAGGGTTACGAGGTATACCTTCTTGGAGTGGCACATAAACGACACGGTAGCTGTCCACTTTGAACCGGGGCTCCGCCCACTGGACCACGGCCGAGCTGTCCGTCACGTCGGAGAACTGAAGGCCGCTCGGCGAACCCAAGGCTACAACCGAGAATCACAACACCGGCAGCAGGGAGGCATAAACAAGAGAGGGATTCAAATGAGGGAAGGGATAAACACACACAAACACACAAACACAAATAGCGAGAAACAGACCTCCATTTCGGGTAAACATTTCTGAAAAAGGTGGGGAAAAAAGTTTCCATAGCCTATGCTATAAAAAAAAAAGGTAAAGGCGTGTTAAATAAAGTAATTTCAACGAATATATATATAATGTATATATCTCAGTTGGAACGACAGGATTGTTGTGTTGCAGCGGCCCTCCTCCTCCTATCCGGTTGTCAGGTCGTGACGGATCTACGTTCTGATTATACTGTATCCAGGTCCAAGCCCCTACTCGTCTTTTCAACATGCCGCAATGCTGTGTCCCTCTGCATTTACTGGGATTAAAGATCCCAGTAAATTTAAAATGTACACAATTTGAAGTTTGCAAAATGTTCTAATTTAAAATGTACAAAATATTCCAAATTACAAAAATGAAACATTTTAACCCTCAATGGGGCCTCACTAAAGAAGGAAGTGATTGTAAAAAGGTTTAAAGACTTGTGGGGGAGACTTTGGGACCTGAAGGAGCGTTTGGACCCGGAAATGCTGAATATTACATTACGCGTGGTGTCAGACTTAACAACCGGATAGGCTACCTGTCTGGGCGACTCCGAGAATGGGGTGGGAGCGTTGCTCGAGCGTCACCCCATAGAGCTCAATGTCGTACTCGGTGCCGCTCATGAGCCCCGCGAAGACGGCGGTGCGCTCGTCGCCGCGGGCGTCGCGCACCTGCTGGTGTGACAGCTTCTTGGCGTCCCGCATCTTGATGACAAAGCGGTCAAACAGGTCGTCGGCCACCGCCCAGGACAGACGGAAGCTGTCGGGGGTGACGTCCGACACAAACAGATGCTCGATCTCGGGCTCGGCCTCTGGTCGGGGGGGAAGGAAGGAAGAACCCAAGACATTTTTTTCCTTTTGTGTGTGTGTGTGTTCTTTTTCGGTTTTTGTATTCGGGCAAAAAAGGCCGTGCAGAGAGGTTCTCGTGCACTTAGTAGTTCACCAAGCAAGACTCACGGACGGACGGTCAAGACCAAACGGAAGAGGTGGCTGAAGAGGAAGGTAAGATAAGATGGGAGAAGCAGGGTTTTGTTTTTCAGGTGGGTCTTTTTAACCCGCCCCTGAGAAAACAAGATCTGGACTCAAAGCATGGATCACCACCACGTCCAGTCCACCATGGCATGCATCCATGTCAAGAAAGAACAAACCAGAAAGTCGTCAGACGCACACAACGCATTCCGTCAAACACCAAGATTGTCGTGGTGCAGTTAGAAAAACACAAGAAGCTCTTTTGTTTTGGATTGTTTATTGAGGTCAGTGCCACAATTCCACATTCCAGGGCCCCATCCTTACATCTTAAGACCACCCATGCATGCGTCCATTCCAACCGGTCCCCAACCAGGGATCACTCGGCAATGTTCACAACAAAATCGGTTGGAGTGTAAGTCAACGGACATGCTTTGTTGATTCAACTGTGTTTTCCTTCCTCCTGTCGAAGCCAATCATTCCATCATCATCATCATCTTTGGCATCAACGTAATTCATTTGAATCTTCAGTCAAAGGAACCACGGGAAAACACCACAAAATATGAAATCATAATGAATATGCTCGGTCATATTTTGAAGAGAAAACCGACGTGAGGAATCAGTCGCATCAGGTTTTCTCCAACGTTGACAACAGAATCGTTAACAAAGAGGTTAGTAGGGTAGTAAGGAGTTTATCAGTCTGGAAAAAAAGAAAGGTTGAATGAGAATGAAAATATATGCTCCTATGCGAGTCTGTGATGGATGTACTTGAAACGCTTGCATCGGTCGCCATCACATCACCTGTCGTCAGGTGACTTACCAATAAAAAGATATGCATCAGGTATGCGTCAGGGACAACTGTAACTAGTACCTGTCACAGCCACTGTGGTCAGAGGGCGGGAGAGAAGGCCTGATCTAGAGACGCCGGTCAGTCTGACCTCATAGCCAATGCCCGTAATCAGCCCCCAGAGATCCAGGAACGTCTGGTTGCCCGGCACCGTGAACTCGTGCGGCTCCAGCAACCAGCCGGAGTCTGTCACAACTACGTGAAAGTGCTTGAAACTGCCACCAGAGGGCACACCCCCCTCCTGCTGCTGCTGCTGCTGCTGCTGCTGCTGCTGCTGCTGCTGCTGCTTCTGCTGCTGCTTGGTGTCCCAGGAGAGACGGAAGCCATATGGGGTAACGTTCGAAACGGTCAAGTTTTCCACTCTGGGCAAAGGAGCTGGAGGAGTTTGGTTAGATTATGAGAGATGAGCAACATGGAACAACACGTTGACGGGATTCACTTTCAAAAGGGACATTGCGTGCAATGATTGCAAACAAATATAGAAACTACAATAGGCTTTATATGAAGGTTGTTTCACCCCCTGTTAACCTTAGGTTAAAAAGAAAAGGCATTTAGTTAAGAGGGACAGAAATGTACGAGTGAGACGACACGCAGTACCTGTGATGGCGTGGGTGAAAACAGAGGGGCTGCGTCGGCCATGAGAGATACCGTACAGCTCAATGTCATAGTCTGTGCCGTCCAGCAGGTCGGACACGGTCACATTACCGCCGGGGCTCGGCAGCCTGAACTCCAGCGGATCAAACTGCTGCAGGGAATCGCTCACGCGGATCACAAAGCCATCAAAGTGACCCGAGACAATGTTCCAGGTCAGGGTGAGGTTATCTGGGCTCACCGATGCCGTGGTTAAGGGCCCCAACTGTGGGGCCTCCTCTGAACAAAAGAGAGTTATATAGGACTTATGATGTGGGGGCAGAGGGGGGGGGAAACCCAAACTAGCAAGATAGCAATTTCTGATATTATAATCAGGGGCATGTCCACAGGGAGTGCCCGTGGGCTGGGCCACCTAATTGGCCGCGCCTACTTAATCAGGCAAGTCGTAATCTCAAAGATTTCCATTTTGTGCTCTTTGGCGACACCCATGGCAAAAAGCAGTAATTGCATCCAAACTGTCGCATCGGTGACGTCCGTCCGCCGGCAGTTGGCACCTGGGCCACGCCTCCACAACAAATTGACATAACCAGTGCACATGAAGAAAAGGGTGTTTACTCGAGCAGAGTACGTCACTTCCGCTCTCTGGTGGACGGACATCCATGGGACCAATCACTGCTGAGCGATGGTAAATGCATCACTGACTGTGCGCCGCATTTTAAATCTTGTGCGGGAAAGGCGGCTCACCACCCAGTCCGTAATATCCAAAAATACTGCAAATGCAAGGGCTTCCATCAGTGGACCATAGCCTCAGTCACCATTGTGTTAACTTGTTCGGCGATAGATAGTGACTTTACAGACATTTATTTACAGGAAAATCTTTGAGATTGCCACTTAAATTAACGTTAACGTTAATGCAATGATGTGTACAATGCTGTGCCGCTCGTGGGCCACCCCCGGCTATACTGATCGTGGACACGCCGCTGGTTATAGACGTTTAGCGTGTGCGTGCAGACGGTGCTTGACACGAGTCGCGTGCTGTGCTGCTGTGTACCTGTGGTGGCGACGGCGAACAAAGGCTGTGAGTTCTGCCCGCCGGCGCTGGCGTACATTTTAACGTCGTATTGCGTGGCGGGTTTGAGCCCAATCATGACCGTGGAGCGCGCGTCTCCGGGCAGCGCGCGCCCCATCGCACGCGAGGGCGCGGCAGACTCTCGCACCTCCACGATAAAGTTATCGAAAGCCTTCTCTCCCGTCTGCCAGGACAGAGAGAAGCGGTCTGAGGTAATGTTTGAAACGGTGAGCCTGGACAAGTCAGGCTCTGCAACTACAGAGAAGAGAGAAGATAACAAGTGTGTGTGTGTGTGTGTATATATATTTCTGTGTCGCGTTTTGATGCGCATGCTACATGATCAATGGAAATTGAGAAATCAGAAACTTTGAAATTCAATGATAAATGCTTTTTTTTTGTAAAGGATAACATCGCCGATTTTCAACCTGATCTCGATCTATCTGTGTTGTGATAAGCGCTTGCAGTTTTGTTGCTAATGCTCTCGGTGTCTCTGCAGCGCAACTCAGTTCATGACGGAGTTGGGGTAAGATGGGTGGAAAGATGGCGTGGACAGGCAGCATGGAGGAGAGGCAAATCTTGTTCATGTGCATATCGTCACCTTCTTAAACTAATGGCATATTTTGAGGAAAATGCCTAAATAATTTTTTGCCTAAATCATCTTTTCATGATTTTTCATTCAGTTTTTTCCGTTTTTTGAAAAACTTGAAAAATGTGACTTAGGCCATTAGTTTAAGAAGGTGACGATATGATCCTACGCACATTTAAGTGATGCAAAGCCGGTTGAAAATCAGCGGAGTTCCCCTTTAACTACACGCATCGAGTTGAGCTCTGGATCAAAATCTGAAGGCGTGTATGAAAGACATTGGTGTGGGAGAAGGAGAAGTACCTGTAGAGGCCACAGAACTGACAGCATGGGTTCGAGATCCCTTGGAGACCCCGGAGAGGTAGGCTATATAGTCAGTGCTGGGCCGCAGGCCCGTAATGTCGTACGACCGGACGCCACCGGATATGTTATGTTCCTGCGGCTCCGTCAGCCACTCAGAGTCAATTATCTCCAGGACATAACCGTCAAGTTGACCTTGGGTGCCGTTCCAGGAGATTGAAAAACCTTCTGAGGTTAAGTTAGACACGTATAGATTGCCAACCACCGCTTGGCTCACTATAAAAAATGGGAAACCGTTGTTAGCTTTACATTAGAACATTTTGTAGACCACTTAACGCCTAGAATTGGAGCGGATTTCTCTATGCCATGGATGTCCTGTTGCTGGAACTAAGTAACTTTCCTGGCTGAAGTTAGCTATTTTTTGGAAGGGGGCACTATTTTCGCCCTGTTCTTCTCGTCTTGTGGTACAATGTCTTTTGTGGTTGGGACTTTTTGGATATTTGAACGTTACTACAGCTTTTTTTAAGCTCATGTTACAGTTTTATCGTTAACATCCAAGACACATGTCAGTCGGTTTTTAAAAGTACAAAAATTACAAGAATAGGATTTGGAATACACAATCTAATAAATTATCGTTTATGGAAGCTATATTTCTTTTTAAAAAAATGCTTCAGAATAGGATGAAATATCAGGTTATTTAATGTATCTCTTAACACTACCTGCATTGTTAGATATACTGTAACTCACCCCCTTCATATTTGCAATTCTCGATATTCTGAGCAGCTCAATAAAACATTAAATATAAGTTTAATCGATGTATGAAAACACATTCATAGCGAGTGGTCAAAAGAGAAACATCTACATAAATAAAAGACAAACTTAAATGTCCATACAGAATTGATCACTATTATTGGTGATTTCTTGCCTCGTGAGACCATCCAGACATTGAAGTTTGCTGATGGAATTAAAAGTGACACTCTTGCTCTCTTTTCTCTTGCTAAATCTGGTTGGAAGTAAAGCAAAAACTAATTCTCTTCTGAGAAACGCCTTCTGTGCATATTTCTATTAATCGTTATTCAGTCTGACCTGAAAGTCCCTACCCTTTTTTCTAACGTCTGGAAGAGGCCTTTCAACAGGCTTGAGGCCAGACTGATCCGCAGAGAGAAACAGACTGAACTTGCAAGATCAGGATGGTCTCACAAAGCTAGGGGATTCCCTTGAATCCAACAAAGTTTGTGTGCTTTGCTGTATAGACTGTGTGGTTTTAGCTATATTACTTTGTTCCTCTTCTCAAGAAGCAGGACATTATGTGTCCATGAATAAATAAGTATTCAACATTATTTACGCAGACATTTGTCATGCCATAAAAATGAAGGGCTTTGGCATGTTGCTCAAGGACATTTGGGTTCAAACCCAGAATTTGTCGTCTGGGAGTTTTAACGCACTAGCCTACCCTATCCTGCAAGAACCAAAGACCGTGAAAGGGTCGGTCTTTATTCTCTGTACAGTCATGCACGCAAACTTTGTTGAAGACAGAAGGAAATGCCTACAAATGATGACGTTATGGTCCCTTTAAAAGTGTTGAAAAGTGCTGTGATTTTCCACAGAGAGTACAGGGACAGAACAGAGTGAAAGCATGGCCTGATGACAGATGATGGTGATGATGGTGATGATGAAAAGCAGTGTGCCATGCCGGGCCAAATGCAGGTTTCCTGCAACGCTGCACACAACAGCTTCACATTACAGCAGCAAGTTTAATTTCCGGCACAGTGGCACGATGACATCCCTGTTAAAACATGCGCACAGACATGCAGCGGGAAAGAGGAAAGGCTTCTGGGCTGTACTACTGTTATAGGAAAAAATGTGCTCATTATCTTAATGAAGACGACCGCAGGAAATGTGCCCAGGAACTAGGAACCTTTGGATGAAGTTGGTGCGTTTCCACTGTAGGAACCAGGGTCTGAATTGAGTGTTGGGGACTTGTTTTTGCCTCATATTCGCGGGTCTTTAGACCACGGTCAACTGACAGGGACGGACTGAAGGAACTTTTTTGCTCCGGAAAAGTAGTTCCTGGGACTAAAGGTTAGCTACTTTTGTTGGAAGCGCTTTCATTAAAACTACTTTATGATTCCCTAGATGACATAACAGCTTTTAGTATTTTCAGACTTGAGAAAACTAATTTTCCCAGGAGTCAAGAGTACTTACTGCAGGCAGCTACTCAGTAGCAGCACATTAAGTCTTATGTTTAACACATTACACGCTGAATTAGGTTTTGATGGAATGAAATGTGAAAAAAATGAGCACACTGTCAAATTGTATTAAAGGTGTCAGGAGGAAGCGTCCACTTTCCCTTTTTCCAATCAAATCTCGAGATCCACATCAACACGATGCAAGGGGCTCGATTCAGAGGAAGGTGGCTTCATGCACTCGGGCTGAACTATAAGCGGGAGAGAGGAGCCATATCGGGTGAGAATGGGGTCATTCGCTTGGCTCAGCTCATGTTGGATCGGTATGTGTAATTCTCATCACCCTCATACATCCACCCACCCACCCACCCACCCACCCACCCGACCCTATCTCCCAGCTACAGACACAAGCAGTGGCACGGACGGTAAGGACGGGACGCAAGCATGTCTGTTACGATGAAGCATCACTGAGGATGCAGATGTTGATGACCAGATGTAGATTTTGAGTACACAATGCAGACATTGATGACAAAATGCAGTTATGTCTATTTGTTGTTTGTTTTTTTGGGGGGAGGGGGGTGTTTGTTTGTTTCACATGCAATGCTATTTGTTTGTAGACAACACAAAATGGGGGATGCTATGTTTTTTTAGCATCTCTTTTTGTTTGAATGTGTTGTAGTAGTAGTAGTATTAGTAGTAGTAGTTCACAAGAGGGTATGAACCCAAATGGAGGGATCATGAGATGGAAAGTCAGTGGAAAGAAGAAAGAAGTCGAGAAAGAAGAAGAAAGATCCACAGAAGAGAGATGGAGGGAAGGCATATCGGCTCTGGAGACCTCAGGTACCTGTGGTGGCTTCGGCGTACACGGGCTCCAGGAAGCCTTCCCGTTGCATGCCGTACACAGCCACCATGTAGTCGGTGTCCGGGTTCAGCCCGGACACCAGCAGGCTGAAGGCGCCCCCGGACAAAGTGAGGTTCTCGCTCTGCGCCGGGTTCTCCAGGTTCGTTAATTCAATGACAAAGCCCTCAAAGTCCTGGCTGCCCGGCGGGGGGCTCCAAGACACATTGAAACTGTCCCACGTGACGTCAGACACGGCGACGGTTAGCGCTCTAGGGGTTAGCTCCTCTGCATAGACGAGACAGATCAATGTTGGAGGGGGGTCAAAAAAATTGATTATGGATATGGTTCATGATTAGATCAACAATGATAAAAAAGAGCAAAACAAGAGTAGACACGATGGGGATGAATGCAACATTATTGAAATGCAGGCTGCGTATGCGTTCATCCACTCAATTATGCTTCAAGTACCTGTATCAACAAACATTTTCAGAGGTAGCGATCGCACGCCTTCCACCAGACCATACACTGTGATTTCATAACGAGCTGAGGCAGACAGTCCCTCTACCTCGGCACCCCTTGCGCTCCCCGGTACCGTGGTGGTACGGGGAGGAGGTTCGCTCCCCGCCGACGTGGCAGTCACCTCCACCAGAAAGTGATCAAAGGTCTGGTCTGGAGCTGACCAACCCACCGCCACACTAGCGGAGGTCACGTTCATCGCCGTGAGTCCTCCCAACGGTACCTTGTGGGGACTCTCGGTCCCCACACTGTGGGTAGAACCAGGAGTGTGTGAGAGGGCTGTGTGGGGGACAGTTGTTGTGTCTGGAGAAAATTGCGGTCTTGTTGTTGTTGTTGTTGTTGTTGTTGTCGTCGTCGTTTGGACGTCTGTGACATTCATAGTGAAACCTAGAGAGGTAGGTTTGGGTGCTATGGAAAATAAACGTACGTTCATGAAATGTTAAGAGTTTGAGACACATTGCTATCGTGATACGGTGAAAAATAACAGACATTTGTAAACTATGCGCTATTGACGTGGCACACCAACAGGTTCTCTCTCAAGTACGTGGTTGATGTTCCCCGGTTTCCGTCCTGAGACCAGGCGCAACATCTTCACACGTGGGACGTCTTGCGATCAGACCAAGCATTAATAACATCCGTGTGAATGTTTAATGCTTTGAAGGTTCTCAGTAGACCACCGGAGTGGAAGTACTCAGAGCTCTTCAAATGGAGGTTGAAGCCATGCGGAGCCATTTCCTTTTTCCACTTTGTCCTTTTGAATACACAGTATATCGAGATATATTCCTTTGGAATGTATCGAGACGAATATACTAAGCATATTGTTTGATTATTAAAGTGAATCACGAGATGTGATTATTAAACATGCACTGTTCTGGAGATCTATTCTCGTATTTGGTACGCAATAGTTGGCTCCATTGAAAATCCCATGCAAAGAATGCATCCTTATCATGCCATGCTAACTGTTAAGGAAACGTTTTTACTCAAAAGCTCAATAAACTGTTGAGCGAACAAAAACCGCAAGACAAGATTTTCAATTGAAGAAAAAGGTTTATAAATATAAGATCGGATATCGTCTTTGGTCAACATGCGGGCCAAAGAAGATCGTATACCTGTGACTGCGACGGCTTCAAGAAGTGGGTACCGCTTACTGCCGGTAATTCCATGAAGTACGATTTGATATTCTGTGGAGGCGTTCAGGCCTCGGATTCTAGAACCGGTGGAGTCTCCGCGGAGGCGGAACTCCGTGACCTGATCCGAGGCCGGGAGAGCGCCTCTGCACTCTACCACGAGGCCGTCGTAGGTCTTGTGAGGCTCCAGCTCCCACGAGAGCTCAAATCCATCGGACGTACGAGCCGATACGTTTAGGCTCGCGAGCTCTTCCCCCGGCCCCGGCCCCATCCCCGAGAGCTGAGAGTCGGGCGGGGTGTCTAAGTGTGCGAAGCTAATGATATTGTCGTCCGGCCCTGTGTTGTGAGCCGTTAGCTTGGGAACATCGGAGTGAGCTATATAAAATGTGAAAGAGGCTACAAGAGAAACACAAAAAAGCACACAAGGTATCGCACACACGCACACACACAAAGTAAACACATTTGAGTGTGTTTCTAATTGCACTCTGGGTTTTGTCTGCAGCTAAATTGGCTCATATTGAACAACTGTAAATAAATGAATATATATGTATATATTATGAATATGTGTCAATTCACCCAATATGCAATTGGCTGCTGTATGGAGGAATGACTTTTGCTCTGACTTACTAATGAAACAGGCTAGCATTATAATTGTGGCAATTTTGTGATTTAGATGTTAAGTGTTTTGTACAGTAATTTCTGGAATGGTTATATTAAAGTATGTATTGCAACATTCACACTTGGATGTTGGAGTACGATGGGTACAAAAAATACAAAAGTAAGTAAAATACTGCCGAATTTCACCTGAAAAGAAACATATCCCAAATATAAAAAAATAAAAGCGCCCCGGGATCACTATGCCAGATCTCCTGAGCATCACTCACCTGTGGAAGCAGACAGGCTCACAGGTGAGCTGTTCTTGGGACCTCTCTCGGCCGTCAAGGCCACGCTGTACAGCTTGTCGGGCATCAGGTCGTCGAGGGTGTGGCTTGTTGCCGTGGGAGGGAGCTTCACCTCGTGCGTCGGGCCGTCTCTGGAGACGTACTCCAGCGTGTAGCCGGTGATCTTAGCCTCTGGTTTCTGCCACCGCAGCGCCAGGGAGGTCTCCGTCGAATCCGTGACCTCCAGGTCTTTTGGAGAATCCAGTTCTGAGAGAGTAGGTAATAAGTCAAGTCGTATTTCATCTTATCGTCTTCTCTAATCTTTAATCTTTTAAATCTAATATCGTACCGTCATGTATTTATTACATTTCCTTTTACGGACTGTCGGTGGTTCACAGTATTTAGATGCAGAAAGACCTGTTACAATTCCATAACAATGGGAGAACTTTAATTTCTATTTTATTTCTCGTAATACAAAGCTCATCTTCATATTATATATTTTGCGAGGTCCCGTTTGGCAGTTTTATTTAATCCAAACGTTATGAAGGATTCGAATATTTGGTAGACAATTGCCATATTTCCTGTCTGGTATGAATAAAGAACATCTCGTCTTATCCAGAATAAAATCAATCACGAACTTCAAGTACAGAACAAAAGCAACACTTCAACAGAGGATTAAAGCCAATGAGCGGCTGCCGTTAAAACGTCTCATCGAATCCAATCTGCAGACCCTACAGTACTACGGACTATAAACCACTGTTACTCCACGCTATTGCCAAGTTTGCACAAATGTATTTTCTCCCCCATCTGTGCACTCCCAATAGTGGCCTGGCCCTGTGAGAGACTTGATATTGCGACGGCTGTGGTGCTCTCTCTACCAGTGGCTGCGTTTGTCGTCGCCGGCAAACTCTCTCGGTCATCCTTAATGGCGGTGACTCCGATCCCATACTCCGTGCCTGGTCTCAGCCCTGCCACGCGCAACACACACACACACACACACACACGGAAAAGACATGAATGAATCGAGAACAAAGTATGAACCACGTGTATCCATGTGAGCTTTACATGCTTACATACATGATCCTCTTACCGGTAATCGTGGCCTTTGTGGCTTTACCGGGGCCGCGGGGAAACACCTCCTCGCTGGGGGAACCCCCGGAGAATGGAGTGTATTTCACTCTGTAGCCGCCCACATCTGCCAGACTGTTGATCCATTTGAGGCTGATGCTGTCATCCGTCTGGGACAGGGTCTGCAGGGCCCTGGGACCGTCCAGATCTAACGCAAAACCCAAGAATGTTGTCTTGTCACTAAAGTGCCCATTAGTCGTTGATATTCAAAACGCACGCTTGCTGTGCGCGCTACGAACATTATATACCCCAGAGTGAAGTGTTTCGTTGGGACATTTTGAGGCACGTAAGCTTCTGAGGTCTGTACAGTCTAGGGCAGTGGTTCTCAACTGGTGGGTGGAGATCCATAAGTGGGGAAAAAGCGAGGGCACTTTTACTGGGCCCCAGAGCATATATGCCAAATCTTAATCTTCAGAAAGAAGCCCATGAATCAACTAATGTCTCTGATGTTCATTCATGATCCAATGGCTTAATACTTAATTGAGTTTAGCCCCGCAATTGTTGCCTCTTTTTAACAGTACATGACGACATTGTGGATTACTGCAATATTGGTTAAAAAAGAAGAAGCCGTTTCTGAGTTGTGGCTTAATGTTTAATGACACATGTGGGTCGTGAGGCGGGACCACTGTCTCGAGGATAGTCTCGTCAGGAGACAAACTGGCTAGCATTAAGGGCTAGTGGCTCGGTTTGGGCGACTACCGGACGAAAGTCGATCTGTAAGCACCCTTAATCAAAGAGCCTAACCAAGAACGCCGACCTGCTCCTTAATAAAGGAGACATATTATACCATATCCACAATACAAAAATTTGACCCCCCCTCCAACATTGATCTGTCTCGTTCCAAGCGGTTTCAAGAACCGATTTCATCTCAGATCAGCCTACCAGCCTACTCAGTGGACTGTAGGTCGGCTGATCTATCCACCATACATCTGGGTGGACACTCCCACTTTTGTTGTCAAAAACCACTTGGAAGGGCTAATCACGCTCACACCTGGTGGTATAATATGTCAATATGTCCAGAGGTTTGGGTAACAGCATCTCCTCAAAGCCTTACCGGTGGTGAAGGTCCTGGTGACGGGTTCACTGGTGACGCCGCCCCGCTGGGAGGTCAGGGAGATCTTGTACTCCGTGTTGGGCCTCAGGTCCCCCGCGCTGTACTGCGTGTCCATGTTGGTGAGGTTCACGCTGGTCTCGTCCAAGGGGTCGGAGGTAGGCCCGTATGTCACCGTGATGCCATTGACCTCGGTCACGGGCTGGGACCAGGAGAAGAGCGCTGAGGAGGCCGTCACGTCCTTCACCTTCACCTGCTGAGGGCCCTCGATCTCTGCATGGAGAGAGGAGGCAGAGGTGCAATGTCCATGGAGGAGGATTTGCTTTGGAAACCCGTTCATACTGTACTTAACACCCTAACCCAAAAATCACTCCCAGTTCAAAGCGATTCCGTTAGGATCTCACAAATTGTTGGTGAAAATGTTACTGTTTTTTACTACAATGTACTGTATATCGTTGTTAAACGGGGGAAATTAAAGTCTGCTCCTTCCGGCTAAAAAGAGCAGACCAACAGAGGACGCAAATCCCAAACCAAAGACTTCAAGGGTCCAACCGACTGTGATTTTGAACATGAAGCAGTACTTCTCTTTTAAGGAACAGCCAGGTAGTTTGGTGTATAATGTTCACCATCCCTTGCACAGGGTGTGTTTTTTGTGAGTTTTTAGAAACAGGCAGCCAGGTTCGGCCCAGATGCTCACCCAAGAGAGAATCAAGAACCACGTTGTCAGTTTTGTACCAGTAGCAGGCAGTCGTTCTGCTTTTTAACCACCACTGTTACTGACTGCTGTTTTCTGGACTGTGTATGTTATCATGTCTCACCTGACGTCTGTAGCCACAGCACATCACAGTGGTTTTTCCCGAGGGTTTCTACTTGCTGTGTTGTGCCTGTTTACTCAAATCGTATTTATTATAATTATTTGTCTCCCGTCATGCTGCTAAGCATCTAGTTTCCCTTTAAGGGATTAACAAACTTTATGTTTGTATCCATAACAAAATACCGCCAGTAATATTAGACCGCCTGGCTGTACAAAGCAATTGTCTTTTATGTTTATAGGAATAGTTCAAGTAAAATAGCTCGTGGATTCCCTCCATTCCCTGGCACTTACAACAACGCATATTTCATGTTTATTTTTAGAGGAGAAACCCTGCAGCTTTGGCACAGAAGTAATCGAATCGGTCGACTACCACCACCACCCTCCACCACCACCACCACCACCACCACCACAACTCCCCCTTGAGGTACAAACCCGCACAAAGAAGGGGGTTTTGGGGCATAAATCTAGCCCCCCCCCCAGGTTCGGCGTGTTATATTTTCTGTTGGGGCCGCCGTGGTGCGTTCCCGCCTGTGTAAACAGATGACCTCAGATTACGGAATGCGGAGTAGCCGGGGGGAATCGATCACGACGGCCCCTCTGTAAATCCAAATGTCTTTTCCATGCGGAGTGTTTAGCCTGGCATTCCACCGGCGAACGCTTTGCACGGAAAAGGTATGCAGGAGCAGCAGCGGCGGTGAAGGCGAGGATGACGATGTGTTGGGAGCAAAACCCATTTAACAAGCGCCGAGACAGACTCTATAAACGAGCTCTCGAGTCACTAATAAGCCGTGTGTGTGTGTGTGTGTAGATTGTACGCCGTGCACACGGCAAGAATAAAAAAGGCTTTTGTCAGTTTTTTTAACATCAGCATCTTGTTCACGTTACTGTTCGTGCAGTGTAATGCTTCATCTGAGTCGTAAAAGTGGTCTTAAATGTTAATCATTGACATTAAAATGTAAGTGTAACAATTCAACGCAATATATCGTCAAGTGTAATAATGTAATAGCGGTTAAGAAGATTAAGAACAATTCAACCGAACACTGACAAGAATCTAATGGTTTAATAGATAACGGCCTTTCTTATATCAATGCTTATATCAATTTATATGTTTAGAAAATTCAAATCTTAAAAGAAAAAAAAAAGATGACGTACATTTCCTTAGAAAACGTACATGAAGATGAAAGGCAAAAATGGCCGCCCATTCATTTCCTCACACCGAGAGGCTCAGCCGGAGCGCATGCAGGCATGGATGTACCAGTTACAAACTCACTGGTGGTGAAGGTCCTGGTGGTCTGAGGTCCCGTTGCGTTGCCCTTGACGACGCGGAGAGAGACCTCGTACTCCTGTCCCGGGCCGAGCCCCGATTGGTTGAAGTTGTTTTGTGTCGACGGCAGGATGTTCACAATCTTTCCGTTCTCTTCTTTCTGTGAAAGGCACACATGCATTTTAAAGTTGATCATGAAATAAATAACATATTGTGATTGTTAATGCTGTCTTGTCTTTTTTTTACATTTACAGTACATTTAGGGCATTTTATCCAAAGCGACTTACAATAAGTACATTTGTCGAAAGAGAGACAGCAATATATCGCTGTGGTACATAAAGATAGAAGGCTAATAGAACAAGTTCCATAATTTCTAGCATAAGAGCAGAAGTAACATTCTTCTGAGTGCTAGTACCAAATGTAAGTTTATATATTTCTGACATCCATTGAATCAACACATGATCCAAGGGGATAAGATGCATAACAGTAGTGCCATTACAGTAAAACTAAAACTATTTTCAGCACCAACAGAGACAGTCAGAGATGAACTCGAACTCTTACACCTTTTTTGGGGGGGTGGGGGGGCTGAAGTGAATGAATGACTCGAGTATGAGGGGGTTCTCGGCATCGGTGAGTCCCAGTGGACGAACAGACTGACCGTGTTGCGGAGGAACAGCTCCCACCCGTCGAAGGTGACGTCCAGCGGGTCCCACTCCACCTCCACGGAGGAGTCGCTCACCAACGTGAACCTCAGACCCTCTGGCTCTGGGAGACCTGACAAGGTGCGGGCGGAATATTCAAGATTCTTTATTGCCATATGTAACAAGTACAATGGAATGCTTACTCCCCATTCGCTCCTGCAGTATTCTTCTCAACAAATTCTAAACAACTCTTAACAATTTGTTATGGTACCTAGTAAGTACAGTAAAAAGTACAGTAATAAGTAATATCGCATAAACACAGTGTATACACATACATGATGATATTGTAGCGGCGGGGGGGGGGGGGGGGGGGGGCGTGGCCACCATACAGCCGCTAGATGACGTAGGGGGCCCCGAGGGATTATGGGAAGTTATTGTGTGTCACGGGGATGTTGCCATGCGGTTGAGTTAGTTCAGGCAGTTCTAGTGATTCAAGTGGTTCTTGGTTCAATAAAAGTTTGACTATATTCCGCGTCCGCCTCCTCTCTGCCTGCTCACAATATCATGAAAGTCTACTTTATTATATTATTATAGAAGATAAGAGATAAGATAAGATAGAACTGAATTAATCCTGAAAGAAATGATGCTCAAAAATAACAACCAAAAAATACAATTAGTTTGGTCGGTGACCTACTGGTGGCCACGCGGGCGATGACGGGCACGCTCTTCTTGTTGCTCATCGTGGCGTAGACGTTGACCAGGTACTCCACGCCGGGCTCCAGACCCTCGATCCTGGCGGTGCTCTTGTCTCCCGGCACGCTGAACTCCTGGTGCAGGCCGCCGGAGACCGTGGGCGCGTAGGCCACCACGTACTGCGACACCAGCTTGTCGTTGCTCCAGGACAGGTCCACCGTACGGGGGGTGACGCCCGACACCGTGAGGTCCCTCGCTGGAGACACTAGAGAGGAGAGGCGTCAAAGAAGGAATTCATGCGAATGAATCATCAGATCTACGTTAAAAAAAAAAACCCATACTAATAAAATCAAACTCTATATATACAGTATATATATATATATATATAAATATTAGGGCTGTCAAAGTAACGCGTTAACGCCACTCACTTTTTGACGCCATTAACGCAATTACGTAGTTTGACCTTTTGATTGTTTATCACCGAAGTACTTCAAGCAAGGGACGTGTTGTTGTTTAGGACATTGGTGGACATCACAGATGCGCCAAGGATGCGCAATGACGCTACCGTGAGGCGCGCGACGGGCTCCGAGTCAGCGTCTCTGGGGGGGGGGGGGGTCCGTTCATTCGCGGTTCTGATGGGGGGGGGGGTCCGTTCATTCTCGGTTCTGATGGGGGGTGGGGGTGGGGGTCCGTTAATTCGCGGTTCTGATGGGGGGGGTCCGTTAATTCGCGGTTCTAATGGGGTGGGGGTGGGGGTCCGTTAATTCGCGGTTCTGATGGGGGGGGGGGGGTCCGTTAATTCGCGGTTCTGATGGGGGGGGTCCGTTAATTCGCGGTTCTAATGGGGTGGGGGGGGGCGGATCCGTTAATTCGCGGTTCTAATGGGGGGCGGTCCGTTAATTCGCGGTTCTGATGGGGGGGGGGGTGCTCCGTTAATTCGGAGCACCCTAATTAACTAGATAAGACTAAGAAATATTTGTTGGTGTGTGTGTGAGAGGAAGAGATGGGGAGATGTTCATGTGTGTATGATGTGGCTCTTTGCAGTAACACAGTAAAAAATTTTGCTCTTCGTCTCTGACTGGTTGGCCACCCCTGTGCTAGACCCACATCAGTCAGGCTTCAAGGCTGCACACTCCACGGAGACGGCCTTGCTCGCGGTAACCGTGTCACCAGAGCCTCGTCCCTCACATCTGTGCTCATCCGTCTGCCACTTTCGACACAGTGAACCACCAGAACATCCTGGCCACTCTGGAAGAGCTTGCTGGATCCACACTATCCTGATTCACTTCCTACTCAATAGATCGCACCTATCAGGTCACTTGGAAAGGCTCCCAAATGCGTGTTGCAATTTGGGTGTCAGAGGGGGGCCTCTCACCTTGCGAGCAGTCTTCTCCGATGTACCCCTCGTCACACACACACCGGCCGTCGACGCACCAGCCCGTCTCCTGGCAGCCGCCGGGGCAGCTCAGCACCCCGCAGCCGTCCCCCTCGTAGCCCTCCTCGCAGACGCACCTGCCGTTGACGCACCTCCCGCGCCCCCCGCAGTCGCCGGGACACGTGACCACGGAGCAGTCGTTGCCAGAGTAGCCCTCTTGACAGACACACTCTCCACCCCAACAGGTCCCCCGGCCCAGGCAGTCAGTGGGGCACAACTTCTGACTGCAGTCCACGCCGCCAAAGCCCTGGTCGCACACGCACTGCCCGGCCATACACCGCCCCAGGCACCCGTGGGGGCAACTCAGCCCGCTGCAGTCGGCGCCGGTGTATCCGGCGAAGCACGCACAGCGTCCGTCCACGCACTCCCCGCGGCCGTGGCAGTTCTCCGGGCACGTGCGGATGCTGCAGTCCTCGGCGGCGAAGCCCGGGTCGCACACGCACTGGCCGTCGACGCACTGCCCACGGCCCAGGCACTCACGGGGACAGGAGAGCTCCGAGCAGTCCTCGCCACGGAAGCCCGCGTCGCAAGAGCAGCGGCCGTTGACGCACTGCCCGCGGCCGTGGCAGTTGTTGGGGCACGCCACCTGGCTGCAGTCCTCGCCCTGATAGCCGTCGTTGCAGACGCACACGCCGCCGAAGCACGTGCCCCGGCCGCCGCAGTCGTTGAGGCAGGTGGGCACCGAGCAGTCGTCGCCGCCGTAGCCCGCGCTGCACACGCACCGGCCGTCCGCACTGCAGAAGCCGTTGCTGCCGCAGCCGCTGGGGCAGAGCCGCAGGCCGCAGTCGACCCCGCCGTAGCCCTGGTGGCAGTAGCAGGTGCCGTTGACACAGCGGCCGAGCTCGTGGCAGTCCTCGGGGCAGCGGAGCTCCGAGCAGTCCAGGCCCACCCAGGGCTCCCGGCACACGCAGTGGCCGCCGTCCACGCATCGGCCCCTGCCCAGGCAGTTGTTCAGACACTTGGTCTGGGAGCAGTCATCGCCAAGGAACCCCCGGCGGCAGATGCAGCGGCCGTCCACGCAGCGGCCGTTCTTGCCACAGTCCGGCGGGGAGCAGGCGCGCTGCCGGCAGTCATCTCCGGAGAAGCCCGGGAAGCAGAGGCACCGGCCGTCCACGCAGCGGCCCTGCCCGGCATGGCAGCCGCTGGGGCAGGCGGGCTCGGAGCAGTTGGGCCCCGACCAGCCGGGCTCGCACACACAGCTGCAGCTGCCGGAGCTGTAGTTACCGTGGCCACTGCAGTAAGGCTTGGTGTCCGTCTCACCTATTGGAAACCAAACACACATCAAATTAAACTTTTAAAAAACGTACAAGAATCTGTAAGCATGTAATCCACAAACCAAAAATCGGCCAGCAGTAGTAAACTATAAAAAGTAAAGGTTTCAAATCAACACCGTTTAGACTGGCCACTTATTTAAAAAGCGTATTACACTTAAACACACTTATTTACACTTCTGAAAGCTTCATCCAGAAACAAAGCAATACATGAAAGAGTAAATACACTAATTGAAATCTATAAAACAGCATAAAAGACAAGTGGCATCCATTACAACCAGGCCAGAGGATGACCGCCATTGAAGAGCTCCAAGCTAAATGGTCCTGTCATGGTCACTCACTGTATTTATCAAATTCATTCATTCCTTCATTTCAACAAAAGACTTCCCACCATAATAAAATAGCATTAAATTAATTGAAGGAATACTAATAGCTCATAATGACTGTGACAGACCAATTAGAAAACGTCAACGAGGGAAAAACGTGGACGTAGGAATGTGTGCCATCAAATTTTCCCTGACGGATTCGGGTAATTTTAGGGTCATTTTCCAAAAACGGCAGGCTATAAAATTGGTCTTAAACATTAAACAAGTTAACAAGTTTAAAACAAAAAAAGTATCCAAATTAAACGTAAACTATGTCATTCCCGTCACTCACTCCTACGTCAACCCAAATTGTTTTTAGCCTGGGAAGGATGTTAAACTAAACGACCCAACCTCTTCTGAATGAATGACTTCTTTTTATTCAGGAGCAGATTGTTTAAAAGCGGTATAAAAGATATAAAAAAACAAACAAGCAAAGTAGGGCTGGGCAATATATCCACATTGTATCGATATTGTGATAAGAGCCTAGATATCGTCTGAGATTTTGGATATCGTAATATCGTGATATGGCATAAGTGTTGTCTTTTCCTGGTTTTAAAGTAAATTGATGTCATTATATCCGCATTATTGATTTGCGATTATTCATCTGAAATCTCATTGTGTAAATATTTTGTGAAAGCACCAATAGTCATCCCTACAATACCGTTGCAATATCAACATCGAGGTCGTGGATCAAAAAGGTCCATCTCGGCCAGTCATAAAGGACTCCTATTATATCAGAATCTCCGAATCTCTTTTTGTGTGTTTTTGTCACAAGTGGGAGTGTCCACCAAGAAGTACGCTGAATAGATCAGCCTACCAGCCTACCCAGTGGAGCAACCGGCGGGCTGATCTGTGCGCCTACCTGCGACCTGCGCCGTGCAGCAGCCGGACTCCGTCCCGCCACACTGCCCCCTGAGCGTGGACACCTCCGCCTCCAGCATCTCCAGCCGGTTCAGCAGAGCCTTCAGGTCCGGGAGCCCGTCCCCCGCCGCCGCCGCCGGGGCAGCCGCACGCCTGCCGCGGCACATTGATGCGGTGGGTGAAGACGATCTGGTTCTCCGTGTCCACCGTGTGCTCTGTGGTGTGAAACCCGGGGGAAGTGGAGGAGGCAGGTGCGGAGCCAGAACCGGAAGTCTCCCCGGACTCGGAGCTGCTCGGCGACTCCAGGTCCACGGAGCAGATGCCGCTGGCGGGCACGTTGATGTTGTACACGTGATTGAAGACCACGGGTTGATCGGCGTGGGGCAGGGTGATGTTGTCCTGCCGCACGGGCGCCAGGGTTTCCCGCCGGTGCCGGATGGTCTGCTTGAGCAGTGCGGCGCCGCCGAGGCCCAGCAGAGTGGCTGACAGGAGGAGGCTGAGGCCCAGGCTTCTGCTGCCCATCCTGGAGGAGGAAGTCACCATGGAAACGAGTCGGGTGAAGGACCGATAGGGCCGGTCCTGGTTCACACTGGAGAGACCCCTTCCTATAGGCATTAAACAGAAGACACACAATCAATCAAACTACAGACATGTTCTATGTCCTTTGTAATGGACCGATAAGCATTAGAAACTGTTTAATTTACAAATGACAAATCCTTCATAGTCTGAGAATGCAAGTTAACACATTTAAGAGTTGGCACACCTGTTCTTTACGACACTGGCCATGAAATTAACCTCTGGTTTACATCTTATGAGTACATGCTAATGTAGCACCTAGCTTGTTTAATGGCACAAAGTGAACCTTAGAAAGTGTATATATACATTGAATAGATATTTGTTGTTTCATGACCTTCAGTGAGCTATATTTGACAGTTAAACCTGCACAATGTAAGTGCTCCCATTAGCAGCCTCTAGTGGCTCGGGTTGTAGCTACAGTTAGATAGTTAGCGAGATTATTTTCAGGCAATAGTTCCCGAACGCTTCGACGCTGAATGAAGTCAAGACTCCAAGAAAACTGACTGCTCGCAATTAAATCCAAAAAATGTATAGAATAAAGAATATGATCATCTGTTTTGTTCTTACAAAGCTCCCAGAAATTTCTTGTGGAGTAAATAGGTTCAGTCGAAAAGTACACAGTACAAAGTGCAGTACATAGTGCAGGTTTACGATAGGCCTAATAGTTTTTCCGTACACAGTTAAACTTTTAAACAAAATAAAAGGAAAAGTATTATACATATATAATGTATAATAATTCATGGGAAATGTCATCAAATGCTCATAATAGAACTTATGTGATCCTATTTTCCAAAAACATACCATCGCGTCGCTCTGTTATTGCTCTTATCTCTTAAACATATTTTATAGGATCTGCTTTTCGTTTTTATTTCTCTACGGGATGCATGGAAGTCGTTCTAAATCCTCACACAGGATGAAGACAGAACGTCGCCACGCAGAACACCAACGCAAAATGATCACATCGCTGCATTTATAGTCAAGTGAAGTAATGACAGGACACCAAAGACAGTTACACATTTTCCGTACTTTCCGTGATACAAAAAAAATCCCCCGAATATGGTTTTGATAAAATTTGAAACAAACTAAATCAAAGTCCAGATTCGTACATGTGTTTGTATTGCGTTGGTATTGTCGTGTAGGTGGTGGAAAGCCAAAATACAAACTGTGTAAACACGGTATTGTCTCCTGCATGGGAGTTCTTTCACTCACAGATGACTTCATAAACTGGAGGTTGGAGGTTGGAGGTTTGAACGCTGTAATTTGTGGTTCGAAACACACAAGGATGAATCAGAACCCTATCCCTCCGCGTGGGAGAGCAGTTGAAATAATAACACTGTGTTACCGGATTGAACGCATTTACAAATTTACAAATACGTGAACGGACAGAGAGCAGCAGATCACAAACAGAAACTTGGACAGCGTCAACAAGTACAACATCTGCCTGACAGCAGCATCTTGTCGTCTTGAGATGTTCCTTGCTTCCTGCCTTCCATCAGGTCTTTAGAAATTAATTGCACACTTGAACAGATTTACAGATGACAGATTGTTTACTGCTCCATCTCCTCTGGCATTTGTGAATGCTGCTTTAATGAGATGAGATTATCCACTGTCCACTATTTAGCGGTTTCCCATGAAATGTGGATGCTTTTGATTGATGACAAACATCCCTACGCTATCATGCCAGTAAAATGCACCACCTGCGGGTGCGCCGGTATATATTAGTATGAACCAGTGTCCAAACACATGTGGGTATGACCTCACAACACAACCCATGGGGACCACTGACTACAAAGACCTGAGAGTGACCTCCAAGGTCGAGACCGTTAAGCCACTACAACGACGAAACGCTCGGTCGTTTCTCTATCTTGTCCTGCTCTATGGAAGCAGCAGACCGACGTATAAAACGGAGCTCATGTTTCACGGGTTTTGTTTTTGTCACATATGGTGTGCGATATACGTGGGTCAAGGTCAAAGATGAAAAGGACCAGAGAGGGAAACGAGCCTTTCCAACGTTTTCCTCCGGACGCCTTTATGAGACACAAGAATGATAGTCGTGCGGTCTTGCAGAGGTTGCTTTGCCCGTCAGTGCAGAGAAGACCCAGGAATTTGTGGGCAGGTTTTAAGTTCAAAAACACAGCAAACTCCAAGAAGATGAATCTCTTGTTATATAGTTTTTTTGACATTTACAGACGCTTCACAGCGTGCGATACTTAAATACGACCCTGGCTGCTGCTGCTTGCTGCATCGGACTGTCCGAGGCACGTATTGGTGAAAGTCAACCTGGGGTTGACCAAGGACATGTCACCGTGGGACTTGAGGAGACAATTTGTAGAACGGATTGAAATACGCCAAATGGGCTCTTTAAGCTATAATCCAGAATTTGCTAAAGCTGTATCATTCTCCCTCCAAACTGGCAGCGGAGACTGGAACTTTCCCACCTGGAAAAGACTAACTGGGAATGTTGGCCGTGGACGAAAGACATCTGTTTTGTCGAGTACACGAAGCAGGCACAAAGGTGGCCATGATGCATCCGCTCATGATGCTATAATGAAACATAAGTGCTAATACTAGAAGGTCCAGCTTTGTGTATACTGTACTTGCATGGCCTTCACCAATGACTCTTATTTCATTGTGTTGCCCTCCGTTCAAGGGGAACTGAGGGTGAAAATATTCAAAAATTTGAATCGCCAATTATTGCTGCACTCCTTGGCAGACTCAGTAAGTTTGTAAGTAAGATTGTGCTCTGGAAAGATCCATCGTATACGATAAGATTCAGATTGACCTTCAAGTTCGCACAAAATGAAAGATTAGCTCTCTTAGGTCCAAATTGGATGAACTATAGTCATACTTCAATGCCATGATATAGACAAAAACAACAAACACAATTTCCCCAAATACCTACAAAATGTGGGTATTTTTCATATATTCACACCACAAAATGTACTACATAGCTATGACACGTGTCTTTACTGGCGTTAAACTGCATTTCATCCAATGACATCGCTCTATCTATTGTCAACTATTCTGCTATCCTCCATGCTTGTTTGCATCGGTTGCTTAGCGCTGCTGCAGCGAAGCTCTCCCTTAGCTACCATGACCAACACCCCCCCTCTTTGAAAAGCTATGTCACCACCCCCCCCCCAAGCCTCCCAAAAGACTGAAGAAGAATGGCATCTGACTTTTGTTGCCAGGGCCTTTAAGTGACAACCATGACCTCCAAAATAAAAGTCGTAAAAACCCTTGTACGCCTGTTCTTCGTTGCCCTGAGTGACTGAAAACGACACTCCGACAACAATTGCAGTCCATCCATCTCTGTCCCACTCAGTTCTTTGTCCAATGCAGCCAACCACCCTGAAGCATTGTTCGAGGTATTAAAGTGCAAACCTTCAACGCGGTGCCTTCGCAAACACGACAGTATATTCTGTGAATTCTGTCCACGACCTATATTTCATGAGAACAATTCAACCGCAGAAGTGCCTTAAGTGTTATAGAAAACCGCCTAGGTGTGGCGTCCGGGACTCTCTCTCCTCCTCCCGAGCCAGACAGACCTATCAATCATCGACTCGTCGGCTCTGGTTTCGTTTTTTTTTTCCCCGCACCGTCTCCATCCATCCTCACGCATTTTTCGTTATCAATGGCGAAGGAGGCAGGTTAGCGGTTCGAGCACCTGGAGCACATGGAAACAATCAAGGGCGCCGGCGAGGGAGTCCAATACGGTCCATGAGGCTTCTACTGGGAGCAGTTACCAGGTAGAGTACAACACGCAGCAGCTCATCAAGAGACTTAACGCTTTCCTTATGCTCGACGTCAGCGATGAAAATGAGGCCTCCTGTTACGAATGATTACGTGTGAGTCATACGGTAGAAGTTTTCATTGAGTCTAATTTTATTGCTTATTTTTTGTAATATATATATATATTTTTTGTGTGCATTTTTTAGAATTCCTTTATTATTACTCTGTCTAATGTTGAATGTTTGCACCAATTTCGCAAAAGCACATTGCTCGTTGGCAAAAAACTAAGGCAATAAAGGTCATTCTGCTTCTGATTCTGATTCCGATCACACAATATTTTATCTTCTTGTTTTCTTTTGGACCTCCAGTAAGTACCAATCAATGTAATGTGATAATATATGGCCTACAAAGCCCATCGAGACTGCTACTCTGTGATTAAGGGCGACACATATGACATTTACTGGACACGGGACTTAATGAAAAGCACTACTTTAAGAGAGTAGAGTAGAACACATTAGAACATGACTTTCCCTCGACTCCGTTCTCTCTCTTGACCTCCTGGAGGTCGAACACCCCCCCACCCTCAGACAGAGAGACAAACAGTTAGTAAAGCAGCTGGCCCTGAAATAGCCTCACCAGATGAACACCCAACACAAACACACACACACACACACACACACACACACACATACACACACCCATAGTGACTTTATGCATGGGGTCAAAGGAAATGTCATGGATGCAGTGTGGGGAACATTTCCATCACTATTGATGAACATTAATTATGATATGAGGTCAAGTGTGCTAATTTAGTTTTCATGTATAGGCTGATCTCGTAATGCGTTATTCATACGAGCATCCACTGGCATGGTGGGGAACCCATCCCCCCAGGAGGATGAAATCAAGGATAGGATCACCACATCAACCAAAGTAACATTCAATTATCCATCCGAATGTTGTCATGGAAAAGTCTGCTTGATCGCGTTGCCCAGAGTAATATGATAATCCACTGGAGCGCCGATCTGAGCAGACAGCTGGATTGTCATGCAATCCCAGACTTTTCTTAACACTTTCACACACCCACACTTAAGCACACGCACGCACAGACACACACACACGTACAGTGGATGTGCCGAGCTCCGGCACACACGCATGCACACACACGCGCACACACACACACACACACACACACACACACACACACACACACATTCCAGCATGCAGAGAAACCCACATATGCACAAACTACCATGAAGATGCATACACACTCACACGCACACACACACACACACACAAAGCCAAACACACACATATACCGTATGCACAGAGCAAAATTACACACACACACACACACACACACACACACACACACACACACACACGCCAGCATGCAGAGAAACCCACACATGCACAAACTACCATGCAGAAGCACACATACTCACATGCACACAGCAAAACACACACACACACGCAGCTAAAGACACACACACAGCTAAACACACACATACACACACACATAAAGTATGCACAGAGCTAAATTACACACACACAAACCAGCATGCAGAGAAACCCACACATGCACAGACTACCATGCAAAAGCACACACTCTCACTCACACACACACACACACACACACACAGAGCCAGACGCATGCACGCAGTATCCTACAGATTTTTCTTCAATATATATTCACACAAATTTGGAAAATCCCTTTTGGCGAGGGAGCTCTGTGGCGGCAATATCCCCTCAGTTAGCCCAGTGGGGCGGCACGGGGGGGGGGGGGGTGTGAATGAGTCCTCCATCTGTCTGGGTCCCCCCACCACTCCATTCCACTCAGCCAGACCCCCGTTCCCATCCCCCGACCCCTCACCCCCCCCCCCAATACGCCGCCGTGATTCATCCCTGCCACGGCCACGGCCCGCCTGGTCCTTCCTTCTCGGTGAGGACAGAATGCATCGTCTCCCCAAACCGTACCCGTCTATCAGCCCACCAAATATCGGAGAACTTCTTAAGACAGCTTTGTGATGAATTGTGAAAAGTCCTTCGTTGCCATGCGGACGAAACCACGTGGAATGCAGTGAAGTCAGTGGACCCGAGCGTTGTGCAGTCACGAAGTTTTGTTCATTGAGTTAAGTTATTATCATAATAATGAAATATTCTGAATGCATAAGATGTTGTGAAGAGACTCCTTGTGAATGCAATACATGCACGACATATGAATGACGGCATAGCAGCCATAACCCGAGATGCGTAGACGCCCACAGATTCATTCAAATGAGCATCAGAGGCTTGTGCTTTCCTGCACATGTTAATCATGAACCTCTGACATACGGTACATCTTGGATATCGAAAAAAATTGCATCATCTTGTCCTTACCTGCAGCCGCACCAATCTACTCAGCTTCCTCCGAAGGCTCCCACAGGTGAGATGAACGTCCTCCCACACAGCCCAAGTGCCTTCAGTTCTTACACACAACAATTATATCTCTTGTGACACCACTTTCGGCGAAGGGTGAAAATAAAATAAATAAATATATATATATATACTTTTTCTTTTTCCTTTTTCCCTTTCCTCTTCTTTTTTTTCCCCTTCTTCTTCTTCTCCTCCTCCCTCAACGGCCCGTCTCCTCTTGGCGCTGTTGTTGGCTCAGGAGGAAAGCCTTCTCTCCCTGGCACCCTTCACACAGCCTGGAAGCAAGAGAGTGAGTATGACGAAGAGAGGGAGAGAGAGAGAGAGAGAGAGAGAGAGGGGGATGGAGGGAGAGGGGGAGAAGAGTGAGTGAGCAAAAAAGGCAGGGAGTGAGGAGGGGAAAATGTCTTTTTAAAGTGTGAGGAGGTCCAGTGCAGCGCCTTAGACCCACAGATGCTCCACACTCAACCCTTAAATAGCCACCACCGCTCTACTTCCACCCCCATTCGCGCTCTCTCTCTCCCTCTCTCTCTCTCTCTCTCTCTCTCGCTCTCTCTGATGCAGATTCTGATTCAGCGACGGCAAGTTTTTAAGGGTGAGTGGTGCAGATGCCATTGCTATTGGGTCATGGCGAGAAGAGAAATTAAGATGGAGGGGAAACAGTGAGTGAGTGAAGTCGAGGAAGGGATTGGGAGAGAAAATGATTGGAAGACGGACAGGAAACACCACAGAGAAACAGGTGCCATGCAGGAAGCCCAATTTGTAGATTACTTCTTCCCAGTCATAGTTTAAGACACTATTAGAAATCTGCTTAATAGTTTTGGAGAAACTAATTTGGAGAAAACTAAAAGCCATTTGAAATATGTGGATTGGACATGTGGTCTTGCTTGTATTGTGACGATACTGTACTGTACTGCACTGTACTTTTAACCCAGAGCAGTAGCCCATATAGAAAGTGTACTACAGAGAATGGGAAGTCTCTCTCTCTCTCCAAATCTAACCTTAAAGGACAAAACCAATCTGGCTTATCAGACCATTGGAACCATCTCTCCTGGTTCCACGAAAACATCCCTGACCAATGTCATTTGTCAAAGTTACATTATTGTAGGGCTACAGACTCTGCCTAAGGAGCATTTTGCATTGGGCGCACCTCGCCACAAACCATTGCACTGAGGTCTTTGTGTCAAGACATTGATCATTGTTGATTACAATACTTTGCAATACTCTATGCGTGGCTATTCACAGTTTTCTTTGTCCAAAAATATTGAAAAACTCGAAAAACTCATTGTTTCCAAAATACCAAAGTGCTGTGTTGTCATGACAAAGAGGTCATGTTGACAAACGACATTTGTAAGGTATGTGTTCATGAAGCCATGGAGTCCAGGGAGGTATGAGCCGAGCTGTAAATTGACCTGAAGCATAAAGAGCATCACTTTCCAGCCTGTGTACTCATAAACATCCGACCTGGTTGTAGTTGTTTAAAATGTGTTGTAGAACACTTTCGCGAACGATGATTTGCACGCATAGACATATTTTAAATAGTAGTGTTTAAGAGAGTAAAGACCTCACAAGACCTTTTACATTGTTGATTGATTAATGGATTGATTGATTCATTCATTAATGTTTTGATAGATTGAAAGCAAGATTTTTGTAAAGATTTTCCACAGTTAACAATGATTGGATATAAGTACATTTCATGTTGGTTAAAAGAGGCGTGTTAAATTGAGTAAACAGTGATGAAGACCTCATAACTTTTTAAACGCCCTTTTAAATAAACACCAACAATCCACTAAACATATATAATCTCAACCGTCACAATACTAAAGATCTAGTCTCAAGTCTACCAATATTGACTGGGCTCTTTTACAGGACAAAATCAACACAATATCAAGATTTTACTAGAATTAGATTCCTAATATAGACTGATTCTCCGACGTTAAGAAATGTAACTCGTTGATGAATAGCAATATGTACGGTTTGTTCCAGAACCTCTGCCCGCAGGCCTTACGTCTCATGAAGTCATCCGTACTTTCTTTCATTTTACAGGTGGGGAGTTATTGATCAAGTCTGTCTCCGTTTTTACGTGGAGACCCAAGGGAATAGTTTCACAGTGAATTTTTTCTTTTATGGTGGGCTGGCCATGTGTTTCACACACACACACACACACACACACGCATACCTTGACCTACACACAAAACAATATACCAGGTGTGATGATGTGTACTATATATCATCACTGGCCTGCAGGAGGCGCTGTTCCGGCCGATGTTCATGACACAATAATGGAATATTGCTCAGTAATGAAAAGATAAGTATAAAAGATAATATAAATAACTTTTATATAGTTTACTATGAACCTACGATATCTTCAAACAATAAGAAGCCCTGTTTGTTATATAAACTCAACAACAAAACTGCAACTCTCTGGAAAGCCCAACACTTACTGTACTTACTGACATATTTATGACGTTAAGGGAAACCAGATGGCAGCAGTACGCAAGAGGACCCATAACACCATTAAAGTGACACAGTCAGTTAAAATACACAGGTGTACCGAGCAACACGACAGTACTGCATGCTTCAGTACGTGCGCTAAACACTAACCTATCGTCCAATTGTAATTATATAATTTATTTTCTACTTTTATTGAAACATTTCGTGGCATTGAGATGAGATCTTTGAGATGAGATTTACATTTGGCTATACTTAGAGTCCAAATATTTCTGTCTTACACAATAATTAAAAGTAAACATTTTCACTCCTGGTAAACTAAACAGTTTAACAGTGTTACCCAGAAGCTACTGCGTGCGACTGGAAAACTGGACATTTTCTGGGCGTTTAGATTGCGTTTGTCAATTTCTTTTCACGACTTGTTTTGAAAGCCCACATATAAATATTTATTGGTAGTTAAGACGGTAGCACATTTTTGCGACGACATAGACAATGACCCAGGGTCGATGTTCCAGATAGCAGATAGAGCCTCTCCGTTCGGTTGGCCAGAAGTACGTAACGGTGTCCAGATGTCCAGAAGTCCAGATTAACATCAAGATACAAGGAAAGGTCTCTGCGTGCCATCGGTTAAGCTCGTAATTACGACCTGTTACTTAACACGGTGGCTGTACACAGAACACGATGAGAAACAAATCGTACGACAACTTGTATAGGAGTGGCTCAACTGATGTGTCTATTGCGTACGGCCGTTTTACTTTTTTGGATGATGAATCCACTATGTGATCACTCATTAGCCAATGCACATGTCAGGCAGGCGGGCGGGGCAGATGGACTGGATGGTTGCATGTAGGTTTGTTTATTGATTGATTAATGGATTGATTGATTCATGAATTAATAAATGTATTGATAGATTGATGTTAAAAAAAAATCACAGTTGGCAACAATGCTTGGATAAAAGTTACTTTCATATTGGTTGTTGAAGTTAATCAGCTAAAATGTAAATATTCTTCCATGGCACATTGAGCATTGATCAGGCTATGGGCATCATTCAGGATCAAGTAGTTAACGATGCTGTGGTATAACTAATAACAACTAATACTAATAACTAATAAATCCCAGGTCCACAGTGGATGACGTCTGAGACAGAGAGACCCAGCATCAGAGAGAGAGAGAGAGCGAGAGAGAGAGAGAGAGAGAGAGAGAGAGAGAGAGAGAGAGAGAGAGAGAGAAGGTCAGCGTAGCATGCAAGGTTACGTTCTCATCAGCCGCCCGGCCGCCTGAGTCAGCGAGCGGCGTAATGAAGTTACAGTGAGCAGATGTGTGGCGGTTCACATAAACATGAACTAATATGGCTCTGAACGCCTCTCAGACTCCACTCGGCGCTCAGCGCAGGAGAGTTGCACTGAAACGTCAAAATAAAAACACACCGAGGGCTGGGTTTCTGTTTGTGTTGTTGCCATGTGGGCACATCCAGTGAGAATGGGATCTTTCCAGATCATGGGGATAGAAATAGTAGACATCGTAGACTTAATATTTAGCCATTAGAGGATTTACTGCGCACTGGTGGCCAGGTCAAGTTGAATTAGTCTTAATCGTTTACAGCGACATATCTTTAATAGGATTAAAAAAACACCTTCAAGTTCCTATCGGTCCTTTTAATGGCTCGGCCTTCTGATCTTTATTAAAGTGACCTTACTTTAGGTGCAACGTTGCATGGAGTTGATTGGTGGAACGCACCAACTGATTGATACGGCTCATCTCCCTCATATATTTGTGTTAAGACTCGCACTTGTGATGTCAAACTAGGGTTGATTAACTGATCTTCTGATCGTCTACTGCCATCACCCTCCCACTTGTGATGTCACCTCGTCACACTGACAACTGTGAAACGCTGGCTGATCACGCTCACACACCTGTTGGTATAACAGGGCCCCTTTAACGTCCTGCGTCTCGGGCACTTCTGGGATGCGCACACTCAATCCCGTTGAACGTTCTTCTGTTTTCACTCTGAATCAAACGGCTGTGACCTTTGATGGCGTAATTGCTGCACGAAAATCTGTCAAACACTCTTCGCGATGTTTTGATATAACCAAGTGACAAACGTCTTTGTTTAGTCACGTAGGACAGTGGTTCTCAAACTGTTATTTTTACTCGTGTAACTAATGATTTTTTTTTGTGTGAAGACTCACATACAGGCTGTGCGCTTCTTTATGATGGTTGCCATTCATTGGAAGGAATTAGCAAACAAATTAGCAAAAGAATTAGTGAACTCAAGTAGTCTTAAGTAAGTAGTCAGATAGTACCTCGTACCCGTTGCAGGAACAACGATTTTTGTCTTTTGCTGACATACTGTATGAGGGAGTTCCCAGGCGTTGGGGATTAAATCTAGAACCTAAACCCACATGACAGCCTACCAGTAGAGGTCGGATACACTTACATTCACAACACAGTTTAGATCTGTGTGAAACTCTTCTTCTACGGAACCGGCGTGCGGTGAGCGAGGGGCGAGACCTTGATTGGCGTTTCTACTAGGAAGCCGTGGGCTACAGGGTTCCCCCAAGGCCAAGGCTCAGGAACCAATCAGCTGGCAGCATTCCTTCCCTACCGTGGGGAGATGGCAGGACTTCACAGCAGAGAGCTAACCCAGGCTGGCCTGTGTTAGTGGCTACTTACACACTCAGACACACACACACACACACACACAGTCAGACACACACACACACACACACTCAGACACACACACACACTCAGACACACACACACACAGCTGCAGAATCTCTGTGGTGGTTAGTTGGGCTGAGACTTCTGGAAAAACGCGTGGGTGTAAAAAAAATAAAAGAGAAAAGCCAACGTTACCACTGGATCTTTTTTGTGTGTGAAATGGACAGACCTGAATGGAAATAAAATGGAATGAAAAAAGCCCACGGGGACTGGTCAGGTTTATTCATTATTGTTCGAGCGATAAAGAAAACATTAGCTTTACCGCTCCCCGGGTGTACAAGGGAAATGCTGGAATACTCTTTGAAAAGCCTTTCATGCTAAACCATTAGCACTGAGGCCTCGACGCTTTAGTCCAGAGGACATATTTAGTTTTTCACTTTAAATGCGAGATTATGGGACGCATATTACAGTAGGTCAACTGAAATCCTGCGTCATTAACCGCGCGCGGTGTACGAAATTAAAAAACAGCCCGATCAGGACAGAGCAGGCCGATCACCTCCGAAGTATTTTCGCACTGACTAATGTCAAATTGACACGGAGACCGTTGGCAACTGTAAACACGCTGGCTGTGCTGCGCGGCTGCTCGGGGGGGACTCGATGTAATATGTCAAGTTAAAATAAATACAGGATGCTTATATCTTCGTTGACAGAGCATATTAATGCGTCGCCGTCCATTTGTCCGGTTCTGCCAGCAGGAAGGACCCGGAGATGTCTGCTGCTTCTCAGCGCCTTTTGAAACACGACCTTTTTTTTTTTGATGCGTCACACAGTAGAGCCGTTTTTTTTTATTGAGGTATTTTAAGGAACCAGACAGAATTGAGAAAGTACGACGGAGCGGAAATAAAACGTCAACCGCTGAATATGAAATAACATCATGAATAGAAACGACAAGGCCATTGTTTTGAGCCTTTTGTGTTGAGAAGTTGCCTGTGTTAAAGGTGCTACATGGAACAAATGTACGGCACTCAATCATTGTAACGCCTCAAGTTGTAACGCCGGCTTGTCCGACAACGATGCTAAATTCAGTCGGAACGTCTTGTCTCGATTTGGTCGGCGTGATTCACTCCTCTTCTCGCCAAACAGCGCTGACAGCCCACAGCCCATTCCGACGCCTCGCATCGCCGCCAGGTATTACATTTTGCGCTGGGCTCGCCTTGACCTCGCGCTTGCTCGACGTCAGCAACCTGGCAACGCACGTGAGCTTCAAGTATGAGGAGGAGGAGGCGGTGTCAGTCTTGTGAATTGGGACTGCAGTACCCTTTTTAAACACTCGGTGGCATTGTTACACGTTGCGCCTTTAACTCCCCAAGTACAGCAGCTCTAAATTATATCAATATTTCCCCCTTGGTTACCCTTTAAAGAATATATTTCAAATAAACGTATGACTTATGAACTGCAAGTTTTCCATAAAGAGATAGAAATACTCGTCAGCAAACGGATCGTGGTGTGCTATGCTAATATTATCGGAATATATGTCGTTATCATTCATGAGGTACTTATTTACACATTGACATCTGGGAAACTGCGGGTGTGTGTGTTTTCCTGTGTACAAGCGAGACACTTTTAGGCTGTGGTTATGTTTGTGTACCACTGTGAATTAGAAAACACTTCCCCGGACAACCAGCTAAATATTTAGTCGCGGGGTTTATGTCAAGCACGATCTGGCGTTCGCAAAAACAACCTCCCCCCAAAAAAACGGGACAGCAAAGCGAAGCCATTGTTTAAACAGAATCTAACAGAGAGAGACAGAGAGTGAGAGAGCGTAGAGAGAGAGAGAGAGAGACAAATAAGCCAATTCAAGTCAGGTCTGCATAAAGAATGACTTTCTTTTAGAAATATGACACGGGAGAAGGACGTCAAAAACTCAATTCCTTCATTGTTATCGAGGGGAAAAAATGGTTTCGAGTGTTAACGTGTTGATTGATTGTTGACTACTCGATGCAGTTTGTCTGTTCGTAGGAAAATGACCTCATTGCTTCTTCTACAGTGGGCCTCTCTCTCTCTCTCTCTCTCTCTCTCATAATCACATCACCACTGCTCACAGCAAACCCGGCCTGCCCAGAAAGTAGTAGCTCACTTGAAATCAGTTCAGGATACACACACACACACACACACACACACACACACACACACACACACACACACACACACACGTGTGCCAGAGCTTAAAATGCTATCCAGCTGCATGCTCAACACATTGTAACAGCTGCTCGTGGATTAAAATAACTTTAACAAAAAAATTGCCCAACAAACTCCCGATATCAGACATCGCTGTAAGAAGCTGTGATGCTATTTCGCGATTGCAAATAAAAATACGAAAGCGTTTATTCCACACACAACGTTGTAAATGATCTGCATTCGAGGCCGATAATGAACAGTGAGAAAATTACATTTCATAGTGGGGAAATGGGTGGAAAATAAAAGACTTTTATTTCTGCTCCATGTGGTGAGATCTTTCTGGAGACCATTTCTCTGGTCACTGAGAAGGGAAGGAAGCTGTGTGTGTGTGTGTGTGTGTGTGTGTGTGTGTGTGTGTGTGTGTGTGCGCGTGCGTGCGTGTGTGTGCGTGCGTGTGTGTGTGTGTTGCAGGCTAAGCATGGCGTCCACTGTGGCGAGGACCACATGTCAATTGGTTTCCCCTATAAAGAATGAATCCTTTCACATTCAAAACCGACCGTTTGGGCAGCTGTGTCTGTGGACGCGTTTAAACTGTCTGAAGCCGGCACACAACTCTCCATTAACTCATTAGCTGATGTGGCGGAGAGGGCCAAAACATTCTTCTTTTTTTTAAATTCACTCCTGGCTCCTGGTTATAAAAGAAGCTAAATTTGCCCTGGCTTGCAGCGAGGAAGACGCCTGTGGCACAGCTAACGTCACAAGGAGGAGACTGGTGGTCCATCATATGAATACTGAGAACAGAAGACTCACAAGTACCTGATATACAGAATGGATTGCATTTATAAAGCGCTTTTATCCAAAGTGCTTTACAGTATCGCCTCACATTCACCCATTCATACACCGACGGCGGTGCCAACCATGCAAGGTAACAACCAACACGTCAGGAGCAGTTAGGGTTAGGTGGTGTCTTGCTCAGGGACACCTCCACACTTAGCTAGGAGGAGGGGGAGGAGCCCGGGGATCGAACCAGCAACCTTCCTGTTGCCAGACAACCGCTCTTATACCTCCTGAGCGACTGCCGCCCAATCATGTGTCGTGTGTCTATAGTTAGAATAGGAATAGGTAAGTGTTGAGCCACAAGATACATTTCTAACCTAAAAAGATCCACATACTTTTTGCTATTCTATGGAATTTGTATGCTTCAGTTAGGTACACGCACACAAAAGGAAAATGTTAACATTAATATGAGTATATATGATGAATAGTAGTTTCAGATTGCAAAAAGTTTAATTTGTCTTTTGCATGTATTCTACTGTATACATGTTTGATAGCTTGATTCTATTACGCTTTGGGGTAGCTTTGTGTGCTCGGCCGAGTTCTAAGAGTATCACTACAATGCTATTTTATGAGCGCAGATATTTAGTGCCGGTGATTCACTAGAGCAGATATCAAAGTAGCCTAACTGCTTTCGCCGCGCACGTTGAAGCCTAAACACACTTCTGATAATAATAATAATAATCGTACCGAGAACCCAAATATGACCAAAACAATCTGTCGCTATGGCAACCGACCCTTCAGATGTGGAGTGCCGGCGGGGGGAGGGAGGGGGTGAGGCGGAACGTTTCCGAGTCCGTTACTCATCGTTGGGATTCAGATGGTCCGTGCGTGCGTCTCCCGGAGCCCGGAGCCCGGAGCCCGGAGCCCGGGGACCCTGCAAGAGCACTTCAAAAAGACTTGCAATTGTTCCCATGAACCTATGCTACGTGCGGCCAAGAGCTGTTGCTAGATACTACTATCACTGATGCTAGCTGGTCCATTTTGACGTGGATTTGCTAAAAGAAGTGATAATAGAATAGAATAGAATAGAATAGAACTTTATCTACTAACGATGAATTAATAACTATGAATGCTTGGAACCAGCTCTATTCAACAAATGTACTCTTTGTAAGTCGCTTTGGATAAAAGCGTCTGCCAAATGCCCTAAATGTAAATGTAAATGTAAATAATACAACAAAACTACACTTTATGTGTGTAACATGATACCAAGACAGTACAATAGTGAATGTATTATAGATATAAAGGGGTTGATATTTCGCAGTTGTTTTTATTTCCTTGGCTTTATATACTGTATTCTGCCAATTGAGTGTGAGTTGGACACTCGTTGCACACTAATGGCTCACACCGGCCATTACAAACGTTCCGGACCATTTATTGACAGATATTTTCTTATTTTTCTTGCCTCATGCTGTGACCTCTGTGACGTTACAGTAAAGAGGGAAGGGTAGTGGCCGCTAGTTTTCTCAAATGGTGTGGAATGGTGCGTCTGAAACAGGGAACAACATGGCATCCAGGCATGACGGATGACCTCACTGCTGTTTTGCTCAAAGGAATAAATGATGTTGACTTTCTCCCTCTCTCTCTCTCTCTCTCTCTCTCTCTCTCTCTCTCTCTCTCCATCTCTTCCTCTTTCAAATTGTATTACAGTTGTAGAATTCATCAGACATGCTATGGTACAGTACATTTCAGTAAAAAACCTCCCAAATCCCACTGTGCAACGTGAATGTAAATCTACTTACTGCACCAAACATGTCTGGAGCGTCTGGAGGGAACTCAGCGGTCGTTTCCTGTCCTGTCGTCCGGAGGACGTGGAGGAGGAGGAGAAGCAGGAGAAGCAGGAGGAGGAGGAGGAGGAGGAGGAAGAGGAACAGTGGAGAACCATCCAACGCTCAGATCTGCACACCAGGAGCCTTCATGTGGTCCACGGCTGGCTGTGGAAACATGAGTTCACCGGCAACGTCGACCCCCCCCCCCCCCCCCGATGCAGAGACTGCTATGCTACCGGCAGTGTTGTTCAGTGTCTTTGTTCATCAATCTTTTTCAAAAAGCCATTAAAAATAAATCATACCGCTGTGAACAGTGCTCAAAACTTTAGGTGTGCCATGAACAGTGTGTGTGTGAAGCATTTTTACACGATTGGATCAAATTCCAACACGGGACGCACCACTAATCACCAATATCGGATCAATGAGTTGTGTGTATGTTGTGTGTGTGTGTTGGTTGTGTGTATGTTGTGTGTGTGTGAGTGATTTAGGTTCCGAAAGTCGGAATGTCTGGAAAAATCCGAAACCAAAAGCCTTTTATTTATTCTTTGCACAGAGATTCTGTTAGATGTCTCAAACGGAGAAAAAAAAGTTAAATTATAATATAATATAATATCATGAAGTTGTAATCAAATCAACAATGGCTCTAATCTAACTGTTGCTGTAGCCGACACTAGAGCCGTGTAAAAGTTATGCATCGGATATGTAGAAGCCAATGCTTAAAGCTTTTGGGATTTGGGATCTGTATGAACAGTAACTATGCGATGAGGGGGAGGGGGCGTGGCACATGGCTAATTGTCAATGTACGCTGTGGGGGTGGGGGGGTTCGGTTTGGGTGACGTCCGCGGTCATCGTGTGATGCTGAAAAAAAAATCGATACTGAAAATAATCCACAGGGATGAACAAAAGAGGTCAGTGCGTCCAGACACGGGGAGATTAGAGTCAGATTAGAGGGGAGGCCTCGTCTGGCTTGGCCACACAACACTGTGGCTCGCGGGAGGATCGTTACTCGCCGCTCGTAAAAAATGGCCGATAGCTTGATGCCATTAAGCTGATGAAGATTAGGGAAGATACCGTAATTCAGACGGCTATTTAGAAACGGGAACGGCGTTAGAACGGATCCAACGCAATGAATGATGTGATGTATCCGATCGTCCGCTGAACAACACATGCGGCTGTATTCTCTAGTTTCTAGTTTCTTAATAGTTGGAAGTAATTCATCTTTACATTTTAGACGATGCAACATTCAAACCGATATTCAGGCTGTGCATAGCAATTATGGAAACCCGGCACTTTTGTCTTTACATCATTGTTTAATTATATTGAAGTGTTTTTGAAGGACAGACTTGTGCATACTGTACTTTGAAAGCGTGCCAGTGCCCAAGAACACAGATATATGAGAATATTAATTATTCAGATGTCTTACATCTTCACCATCTAACGATATTTGACCCGTACATCCCGTTTGCATTTTTTCTATATTTAACGCAGAAACTCTGTGAATATGGAACAAGGAACACTACTATAGTATATAGCTGGATTTATAGGCTGGACTTGGCTGGACATGCATTATTCAACTGGCGGAAAAGAAACACATTTCTTGGATGTTGTTGTCAAAGAGAAATGTTCCTCAATAATGCTCTGTGTGATAGCGGTCCATAAATATTGTGCGTTTGAACATGGTCCAAGGGTCAGAGGTCGACGCGCGGATACTTCCTCGGCTCCTTTGATGCGTTTCCTTATGAGGTCGCGGCAGTGAGGGCCTCCCGGAGGAACCGCCGACCGACGCCTCGTGATTCGGTCGGTGTCTGGGGACGTGTCTATATGTGTAACTGTGTAAGTTATTTCAACACGTATTTGAAACATGGATGCTGTGTTATGTTTGAGGTGTGATGGGTTAACCACGTGTTGAAATTCTGCGGTTCACACAAATCATCAGTTCCACGTGGTCAGGCGGAATGACGTGTTTTCCCTCCAAAGGACAAGATCTTTCATCTAAATCCGTCATCCCCTTCAATAAGTTATGTATTGGAGATCAACACTAAACAAAACATATCCAGACAAAACATCGTTCTCTTTCTAGCAGCCGTGTACGACATCAATCTATTGTGCTTTATGTTTGCCAAACCGGATCATATGTCCATAATAGGTTGGATATGAATAGATGACGATAGAGACTGTACACAGACATACACAGTTCCAGTAGCTTGTGGTTGTTCATTCTGAAGCAGGGGTGTGTGTGTGTGTGTGTGTGTGTGTGTGTGTGTGTGTGTGCGTGTGTGCGTGTGTGTGTGTATGTCTGTTTCCTCTCACTTTAATTATATATTGATATATTGATAGAAGACCTCGGGGAATGACCTAATTTCATAACAATAACTGTTCAGCGAGCCAATTGGTCAATCACTTTGGTTCAGACACGCAGGCCTACAGGAAGCACATCACCATAGGCCTACATTAAAGTTCAATCAATGAGTGAGCTTTCTTTAAACTCTCCTGCTGGGTTTAACTGTCATAAGCTGTAGTTCTGTGGCTAGCAGCCAAACTAATAGGCTTGTTTCTTTATATTTTTGTGTAGGCATATGTAATTAAATGCCTTTCTTCATTAAAAATACTCACTCATGTCAGTATCCTTTCATCTCAAAACTGTAATATCAAAAGCCTCTCATGTGATCCACAACAGGCCGAATATCGCGGCGTCTGCGGCGCGAGGCTTTCGTTAACCGGTGACGAATTGAACGTAAAAAGGTGCCCTGTTTATTGTATCACCAAATATAGTCCCGGGGTTCAACAAGGCTCTGGGAACTTTGTCGATGAAATATTCGTGGGGAAAACTGCGAGGGATCACTCTAATCCCTTTGTCCAAACCGCGGATGCTTGAAAAGACGCAGGCAGGCTTTTTTGACAACTCACCGCGTCGAGCTTCGTGTGATTCATCGGTGTACCTGCGCTGTTCATGGTGACGTCAGCTCCATAGCGACACAACTCTTAGTCTGGATAGCCGAATTAGTTCTTTTTTTTTTAACAATGGTATCTTATTTCATAAACATGCCATTGCATTTCTTTAAACTTTTAAGACACACCATTAAATATGCAATTTTTAGAATGACAGTTCAAAGTCAAAGTGTTTAATTGTCACACGTACATCATAACGCAGGGCCATGCTAAACAGCGGAACTCTTGTGACATGGCAGGCGGCGGTACGCAAAAGAGTAGTCAAAAAGAGAAAATATAAAATAGCGAGCTAAAAGATAAAATAGCAAGAAGACATGCACACATACACATACATATATCGTTGTCGAAGAAACCTAAACAAAGACCTCCTCACACCGTCATCGGCACATACCGACTGTATCTCCGTGACAACAGGGTCAGTCACCGGCTGACCGGTTCCAGAAGGCGTCATCAGAGAGCACTTTGCGATCAATATTTATCACGACGCTCCGAGTGACCACAAGCTTTCAAACAAGGGCCCTGAGAGCGGCTTCCTGTTCCCCCCGCTGACCACGGAGGGAACGTTACACAGTTCCGTGGAATCCCATGACATCATGAATACCCCCCCCCCGGACCCCCCGCCTCGTGAGGACACAACAGCAGGTTTATATACAAAGAGGAGAATGATCAACCGTCTAGATGTGTATCACTGCATGCGTGCGCGCACACACACACACACACACGCACACACACACACACACACACACACACGTGCACACGCACACACACACACCGTGTTGTAGGCCTACATGAGGAAAGACAGACAGGGTAAGGATAGGAATTAAAGGATTCCTGTAATACCACCAGGAGCATGATTAGCCATTCCAAGTGGTTTAACAAACCAGTTGGAATGGCCCCATTTTACATCACAAGAGAGTGTCCACCCAGAAGTTCAATTCAATTCAATTATATTTGTATAGCCCTTAATCACAAGACAGTCTCAAAGTGCTTTACAGGCCATATGATTATTATGGGGTCATGTGATTATGACACGCCCCCCCCCTAGCCCTATAGCCCCCCTAAGGACAAGAAACGACCTCCCTTAATTAACAAGGAAGAAATCTGGAGAAGGAACTCCAGGGACGGTTCGGAGTGCAATGGGTGTCATACGGGCATTAAAAACAGGGGTAACAAAACCTGACAAATTATAAACGACAAAGTGAAGTAATTTATTAAATTACTAAATTACTAACAGTAATTTAGTAATTTTGTTATAATAAGTAGTAATTTAAATGCAGTAAATTATCAATGTTTGGAATTAAAATAAAAATGTCACCCTGATCTTTGCATTGCATTGTTACACTGATCGTTTTTTTATATTCAAAATAAACTGATACATTCCCGGATTTTCTTTTTTTTTATAAAAACCGAAAACGCTGAGCCTTGAATATGTTTAAATGAGCTCCGTGTAAATGAGCTCTCTAAACTTCTTCGGCTCCTAAGTTCGCCCTCCTCCTTTAAACGACTGTCGTTTGCTTTCAACGTGCTCTTTAATGCGGTCTGCACGTGATTCTATCTCTACCGCACACCATTTGCAGCGCAAACATTCAGTTGTTTCACCCGTTCTTGTTTTTTTTAACCACTTCAAGTGAATCTGGCTGATCTGCTGGGTAATCAGCAGCTTGTTTGCGTTTTCTCCCCATTTTGCTCTCCGCTTAGCCGACTATTTCCGGAAGCTTGTTCCGAGCCATCCAGCCTCATGTCGCCGCAAGAGGACACTGATACATAATCTCACACGAACACGAACAACGTTTGGAATCCGTGGAAACATAAAATCCGGGTGAAAATCAGTTTAAACCGATCTGCTCCTTTTAAAAAAATCCGGCCTTGAACATATTGTACCAAAATCACTGCTCCACACCAGTCTCAGTGGCTTTTCTGGGGCTGCTCCACTCCAAGGACACAGGCAGTTTATTGCAGAGACTACATGTAGAATCGAATTAAAGAACGACAGCGCCAATGGTACCTGCTGGCATGCTAACTAGCGCTCTCCTTGAGTGTGTGTGTGTGTGTGGTGCTGGCTGGTCGAACCTGTGTGCGCCCGTTAGTCAAGGCCAGGTGAGGCTGCTTAAACATGAATCCACCAACCAATCAACACACACTGCAATACATATAAATGCAAAATGTGTCCAGAAGGACGTGCATGAGTGTGCTGATACCATTATTTCACACATGCATATTGTATGCGTCTGGTTCTAATTACAAGGCCGACATGAATTAAAAATGAAATGTTGGACTCAGAGATCTGCCTCGGGCGGATACACTTGTCACTGGAATGTATAGGGGCCGGCCAACGTACTTTAGAACTACATACTGGATGAAATCAAATATTTAAACACAGCCTTCCTGACCTTTCCATTTCAATGATGATAAAATGTATTTTAGCTGGCTACGACAGGGTGGGGGGTGGGAGGAGGGTTCGGTTTGGGTGACGTCCGCGGTCATCGTGTGATGCTGAAAAAAAATCGATACTGAAAATAATCCACAGGGATGAACAAAAGAGGTCAGTGCGTCCAGACACGGGGAGATTAGAGTCAGATTAGAGGGAGGCCTCGTCTGGCTGGCCGCACAACACTGTGGCTCGCGGGAGGATCGTTACTCGCCGCTCGTAAAAATGGCCGATAGCTTGATGCCATTAAGCTGATGAAGATTAGAGAAGATACCGTCGATTCAGACGGCTATTTAGAAACGGGAACGGCGTAGAACGGATCAACGCAATGAATGATGTTGATGTATCCGATCGTCCGCTGGACAACACATGCGGCTGTATTCTCTAGTTTCTAGTTTCTTAATAGTTGGAAGTAATTCATCTTTACAATTTAGACGATGCAACATTCAAACCGATATTCAGGCTGTGCATAGCAATTATGGAAACCCGGCACTTTTTGTCTTTACATCATTGTTTAATTATATTGAAGTGTTTTGAAGGACAGACTTGTGCATACTGTACTTTGAAAGCGTGCCAGTGCCCAAGAACACAGATATATGAGAATATTAATTATTCAGATAGTCTTACATCTTCACCATCTAACGATATTTGACCCGTACATCCCGTTTGCATTTTTTCTATATTTAACGCAGAAACTCTGTGAATATGGAACAAGGAACACTACTATAGTATATAGCTGGATTTATAGGCTGGACTTGGCTGGACATGCATTATTCAACTGGCGGGAAAAGAAACACATTTCTTGGATGTTGTTGTCAAAGAGAAATGTTCCTCAATAATGCTCTGTGTGATAGTGGGCCATAAATATTGTGCGTTTGAACATGGTCCAAGGGTCAGAGGTCGACGCGTGGATACTTCCTCGGCTCCTTTGATGCGTTTCCTTACGAGGTCGCGGCGGTGAGGGCCTCCCGGAGGAACCGCCGACCGACGCCTCGTGATTCGGTCGGTGTCTGGGGACGTGTCTATATGTGTAACTGTGTAAGTTATTTCAACACGTATTTGAAACATGGATGTTGTGTTATGTTTGAGGTGTGATGGGTTAACCACGTGTTGAAATTCTGCGGTTCACACAAATCATCAGTTACACGTGGTCAGGCGGAATGACGTGTTTTCCGTCCAAAGGACAAGATCTTTCAGTCCCCTTCAATAAGTTATGTATTGGAGATCAACACTAAACAAACATATCCAACAAAACATCGTTCTCTTTCTAGCAGCCGTGTACGACATCAATCTATTGTGCTTTATGTTTGCCAAACCGGATCATATGTCCATAATAGGTTGGATATGAATAGATGACGATAGAGACTGTACACAGACATACACAGTTCCAGTAGCTTGTGGTTGTTCATTCTGAAGCAGGGGTGTGTGTGTGTGTGTGTGTGTGTGTGCGTGTGTGTGCGTATGTCTGTTTCCTCTCACTTTAATTATATATTGATATATTGATAGAAGACCTCGGGGAATGACCTAATTTCATAACAATAACTGTTCAGCGAGCCAATTGGTCAATCACTTTGGTTCAGACACACAGGCCTACAGGAAGCACATCACCATAGGCCTACATTAAAGTTCAATCAATGAGTGAGCTTTCTTTAAACTCTCCTGCTGGGTTTAACTGTTTCTTTATATTTTTCTGTAGGCATATGTAATTAAATGCCTTTCTTCATTAAAAATACTCACTCATGTCAGTATCCTTTCATCTCAAAACAGTAATATCAAAAGCCTCTCATGTGATCCACAACAGGCCGAATATCGCGGCGTCTGCGGTGCGAGGCTTTCGTTAACCGGTGACGAATTGAACGTAAAAAGGTGCCCTGTTTATTGTATCCCAAATATAGTCCCGGGGTTCAACAAGGCTCTGGGAACTTTGTCGATGAAATATTCGTGGGGAAAACTGCGAGGGATCACTCTAATCCCTTTGTCCAACCGCGGATGCTTGAAAAGACGCAGGCAGGCTTTTTTGACACTCACCGTCGAGCTTCGTGTGATTCATCGGTGTACCTGCGCTGTTCATGGTGACGTCAGCTCCATAGCGACACAACTCTTAGTCTGGATAGCCGAATTAGTTCTTTTTTTTTTAACAATGGTATCTTATTTCATAAACATGCCATTGCATTTCTTTAAACTTTTAAGACACACCATTAAATATGCAATTTTTAGAATGACAGTTCAAAGTCAAAGTGTTTAATTGTCACACGTACATTGATAGAAGACCTCGGGGAATGACCTAATTTCATAACAATAACTGTTCAGCGAGCCAATTGGTCAATCACTTTGGTTCAGACACGCAGGCCTACAGGAAGCACATCATCATAGGCCTACATTAAAGTTCTCTAAACTCTCCTGCTGGGTTTAACTGTTATAAGCTGTAGTTCTGTGGCTAGCAGCCAAACTAATAGGCTTGTTTCTTTATATTTTTCTGTAGGCATATGTAATTAAATGCCTTTCTTCATTAACAATACTCACTCATGTCAGTATCCTTTCATCTCAAAACTGTAATATCAAAAGCCTCTCATGTGATCCACAACAGGCCGAATATCGCGGCGTCTGCGGCGCGAGGCTTTCGTTAACCGGTGACGAATTGAACATAAAAAGGTGCCCTGTTTATTGTATCACAAATATAGTCCCGGGGTTCAACAAGGCTCTGGGAACTTTGTCGACAAAATATTCGTGGGGAAAACTGCGAGGGATCACTCTAATCCCTTTGTCCGACCGCGGATGCTTGAAAAGACGCAGGCAGGCTTTTTTGACATTCACCGTCGAGCTTCGTGTGATTCATTGGCGTACCTGCGCTGTTCATGGTGACGTCAGCTCCATAGCGACACAACTTTTAAGACACACCATTAAATATGCAATTTTTAGAATGACAGTTCAAAGTCAAAGTGTTTAATTGTCACACGTACATCATAACGCAGGGCCATGCTAAACAGCGGAACTCTTGTGACATGGCAGGCGGCGGTACGCAAAAGAGTAGTCAAAAAGCGAAAATATAAAATAGCGAGATAAAAGATAAAATAGCAAGAAGACATGCACACATACACATACATATATCGTTGTCGAAGAAACCTAAACAAAGACCTCCTCACACCGTCATCGGCACATACCGACTGTATCTCCGTGACAACAGGGTCAGTCACCGGCTGACCGGTTCCAGAAGGCGTCATCAGAGAGCACTTTGCGATCAATATTTATCACGACGCTCCGAGTGACCACAAGCTTTCAAACAAGGGCCCTGAGAGCGGCTTCCTGTTCCCCCGCTGACCACGGAGGGAACGTTACACAGTTCCGTGGAATCCCATGACATCATGAATACCCCCCCCCCGGACCCCCGCCTCGTGAGGACACAACAGCAGGTTATATACAAACGAGGAGAATGATCAACCGTCTAGATGTGTATCACTGCATGCGCACACACACGTACACACGTGCACACACACACACACACACACACACGTGCACACGCACACACACACCGTGTTGTAGGCCTACATGAGGAAAGACAGACAGGGTAAGGATAGGAATTAAAGGATTCCTGTAATACCACCAGGAGCATGATTAGCCATTCCAAGTGGTTTAAAAAAACAGTTGGAATGGCCCCATTTTACATCACAAGAGAGTGTCCACCCAGACGTTCAATTCAATTCAATTATATTTGTATAGCCCTTAATCACAAGACAGTCTCAAAGTGCTTTACAGGCCATATGATTATTATGGGGTCATGTGATTATGGACACGCCCCCCCCTAGCCCTGTAGCCCCCCTAAGGACAAGAAACGGACCTCCCTTAATTAACAAGGAAGAAATCTGGAGAAGGAACTCCAGGACGGTTCGGAGTGCAATGGTGTCATAACGGGCATTTAAAAACAGGGGTAACAAAACCTGACAAATTATAAACGACAAGTGAAGTAATTTATTAAATTACTAATTACTAACCAGTAATTTAGTAATTTTGTTATAATAAGTAGTAATTTAAATGCAGTAAATTATCAATGTTTGGAATTAAAATAAAAATGTCACCCTGATCTTTGCATTGCATTGTTACACTGATCGTTTTTTTATATTCAAAATAAACTGATACATTCCCGGATTTTCTTTTTTTTTATAAAAACCGAAAACGCTGAGCCTTGAATATGTTTAAATGAGCTCCGTGTAAATGAGCTCTCTAAACTTCTTCGGCTCCTAAGTTCGCCCTCCTCCTTTAAACGACTGTCGTTTGCTTTCAACGTGCTCTTTAATGCGGTCTGCACGTGATTCTATCTCTACCGCACACCATTTGCAGCGCAAACATTCAGTTGTTTCACCCGTTCTTGTTTTTTTTAACCACTTCAAGTGAATCTGGCTGATCTGCTGGGTAATCAGCAGCTTGTTTGCGTTTTCTCCCCATTTTGCTCTCCGCTTAGCCGACTATTTCCGGAAGCTTGTTCCGAGCCATCCAGCCTCATGTCGCCGCAAGAGGACACTGATACATAATCTCACACGAACACGAACAACGTTTGGAATCCGTGGAAACATAAAATCCGGGTGAAAATCTGTTTAAAACCGATCTGCTCCTTTTAAAAAAATCCGGCCTTGAACATATTGTACCAAAATCACTGCTCCACACCAGTCTCAGTGGCTTTTCTGGGGCTGCTCCACTCCAAGGACACCGGCAGTTTGTTGCAGAGACTACATGTAGAATCGAATTAAAGAACGACAGCGCCAATGGTACCTGCTGGCATGCTAACTAGCGCTCTCCTTGAGTGTGTGTGTGTGTGTGTGTGTGTGGTGCTGGCGGGTCGAACCTGTGTGCGCCCGTTAGTCAAGGCCAGGTGAGGCTGCTTAAACATGAATCCACCAACCAATCAACACACACTGCAATACATATAAATGCAAAATGTGTCCAGAAGGACGTGCACGAGTGTGCTGATACCCATTATTTCACACATGCATATTGTATGCGGCTGGTTCTAATTACAAGGCCGACATGAATTAAAAATGAAATGTTGGACTCAGAGATCTGCCTCGGGCGGATACACTTGTCACTGGAATGTATAGGGGCCGGCCAACGTACTTCAGAACTACATACCGGACGAAATCAAATATTTAAACACAGCCTTCCTGACCTTTCCATTTCAATGATGATAAAATGTATTTTATATTAGCATTAGCTTCACGATGTGACGGTCGTGCAACTGCACACGTTCCCATGCATTGCCTACTGTATACACATGTCAATATACTGTACGTATAAATACACACACACATACACATACAAAGCAATCAAATAAGAATAGAAAACGTCGCCAGATATTCATCTATTCATCTTCAAACATTCATAATTGCGAGGTTTATAGAACGAGTTTCATAATCGCTAGGTAGCCTGCGTAATAGCCGGGATAAGAGCGGACGTGTCGTTCTGAGCGCAGTACCAACATCTAAGAACATACGATATGCTAAACAATGCTGAGTACTAGGGGTGTAACGGTACACAGAAGCCACGGTTCGGTACGTACCTCGGTTTTGGGGTCACGGTTCGGTACGAGTTCGGTACAACAGGAAAAAAGCAACAAAAATCCCAAATGCATAAGGCTAGGTTTCTTTTCATTTATTTTGAACAGACAGTAGTGCAAGTTATACTTAGTTCCACCTAGTGTCGTATAGTCCCCCCTGAGATAGTTGGTACAGCCTGGCCCTGTAGTGTATCAAGCAGTAAACACAACAGTGAACATACACTCTTGCATCGGTCATATTTCTATGTAGGGCTGATTAAAAAAAAAAAAAAAAGCAATTGGTCACAATCAGCTACAAAACTGAAAAGCATCTCTTATGTTATAAAAGTACAAAATAAATAGAATAAAAAATAAAACTAGTGTTTCAATTGTTCCCACTATATTTAAACATTCAAAGCTTAAGCCCAACCCTCCCAAAAAAGACAGAGGAAAACAAAACATGCTAGTAGGGAGGTACTGAGGTAGGCAGGCCAGGTCCAGGTAGTATTTGCAAACTGGCAACTTTGGTAACTTCATTATAAAAATAAAGAACTCAAACTTTTCCATATGCTGTATTATACAGTTAAATGTAAACAGCAAACATACACTGTCCCCATAGGACATGTTGTTATGTTGGATGATGTCAAACAAAAGGTTCAATAAGCTCCAAAACTGAAAAGCAGCTCTCATGTTCTGAAAATACTACAAAATAAATAATAACAAGGAGTGTTTCAATTATTTCGGCCTAGGGCTGATGCAAAATAAAAAGCAATACAGAACTGAATAACATCTCCTGGTGTGAAAATACTAAATATGTCAAATATGAGATAAAATAAAATCAGTGCCTTTAGGAGCAATGTATCACATTTGTGATTAACTTGTGAGTCTGAAAGGTCATATGACCTCTTAAAGGTACTCAAGCTTCATTCTATTTCAGGTTTTCATCTCTTTACAGATCTCCATCGCCGCTGTAGTCCACTGAGAACCCGACATTTTCCCACACAGCTGATTTGAAAGTAGCAGGCGGGTCTTCTAGCTCCTGTGTCTCAGTTGCACTCATAGTCATAGTCAACGTGAACGCGTCCGCTTCATCTTGTGTTGGTCTTCTTCTGCTGTTCTTGTTCCTTAATGGCGGTCGGCAAACAGCGTTGAGGTGCTTTATCGCCACCTTCTGGATTGGAGTGTGACTCGGACGTATTCTTCGTATGGCTGCACGTACCGAACCGTGACGTCCGTACCGTGAAGTCGCGGGACGAATACACGTACCGTTACACCCCTACTAAGTACTGTTAATAATGCCAAGACGTACGAACACGCAGGTTAGTTAGCTCGGGTTAGGAGAGGGAAAGGGGGGGGGTTATGCAGAGTCCATGTGAACTCTCAACAGGTGGGTCTTGAGTCTCTTGGGGGAAGCTGGTGAGAGACTCTTTCGTCCTGACGTCAGCCAGGAGTTCATTCCACCGCTGCGGAACATCGAAGAGTTGGGACGTGGACTCTCTCTCTCTCTCTCTCTCTCTCTCTCTCTCTCTCTCGCTCTTACAAATTTGCTCAATCCACTCATCAACGCTCCGAGCCGTGCTCTCATCGGGGAGACTTTCATTAGTTGTTCCCTTTGTTTAGTCTGCAGTCGGCTACAGTAGCACCGCTGACGGTCACTGTATGCTGAGTGCAGCCCTGTGTGTTGATAGAGGAATGTCCTGGTCTCTCTACAGCTAAACGCCTGGCCTGGCCTGTGCCCTCCTCAACACTGCTCATTCATATCTGCCCATGTCTGTCGTGTTGAGGACCAGAGAGTCACCGTGACTCACGGACAGCGCTCTGGCGGGTTCACACATCCAGACGGTTCCATAGACACAAATTGTCCGCCATGTGTGTGTGAGAGAGAGAGAGAGGGAGAGAGAGAGAGAGAGAGAGAGAGAGAGAGAGAGAGAGAGAGAGAGAGAGAGAGAGAGAGAGAGAGTGTAAAACAATTCACAGAGGAATTCATGCTCAATGTAGAAAGTTAAGTTAAGAAGGGGGGGCTAGAGAGAGAGCGGGAGTGTGTGTGTGTGTGTGTGTGTGTGTGTGTGTGTGTGTGTGTGTGTGTGTGGTGTGCGTGTGAAACAATTCACAGAGGAATTAATGCTCCGTGAACAATATTATACAGTGTAGAAAGTTAGGTTGAAATATAAGTGATAAAAAAAATACTGATGAGAGAAAAACAAGAGCATATAGTCATGAATCAACAACCAACGATGTCATTTTGATTCCTAATACTGGGTTGGCTAAGTGTTTCCTGGTAGTGGGAAGAGAAAAACAAATGACTCAAACTCTTCCTTTTCATTCTTGAACAGATTTACAAGTATTTTCGCGAAAAGCACAAAGTTGATCCGTGAGACCGTGAGCTCATGACCCCCCCCCCCCCCCGTTGTACCAAAGTGATGAGGGGTACGCCTACCCTTTAAAGTGGCCCCCCGGTGCCGCCCGTCACGGACGCTGAACACCACCGTGGATGAATTATTACACCACCTTAGAGCCGCGTGGGGCGTCTACGTCAATGTTCGGGCCATGAAGTGGGTCGAATGTCTTTGTTATTTACGCTGGCACTTTCACCCACTCGAAAGAAGAAAAAACGGAGAAGAACGAAAACGTCGAAAGTAATGACATCATAACCTGGTCGCCCCCAAAACACACACACACACACACACACCACACACACACACACCCACACACACACACGCGCGCGGCCTCGCCGGGGATGCTTGAGTTGAGTTGTGCGCTCGCTCGTTCGTACTCGAGCGTTTCGAAACCGCGTTTACAAGGGAAGAGTGATATTTCCCCTGTTTGAGAAAAGAAAACACGTCCGCGAGACGCCACCCTGAAGCGCCCTCGTTCTGTTTGGTGTCGACCGGGCGATTCGGGAAAAAACACGGAATAGGTCCAGCTTGTATCGGATGAGAACCAGCTGCCCAGGTTGAGGCTAGGATGGAACGACGGATGAATGCAGATTAAGGGGGGAATTACCTCGCGTACGACATTGAGTGCTTTCCTCCCTGGAATCTGGCATCCGCGTTGCCAGATCCAACAACACAAACAAGTAGCCGATATTTGTTGACAGTCCACCGAGAGACGGTTGCTAGGGACCCGACGTATTGCTCGAAAGTTACCAAGTGGGCGATCCAAATACAATTTCTGCTTACCACTAAAGTTTTGTTCTGGAACAAAAACGATCAATCACACAGTAACGGTGGTCCCCCCCCCCCCCCCCGGCTGTCGTCTGAGGTATCACACCGAGTAGAGTTCAGGCCTACAAGCCGAGGAGGGAGAGAGAGAGAGAGAGAGACTGGACAAACACCTCCTCCTCAGCATGAGACTGAAATGCTCAAACTCAGCAACTTGGAACACAACACAAATCAGTGTGAAGCCGCGTTTCCGCCGCTGGAAATTCACGCAGTAACTATGATTTTTTTTTTTAGAGGAACTCCCTCGCATTTCCACTGCAGGAACCAGGGCCCGAATTAAAGGGCTCTTATTATACCACCAGGTGGGAGCGTGATTAGCCCAATTATTCCAAGTGGTTTCAAAAACCGGCGTCATCTCCGGTTTTTGACATCACAAGTGGGAGTGTCCACCCAGTGAATAGATCAGCCTACCAGTTGCCGCAGTCCACTGGGTAGGCCTGGTAGCATGGTCTATCCAGCATACTTCTAGGTGGACTTCTAGGCGTATCTGCTTAAAGGCACACAAGAAAAAAAACGACACTGTTGCCTGTATATTCTTCTGTAACATCATGGGGTGCCAGAGTTAGTAGGCGGCCTTGTGTTGCGGTCCCTCTTTCCGTGAGACCCGGCTAGTTATTTGTAATGTTTTTATGCGTGGTTATAAAAAGAACCCATATAAACAAAGTAAGTGTGCCGGACTTAACCTCACCTGCAGTATAAATGCGTAACAAAACCTATTAAACCTTTCTAAAATGTCTGACCATTACCGTGAATGCATGCACCCTCAACATATGTGTTCCGAACGCAGCCGGCCAGGCCTGGCTTGTGATGTCACAAAGGGGGAAACCATAGGGATCGAATGTATTAAACAATGAGTTCGTGTGAATAATTGACAGAGACAAACGACACTGTGTTGATTGTAATGGGTCTTTACACATTGACCGAGGGTTCAGTTTGCTTTAGGCCTCTCCTCCTCAAGTGAAAGCTGGATGTCAGCGCAGCGTTCATCTCCAGGAAATATAGTCGACAGTCAGCACCAGAGGGACATATTTCCTTGCACTTGCCTTGAGACCAATTTCGGTTTGGTTTGGTTTGCCCCAAAACAAAGGAAAACAAGGGACTTCTCTAGAATTCCGCGGCGTTAGTTCATTTATTTTCCACTTTTCTGTTCATCTGTCAAATCCTGCAGTGCAGAAAATGGGGCAGCAAAATGGGAATCTTATCCCAAGAGAGGCTTACTATATTTTCCTTGGCCTTTGGTAAGGGAAATATTAATCAGAACAAAATAGTTGTAATCATATTTGTCAAAGATGATGACCGTTATAGGTCGAATAGTCAACCTTTGAACTAATACATCATCCAACCAAAGATATTGATTATTGGAAAGTATCCTTTTGCAGTCAAACTGTAACTCTCTGTATTTGAGATCTTTGGCGCCCTCCTCAGATATATTGCTGGACTGCACCATGACTGCAAACCAGGGCAGTCCAGGTCAACACAAAGTCTCTGGCAACCACAAGGTGACAAATGTACCTTTATTTTCGTAATATACGGCATGTACTCGCAACACGGCACACCAGTGACAGACATCAGAATGTATATATGGCTCTGATTTCAAGGTGGTGTACAAATCACAAAAACAAATACCCTGTTTGGAGAAGGAACAAGTACAAAGTGCACAATGACGTGGACGTGGTCGATGGCTTTCATCGGCGGGTAAATAGTCAGAGAACGACCGAACGACAGCTTACATTCAGAAACCTCAACAGGGTCTATATTTAGTAGATTAGTAGCTTAATATAGGACATATTTAATAATACCGTAATCTCCTTCCGTGGTTAAATAAGTGGACCCATGCATCATGTTGAAATGTAAAACACAACACACACACACAAACACCAAGCACACACAAGGCACACCACACACACACACGCACCAAGCACACACACACACCAAGCACACACACACACACACACTTTTTTCTATTATATTTGGCACCATGTTTTAGCATAGATATAAATTACAGCTTGCAATACAAGATCGTAGCACGGAGGTATCATCTGATTTTGGGCACAATACAGTAAGTATTTAAAAACAAATTACTTTAGTTATTCTGCGTAATTCATGCACACAATAATAATAATAATAATAATAATAACAATAGCTTCTGTATGTCACGGATCTGAATCCATTTTTACAGCACTGTTTTTAAAAGCAACATAATTAGCTCAAATCGGCCAGAGCGCTAACATCACCGCTAACATGTTTGCTACGGGTTACGCTGAAGCAAAGCGAGGTTCTATATGTTAGCTCGACGTTTTATTCTGTTTTTCCTTTTCTTTTCTTTTTCTTCCCCAAGCAGTGTATAGCCTATATCATGGTCATAATACATCAATGGCCTTCGTAAACTCTTCAAGCAAAAGTGCCATAATAGTCCAAATTTAACAGAAAAAAATATGGCTTATTCTGTGAGAAGCAAATAATCCTGACTTTGTCCTGGCCTGTTCAAACCATCTTGATGAACGAAAAGTTGGTATATAGATATAGAATTATTAAGGTATTTAGTAATACTATGAATATTATAACACGTACTGTATACGAATGTTAGTATTTAGAATAGTTCAACATTATGATATGAAAGATAGATATTTATAAATTGTTATGAATATACATATTTATATATATATATATATATAGATAAAATATATGCATCTGCCTCTATCCCTATAGAACGTGTCGCAGGAGCAAGGTATAACATAATAGCATCACTATGGTTATCTCTTTAATCCAAAAACGAATACAAATTAAAGTGTTTATTATGAATTGAGGCCTCGCCATGCACAGAGGGGCGTCAATACAGAGCAAGAGTGGTTTTCAGAACAGGCCAGCAGGAGGCCTCGCGACCGGAGCGAGCGATGCAAGCTCCCTCGGAGGCGCGGTCGTAAATATACAAAGCGTCGAATTTTCTCCGGATAGGAAGAAAAAATTGTTCAAAATAAAAACAAGAGAAATTCAACATCGAATAAAGCTGTAGCCTTTCCCCTCCCCCCCCCACCGCATTATGATTCGTAATGTGTGTCACAAATGTAACGCCGGGAACGTCGGGGAAAATAAAACGACACGGTTATGAAGGCGTTTTTTGGTGGGGCGGAGCGTGGTAGGTTAGGGGGGGCGGGCTGGGGGCGGGGCTGGGGGCGGGACCTGCGTCAAACATCCGTCTACGATAATTAACGTCCACAAAAACACTTTCAGCTTTTTTTTTTCTCCGACGTACCAACGACGACGACAATTCTTTTTTTATATATTCTTCGATTCACATCTGTATTCTATCTCAAGAGAACGACAAAAAGAAAAGCGAAACACTATATATGCAATTTATATGGACAGAAAAAAACCAAAACGAAAAAAAACTGAGGAAACGAGGAAAAAAAACCCAAAAATGATTTTGCTTTAGTTTCATGGAATCTGTGTTGAACCTCCAGTGGTGGGGTGGGTGGGGTGGGGGGGTGGGGGGTGGGGGGGGTGTTATCTCACAGGTGGGGGTGTGGGGGGGGGGGGGTAGGTCTGCCAATGCGTGGCCCCCCGCGTCCAGACTAGACTCTCTAGCCACGGGACACGGCATGGCTCTTGATTGGCCAGTTTCCCTGACTCCCTGATAACTCCACTGTATCTTCCACAGATGTACCGAAACACCAATCAAAACCGTCAACCCCTACTGGTCACACAAACGCTATAACGCTATCTTACACGTGTGTGTGTGTGTGTGTGTGTGTGTGTCTGTGTTTATTATGTATTATTTATGATGCCTGGATCCGACACGCAGGCAATGTCCACCATTACGGATGGCGAGTTTCACCGACGACGGACATCGAAGCGCGGGTGGAGGTCGCTTGCTTTGAAACCGCTCAGTGGAAGAAAAAAAAAAAAAGAGAATTAATTAAGGAACCATATTTGTAATGTATGCGTGTTAAAATGAAAGCCCAATTAAATATAGCTGCATGCACTTTGCGCAAAGAGGCAATTAGTTTGCCCGTAATTGTATTCATAACATAACTCCACGTTTGTCTATGCAAATTTACTCAACGGTAGCATCAAGAAGCTCACAGTACGGACATTAATTTATGATCCAGTTTGGCAAGGAAAAAAAAGAAAGGAAAGAAGGAAACATTGCGCACACCACGCCACACTCTAACTCAACACGGAGCGGCCGGCCCGGCTATCGACACCGACCGCCATGACACCACGCTCTAAAGTCTATGACAAGCAGCCTGCCGGCTCTCTCCCGAAACACCGACATGACACCACACCAATGAGTAACTGTAATATATTGTATATATATATATATACTGTATATATATACGACACCGCTCAGATCGGATAATCCGAACAAGCCACCTACGGTACGGCGGGCGGGGCCTCCCCAAGACGAAGACCGAGTCCTCGTAAAAAAAAAAAAAAAGCAGCAGCAAGCGGAAACATGCGATATCCCCCAGTCTCCTAAACCAGTTCTTGCATCTCCTACATGTCGAGCTCTATTTCGCCCCCAACAGGCACAACGCAGCGCATCGCATCGCATCGCTCGAGGCCTCGCGCGGGTTTTCATCGCGATCGGACGCCATGATGGATAGATGACCGTTAAGCGGCGTGGGTGGGGGTGACGGGGTGGCGTGTGGTATGTGGTTGCGGTGGGGTGCGGGGGGTAACGCGGGGTGTGGCGGGCATCCAAACCTCTCGAGAACGAGCAACTCTAGTACCGCCAGGGAAAATGTACAGTAAATGTGAAAAGGTTCACACATCCGGCTACCCCCCCCCCCACCCAAGACCTCCACCGACACCCGGGGGGCCGGCCTTTCAAAACGAATGCCATACCGAGGCACATTTTTCCCCTCCCAGCGCCACCTGGGGGTACAGGAAACCTGGTGGAGGGGTGGCCACCACAAAACACACTTGAAATACAGCTTGTGGGCTCTCGTCGACTCAGCGCCCCCCCTCCCTCCGAATACCGCACCCCAGCCCGCCCGCCCGCCCCCCCCTCCCCCCTAGAGGCCCGTGAGGTCCACGATGGCCTTGATGAAGATGGTGTCGTCGCGGATGTAGGAGTTCTTGGAGTCGAGCTTGGAGAGCGGGCAGAAGAGCGGGCAGCCGCTGGCGATGTTCATCTCGCTCACGGGCCGCTGGAACGAGGAGGAGGTGACGTCGGGGCGGAAGGCGTCGATGATGTGCTCCCGGTTGCTCTGGTCCAGGAGCATCAGAGTCACCTGGGAGGAGGAGGGGAGGGGCAGAAAAATTCAACTTCTACCTTTTATCGTTCAGCAGAACTGGCCGATATTGGGGCGGTACTAGAGTAAGGAGGCTGTCCATCAACCTAGGGAGGTGGAGTAAAAAGTCCTGCCGAGATCTGGCGCCGGGTTTCAATCGCCGGCGGACGCATTGCAATGCATTTTGGAAGAAGCATACAGAGGCCTTTAATCTTTTAAAGGGTAAGTCAACCTCCCAAATATATTTGGTTTTAATACTACTACTACTACTTATAAACTACTAATAACTTACTAAATCCTATTGAATAAGCATGTTTTATCAATTATTCTGTCGTGGCAATTTCAATAATGCGTATTTCTGAGTATATTAAGAGTATTTTAATGAATGCATTCACCAGACACAAACAGATATTCACCTGTCCCTTTTAAACACACTTTTCACCCCACTCATGGTATAGGAGAAGTTTCCTATCTTTACCAGACAAGGTTTCCTGAGGTAATCATTGAGGGGGTTTAACGGTCAACTAACCCTCACCCCAGCTGCTTATCTTTATGACCGGTCAAAGAAGAAGTCACCCTAATGCCAGTTGTGGACAGTTTGTCTGTCGTAATGACAATCTATTCAAGGAACATAATGCCAGCTGAAAGAAAGGCCTTATATGGACTTTTCCCATTACATTTCTCTCAATGCTTTCCTCCAATTCTTTCGCATTCTTTTTTTTGGCAACGCTAAGTGAGTCACAATGCTAATGCTAATCCTAATGCTAGAGCTAGCATTCGCATAGCGCTCTTACCTTCTGGTTGAAAGGCCACTTGAGCAGCGCGTCGCTCAGGCCTCGCATCACGACAAAGAAGAGGGACAAGTGGCTGCCACGCCCGGTCCCATCCCCGTTCAGGTAGATCCGCAGACACATCTTGTAGCCGTACTTACTGGTGTAGAATGCTGCACGGGCAGAAAGGGCGGGAAAAATGGAAAAGAGTTCGATTAATTGTCCCCTCGTGCTTAAAGGGGGCCCTATTATATCCCCCGGTGTGAGCGTGATTAGCCAATTCCAAGGCGTTGCAAAATTGTTATGTGACATAGTGACATCACAAGTGGGAGGGTCCACCTAGATGTATGCTAACTAGATCAGTGTACCGGACTACCCAGTGGACTGTACCAACTGGTAAAGTGATCTAGTCAGTCATGCGGTCATACACCACTCCCACTTGTGATGTCACTGTGTCACAATGACAATCTTAATCACATGACAATTTTGAAACGGCTTGTAATGGCTAATCATGCACACACCTAGTGGTATACTAAGGGTGTGCATAAAGACACACCTAGACACACCTTTAATGCACAAAGAAAACAAGGTTTTTTAAGGTTAGTTATACCGGGGGAGAACATGGCGGGGGCACGTCCGGCGATGGCGTCCTGTCTCTTCTTGGTGAAGTCGGAGATCCTCCAGACGAAGACGCCGTCGAAGGTGGTGGCGGCCATTTCCCGGAGCCTGCCCTCCATCTCAGCCACGGTGAGGTCCTTCAGGCCCACCGTCCTCTCCAGCTGCCGGACCTGCGACATGAACACAATATGAGACGATATTAAAGGTGCTATAGGTTAACACGTTTAAAATGGGTACTGCGGTCCAAATTCACAATATTGGAGAGGGTTGTCTCTGCCCACCCGCTCCTCCTTCTTATATGAGACGAGTGCATGGCTGTGATGATAATATATGTCCCTATTGCTAACCCTTTCAAAAGTGTCCACCTAGATGTATAATGCTGAATCTGGTGGCTATGATGATTATGATGATCTCTGAGTTGATCTCTCCATTTAAAAAAGACATAATGCATGCTGGTTCAAATACTTTTTGTCTCATTTTGTATTCATCCAATAGTGCACAGAAATATGTGTTTTCACAGCCCCAAGAACCCATAAGAACATAATTTGCCTCCGTCACCTTATTGCTCAGGGCCTCGATCTTGTCCTGGTCCAGCCGGTGTTGCCGGTTGCTGGCCTCCATGGTGGTGGCGAACCGCTCCACCTCCCGGTTCAGGACGCACACCACGTTCTCGAAGGTGCCGGCCTTCACCTCCAGGTCCACGCACCGGCGGCCCAGCTCCGCCACCTTGGTCTTCTCGCTGTGCAGCTGGAGCTCCAAGGCCGCGCCCACGGAGCTGGGCAGCGGGGTGAAGGAGGTGGACACGGAGAGGGTGGGCACAAGGGTGGAGGTGGAGGTGGAGGCGGTGGCGGAGGCAGAGGACGAGGACGAGGAGGAGGAGGAGGGGTGAGGTGGTGGTGGCGGCAGCAGAGCGGTGGAGGAGGACGCCAGAGCCACCGGAGCTGCAAGGGCGTATGAGGTGGTGGCGGCGGCGGAGGTGGAGGCGGAGGACGAGACGAGTACGACCGAGGGCTCAGCCCCCTGCACCGGGAGGCCCAGAGGACGGTGGGTGCTGAGCAGGGAGGACTCTGGCCTCAGCTCCCTGAGGACTGGTGGAGCCTCCAGCAGCTTGTGTCCGGCCAGCTCCAGGCCCTGCGGCTGGAGCCCTCCATGCTCACTTTCATGCCCATGATGTAATGCAGCAGCAGGTTGTAGGTGCTCGTAGGCACAGGCGCGCTCGTGCTCGTGGATCTTCTCCTTCTCCACCTGCATCGCCAGGACAACAGGACAACAACACCCAACGCACCATGTGACCCAGGAAAGGTGGAATGTGACGCAAAAATGTAATGCGAAAGCAGATGCATGTATTCGAGCGCCAGTGGCTGAGGAGACTGCACAGTGGTCTGGCAACCGGCTAAAGCACACAAAAAAATGCCATATATTTGCCATATGTATTTGTATCTATAATCTAGTGAACGATAGATTCTGAAATACTTACCGACATATCACAGCCCACGACGTGAAATCGACATGGAGTCCTGAACTTGCTGCAGAACTTAATGTGGTCAACGTACTACGGAAACAGAAAATGAAAGAGCAGAGATAAGAATATGAACCTTGGTTACGACGCCATGTTACAGTTAGACCATGGACTCTTGTTTCTGCCCATTATTAAGTCATCGCGAAGCAAAGAAATAAACCAATTCATATGCAAACATTGATATGGAATATGGAATATGGAGTATTGTTTCGAAGATGTGAACTCACATACTAGTGCTGATGGGTCAGACAGCTTACTTTGTTTCACAGAAAGCAATTAAAAATAGTCGTCATATGTACGTATGTGACAACTTTCTTCGCCATCTTCAAAATAACTCTCTGACAAACACCATATTCATTTTTGCCGATAAACGTTGTTTATTTCCTCGCTTCTCAATGACGTAGTGTTCCTTTAAACACGTTCACTGTGGTGGGACGAGGCAGACGTTACTTTTTCTCGAGGGATCTTCTTCTTGGCACATCCTTCACAGATCATGGGGTATTTTGGGCATATTTCATCATGCGCCTAAAACAAAAAGGGACGAAAAAATATCTTAACATCACATTACATGGGCCGGCATATTTACATTTACATTGAGGGCATTTGGCAGACACTTTTGTGCGACTCAAAGCGACTCACAATAAGTACACTTGTCTAAAGAGAGTAAAACTATAATATATCACTACCAGTACTGTAATATTCGAATATTTCAAGTTTCAAGCACTCATTTGACATTTACATTTCGGGCATTTGGCGCTTTTATCAAAAGAGACTTACAAAGAGTACATTTGTTGAAAGAGAGACAGCAATATATCACTGTGGATAGCAATATATTGCTCATGATTGCTAAGTTAATACAACAAGTTTCAAGCACAACATAGCAGAATTGCTCCCCCCCCAGCACGATAGCTAGGACAAGATATTGTACTATAAGAGACATTTTATGGTCGTAAAAAACAAAAAAACAAGTCGGGAGCAAGTCTATTTTAGTGGTGGTGAATAATTTGTGACCTTGATGTTTTTGAAGTGGAACGGCTCCTTGCAGTACTTGCAGTTGAGCGTCCGCTCCGGACACTCGCGCTCGTTGTGGCGTTCCTGCTCGTTGAAGCGGATCCTCTCCTTGCAGGACGGACACGGGATGATCATGAACTCACACTTCCCCTCGTGGCTCAGCTGCGGACCGGAACGACACACACACACACACACACACATGTACACACGTTTGGAAATGTGTACGCAGAAAGCTAAATCCACACACACACACAAGGGATGAGCGATATGGCCATAATCTTCTATCCCGATATTGGTCATATCTCGACAAGCTACGATATTGTGGGAGTGTGTGTGTTTGGTGGCTGGCTTAATTGGCCTTACCTGGCCTGAGTTAGTCTGGGGGGGGTGGGGCTACAGCCTCACCTGGCCCAGTTAGAGTCTGGGGGGTGGGGCTACAGCCTCACATGGTCCAGTTAGAGTCTGGGGGGTGGGGCTACAGCCTCACCTGGTCCAGTTAGAGTCTGGGGGGTGGGGCTACAGCCTCACCTGGTCCAGTTAGAGTCTGGGGGGTGGTGCGGCCTGTGGTGCTTTGGCTAATCAGTGCACCACAGGTTAAGTCAGTCACCAGCACACACAGTAAGAGAACGCTAGCAGGTACCATCTGCTCTGTTCTTGCTCAAACCCACCTGCTCACATAATA
>PIJE02000638.1:11153-31625 GCA_002895965.2 Coryphaenoides rupestris | reverse complement strand
TTGTCAAATGATCACTTGTGCACAGCACCCCCATGCTAAGACGAATGTATAATAGAATGTATAATATAGACCAAGATGCTATTAGAAAAATGTATAATGTAGACAGAATACCATGATATAGAATGTATTATATACTGTAGACCAAGATGCTATGAGAAAAATGTATAATATAGACAATATACCATGATATAGAATGTATAATATAAAGCAGAATGCCATGATACAGAATGTATAATATAGACCAAGATGCCATGATTTAGAATGTATAATATAGACTATATACCATGATATAGAATGTATAATATAGACCAAGACGTTATGATACAGAATGTAGCATACAATATAGACCAAGATGCTCTAGAGTAGACAGTGAATTCCCAATATCGAAACAACAACAACAACAAAACAACAACAATGACAACATCAACAACAATAACATTACCTGAGTAACAATCCCCTCTATTTCAAATTGAATTTCAAGACCACCAGTGATGCCCCATGAACGGCTCTGTGTTATCATATGATGATGATGATGACGGTAGGAGGCCAACCGGGGAGGCCCACGTCCCTTTGTTTACATCTCGAATCGCCTCGCATGTCCTCGCATCCACGTCCGCATCCACACCCACGTCCACGGCGCCATGACGACCGAGGCCGCCGATAACCTCCGATCCTCTCTATCTTCACGCTTCCGTCCCCGGCCTACCTAGTATCGACCTAACCTACCGCACGGGAAAAAACGACCGCAGAAACCCACCCACCATTGTAACCTTCCTCTCCCTCTCCCTCTCCCCTCTCCCTCTCCCTCTTCCTCTTCCTCCGCTCGCCTTGGCTACCGTTGCTAAGCGCAGCATCAGCACCACCACCACCACCAGCGTCCTCAGCATCCTCCTCGAGGTGTGAAGTGGTGCCCGACGCGCGGCCACGCCCCTCCGACACCAGACGCGCACCGATAATAATAATAATAATAACAATAATAATAATAATAACAATTTAAAAAAAGAATAATAATAATACATTAAGAGACGTTTGACATTACTTTGTCTTTAAACTTACCAGCGATCAGCGTACACGACGGTCACCATCCATCACTTAACAATTAACAGCGTTCAGTAGCAGCAGTAGTAGTCGAGGTGATCATAGTAATAGTAATCCGTGTGTTTTTGTCGTTGACGTCGGCGCCACATGATGATGCTGATGATGCTGATGATGATGATGATGCTGATGATACAGAGGATACAGATGTGTTGGCGTCCAGACGCGGTGGCTCCTGCTGCTGCTGCTGCTGCTGGTGCTGCCGCCGCCGCCGTCCCAGTATCCTCGCCATTGCGCGCTCAGACTCCGTGTTACGTCATCCGCGTTACGTCATCGGCGCGTCTGAGCGGGTCGGTTGACGGGCAGAAGAGATGTGGAGGCGTGGAGACGAGAACGAAGGAAAGAACAAGAAAGAAAAACCCCCCTGAAAGACCCTCAACAAGAGAACCACACAGAGGATGTTGTTGTGAAAGGCTGCAGAAATAGACCAGCAAGGTATATAAGATAAGATAAGATAAGATATCATCCCGAAGGAAATTCTTGTGCCAGGTTGCATAGCAATACAGTACAATACAACAATATGGAAATCAACAGAATAAACTAACAGATTTACAAATGTACACCAGAGTGATAGAACATCTGCTGCATGGTTTTTCCGTAGGAAATACAGGCGACTCTGACCTTTCTTATATATATATATAGATCATAACTAGACTGCTTAGTAATCAATCACACACCCACACACACACTGATATATATATACAGTATATATATATATATATATAATGTACATACATACTGTATATATACAGTACGTACCATATATACATATATATACCCTAATACATGAATTTATCCTAAGGCTTATTGTTGAGGCAGCAGTAAAGAGTTAAGCAGCTCACTTGTGAAACTATGCTCATAGTGTAGATGGATTAGTGTTAATCTGATTTGTTAATCTGTTGTTTTCACTTTCCCTTATTAACCTAGCATGGATTATAGGCCTGAATGTTTTCGCCCTAGTCATGAATCAGATGACATAATATATCAAAACTGACAATATAATAATTGTGATCAAGTCGTAAGACATTGGATGACTATATATCCAACTGAAGTAAATGAAACAAAATTTATGAAATACAGTAAACACACAAACTCAAATAGTGTTTAGAAGAAAGGCAACCAAGAGAATAGGTTGTGACGTGAAGTGTTATAAATAACATTTATTGACAAATCAGGTCGGACAAAGAACACGTAATGTTGATAAAACATTGACATTTCAAATGCATCTTTCCTTTGAAACCTTTTGAAATGCTACATAGGCTTACACTATGTCACTAGTGCTAAGATTTAATTTCCATTGAAACTAATTACATATGAAAAACTTAAACTAACAAAATCTAAACCCTGAGTAGAAAGAGTAAATATACATGTATTGCACAAATAAAGAAGTTCAGACACGCGTCTGAACAAATATTTCTATTCAAGACAACCGTCAATTGTTTCAATTGCCAAAATTGCTAAAAGCTAATCTGAAATGTTGCACTGGAACGTCTCATTCCAAGATGGCGGCCAACATTCGTTGGTTATGTCTCTCCGAGTAGCTTCAGGAGGTTCTTCTGGATCTACAGAGATTGGAAAACATGCAAACGAGTTCAGTCAATGTTATTACAACTACATTGATTTCACAGTTACAGTCTCAAACACCTTCATAACATTTTATGCCCCCTAACCCTAGACCCCGCTCCCCAAACAGCAAGAACAATTTTACAACAATAATGAAATCAATATTTTCTATATAAAAACATTATACAGTATATATTCGACCCACTGTATGATATTTGTATATATTTCTATATGCATCATAATGATATTCTAAATGTAAAAAAAATAAATGCGTTCTCTATTAGTTGTTGTATTCATATATTTGTATATATTTTGTGAGTCGTGCATGCTGTGAGTTGTTCTGTGTAATAGTTGAAGGCTGAATGAACCTTCTCCAGCTTCAGCAGGTTGGACGTCAGCTCTTTGTACACCTCAGCGTTGAAGCCCTCCTGAGACCGGTGGCTCGCCCCGCTTCTGGAAGACAAGGTGCAGACCCAATGAACACACTTTGGTTGTGTTCAGCTCATTCATGGGGGGGGCGGTGCTTCACATGCTCGCCCGCTGTGCCGTGGTGCGATTAGCAGTGTGTGTATATTCCAGCCGGCGCTCACACCTAAAGCCACCCGCACCGACCGGAGTTTGTGGACACACAACACCGAGGTGATAGGGGTTAGGCGTCTCGCTGTGTAGTGCAGGAGGTCTTGCCGACACTTATTATAGTTGGTATCAATAGTTCTTTGTGGATAAGATGTTATCTGATGTGGTCACACCACAGCTTTACTCCCATGCGCACACACACAGCCTCGAGACATTTCCACCGAACAACTAACGCACGCAGGCGGCGCGTTTCCTTCCAAATGAACACGAAAGTGTCTTACTCGTGACGCGCGTACTCCCCCACGGAAACCAGAGAGTTCAGCCGGTGTTCAAGAGCCACGATCTTAAAAGCCATGTAACACGAGGACAACACCAACACACTTACTCTGTAGAGACACGGAGAGAGAGAGAGAGAGAGAGAGAGAGACACAGAGACACACACATGAGCAAAGAGCAACAGATCAACAATACAACGCGTCCATATAAAGAACAGAAGAAGAGTCCTCCTTTTTCTCCAAACTTGTCGGAACATGCCGAGAAGAACCGACAGATAAGACAGCTAGCGTGACAATTTGTATTATATTTCCCCCGACAACCTGTTGGAGCACAGAACAATGCGGGCCTGTGATGACACTCCTGGCGTCACTTAGACGACGTCCGTTACCAAGAGCGCTTGTCAAAATCGCTCCGCTGTGCCAATTCTTCATCCGAAGAGCGCACGACGTGCATCGACGCCGAAAGACAAACTGTGCTGTATCATCAGCACACAAGTGTTTACATTGGTGCCAGGAGAGACTTATGATGGTTTGTCCACAGAGAGGTATTGTGAGGCAGTGGTTCTCTAAGATGTTGTTCTAACCCTTTGTAGCCAAGTACTCCCTTTAAAGTTAAAGTGGTATGCTCTTGTTGGAAACATTGACCAAAATTATTACATATAATGCATTTTTTACTAAATTGTATTAAGAGGGGTATTCATTCATTTTCTCAAGGTACAATTATCTTACGATTGTTCACATCCAATATTAACAGAGCGACATTTTTTGGGGTTAACGTCCCGGGTACCCCCTGTAATCCTTCTAAGTACCCCCATTTGAGAAACACTAGTTTGAAGTCATGCAGACGCATAGATAACACGAATATTACTTACAAGAACAAATAGATTACAAGAATAGTGTTGAGGGACAGCGCCTGCGTTTTCCCTTCGTGTTTCGATCCCACGCTGGCTTTGGTCGGCCCTTTGCATCAAACACAAACGTTTAAGATTAGACACACAAAAAAAAAATCATGGATGGAAAAATCAAAGATCACGATAGGTGTATTTTATGAGGTAAACTCGCTTAACATAATGTGGCGGTGTTTTATTGCACTCGGTCTCTATTGACTTTATGATTCAGCTTTTCAATACAAACACACGGGAGACAATGCCTTTTGTATTGTCCCCGCGGCCCCCCCGGGGACGGGATCTGAGATTGTGTTACCGTTTTGGATCGGGTGTTTTGGCGTCGCGGTCTGCAGGTGAACGTCGGCGTGCACGGCCACCTCTCCGCTCTTCCCCGCGCTCAGAAAGCTCTCCGGCAGGCCGTCAAAGTCTACGCGCGGAAAAGAAAACGTACAATAAGCATTTAAAAGTGTTTCGCCGAATGTAGATCGGGCTTGCAGAGTCGGTCCCTCGTTTTACTTCTCTTCTTAAGACACATTTTTATGAAAATGGGTCATGTTTTTCTTCTTCTTGTGTGTGTGTGTGTGTGTGTGTGTGTGCATTGTACTGACTGTTGTGAAGCTCTTTGTTATGTGTTTTGAAAAGTGTCGAGATTCAAGATTTCTTTCTTTGTTGCCGTATGTAACACAAGTACAATGGAATGCTTACTCCCCATTCGCTCCTGCAGTAAACAAATTCTGAACAATTCGTAATAGTACCTATTAAGTACAGTAAAAAGTACAGTAAAAAGTAAAAACCTTTCTATTCTTATCAACATAAATACTAAAACAACTCTGAACAATTAGTAATGTAGTACCTAGTAAGTGCTAGACAAATAACCTTTATTAATATGTAATTATGTTATTATATAACTATAGAGTTACTTTAACATGCCCATAATGTATACTGTAAACAGAAGGATATTTTGATATGACGGTCCGGGTGGTTACATAATAGGCCTACGGCAACAACATGTTGACTTTTGATGACACACACCGGCCATTTTCTCGTAGTCTGGCGTCTGGGACCCGGAGCTGCTGGACTCCAGCATGTCCTGTCTTCTGTGGCGCACCACGCTGTCCAGGTCAGAGAAGTCTCCACACAGGTCCTGCGAGGGACAACATGAACAGGAAACACACACCAGTGAACATCGACAGGGTTCCTGTACAGTCAGCAACACAATGGGAACACACACACATATACAGTACATATATATACAGTATATACCGTATATATACAGTATATACGGGCAGAGGTAAGTTAGTCTGTTTGTCTATTTTCTGCTACTTTATACTTCTACTCCACTACACATCAGAGACAAATATAGTACTTTTTACACCACTACATTTATCTGACCGCTTTAGTTACTAGTTACTTAGCAGATTAAAATGAATAATACAGTACAATATACTGTATAATCAATACATCAATACATTATGATATTATTATATCAATATGGATTTATGGGTCCCCAGGACGAAAATTCACAAGCTACCCAGCAGTATGTCAAGTAATATATGTAAAATATATATACATACATTTAAATTAGCTCCAATTTTACCGTCTTAAGGGAAGAACACATTCATGAATAAATAATTACGATGGAATAATATAATATGTATTATTCTGAAATGGGCCATTTTGCATAATGAGTACTTTTACTTTCGGTACTCTAATTATATTTCAAGGCTAATACTTTTGGAATTTTACTTAAGTAACATTTTCAATGCAGGACTTTTTACTTGTAACACAGTATTTGTGCACGGTATTACTACTTTTACTTCAGTAAAAGATCTGACGAGTACTTCTCCCAACACTGCAAACTTGCAACTGTGACTACGCGAGGCGTGTGTTTTGTGGTGGGTGGTCCCCGGCCTCACGCACCAGAGGAAGAGACGAGGGCGCCTCTACTCTGAAGCTGTTCTCGCAGGAGGAAGCCACCGGGCTACTTCCTGTGTTCCCCACCTGCATGGGTGTGTCGGAGACAGAAGCAGAGTGTCAGTCAACTACACACAAACATCACACAACACAACTACACACAAACATCACACAACACAACTACACACAAACATCACACAACACAAAGGCACATCCGTGTCTCGATGTGCGCCGATGAGAGTATACTATTTACATAATGTGTGCGACATTAATTCTGCGCTGCACTTTGGAAATATGAAAAGTGGATGACAATGAGTGCCACTCGTATTAACGGCCACTGAAAAAAGGAAAACTTTTTCGCTCTAAATACAAAATGTCTTCCAGTTTGAGGAACTTTACTCAACATTATCATATCAACAGAGAACTTTTACAAACGGCTTTGTCATCTGAAACGGCAATGGAACGGTTTTGTAATAAAACAAAACACTATATGAAAAATAAACCTCAGAATTGTGAAATAAAGTTCTGCGGTCGAACAAAACCGTTTCCTTCTAAGCTGTACTAAATGCCTATGCATCTGTAAAACTAATCAGCAAGAAATGGAAAAGAAGCTAAACTATTCTGAAGGAGCATAGACACTGAAAATAAAAACAATACAACGTACATCGACGGGATTCTCATCAAAACGAATACAATTTGCAACAAGAGAGGAACGTTATCTATCACACCCCCCCCCAAAAAAGCATTGGAACCCAACCAGTCGGGTGGTTAGTAGGTTTGTTTTAGCTCATACACTGTTTTTACAAACGCAGAAACCCCAGTTAGTCAACAAACCACAGATACAGAATACAGAACACAGATAAAGAACACAGATACAGAAACACAGATACAGAACACAGATAAGATACAGAACACAGATACAAGAATACAGATACCAGAACAACAGATAAAGAATACAGAACACAGATACAGAATACAGAACACAGATACAGAACACAGAATACAGAACACAGATAAAGAATACAGAACACAGATACAGAACACAGATAAAAAAATTACAGAACACAGATACAGAATACAGAACACAGATACAGAATACAGAACACAGATACAGAACAGATACAGAATACAGAACACAGATACAGAATACAGAACACAGATACAGAACACAGATACAGAATACAGAACACAGATACAGAACACAGATACAGAATACAGAACACAGATACAGAACACAGAACACAGATAAGGACGCTACTTACATCCAAGGGAAGGGTGATGGATTTGAGGAGTTTAAAGGTGTTGTCTCGCGACAGGAACGACACGAACACATGCTACGAAACAGAAGTCGATAGTCATCATAAACAAGCAGAACACACTAAGTCAATTATTTGCCTAAATAAACAAATTAGCATGGACTTACCCGCTCAGTGGTCGTCGCAATAACAATGGCATTGGGAACTAAGATGGCGGTTTTGGTCTTCTTGATTAATGCTACAGAGAGCACAGGGATGGCAATCTGGAGAAATAACGACAATAAATGTTATTACCGTACCTATCAATTCATAAATTACATGAATAAATGAATAACAACACAGAAATAAAACCCTAATCCACTCTGGGCATTTGCAGATGATTTTGTCCAAAGCGACTTACAATCAGTACATTTATAAAACATTTGTAGTACTTGTCAAACTAACAAACAGGCAAACACATTTTCCATATAAAAGGCCTAACCTTGGTATCTTTTCCAAAAACTTTGGAATGAAAGCAAATCCAGTTGTCCGAGACAAACATTTTACCCTGATAATAAAATGTCTTTCTGGAGGGCAACAAGTGTAGCCTGTTGGCACACACAGAGTTGAGGTTAGCGAGAAAGAAATGAATTAAAAATCCAATATAAATCTTCTACATGTTACTGCTAATATTCAAGAGCATAGCATACAATTACTTACTTTGTTTAAGTAACTCATCCATGCTTATTTCCTTGAATAATTTATGGTATTGTGTATTTGTCTTTGAAATCTATGAAGAAAAGACGTTGTTTGGTTGGTTATAAAATACACAGCATGCGTGTGTATACAGTAGACGGACATGCCTTGCTTAATTAAAGGTACAACAACATTTCCATCTCCTTACGTGGCCTGACTGGGACTTCTTCCTGTCCAACTTCCTTTCAGAGTCACTCGGAGTCAACGTGGGAGGAAAGTGTTCGGCGGGCCGGGCCCTGGAGAGAGAGATATTTATTGTGTATTATTTACTACTGGTTGTCATCAATGCAACTGACAATATGCAGACACGGGTCATTGGAGGAGGACCCAGGGGTCAGAAATGTAGCTCCAGCGATATCAAGATAAATGATAACTTTTGTCCGGGAGTCGGTAACATCCTAGCCATTACAATTTCCGATAACACATACAGAAAACGCACTCAAACAATGGCCGATACAAGCAAACAACAGCTAATATAGGAGGCAATGTGACAGCCTGAGTTGTTACTGTTGCTGGGGTGAGGCGTTACCTGCTTGCATGTAAATTAAATGTAAAAATGTCCCAGCTTAACGCAATGGGTGGCTTGGCAGAGGCAGAGCTGGCCGGTCAAGAAATCCAATCAAACCTATCACAAAGACTTTGACCCACATCCCAGTGACACAGAAATAGTTGTGTCATCGTTTAGAATTGCTTTCACTATTGCTGTTGCCATTTGCAAATTGAACTGGTGCGATACAGTGCAGATCCAAGAGAATATAGGATTTTATTGACATTTTACATATGATAAGCACATAAGGACTGACCTCATCCTCAACAAAAAAAGTTATGAACTGTTTGAGCAAGTTGTATGGGAGACCGCCCTGGGGAGTTGTCTGCACGGATGCTCAAAACGATCGCCTACACTGTTGAGTTCCGCGCAAATGGCAGCCAGAACAACATGGTGAGTGTGCATGTGTGAAGCATGTGTGTGGTGTGTGTGCGTGTGTGTGTGTGTGAGACAGTCAGTGTGGGTCACCTGGTGTGTGGCTGTTTCTTCCTGCTCTCCGGGTGGTCCGGCAGCAGAAGCTCTGCGTCCCCCGCCACAGTGCGCTGCAAACTTCCAGGTGACCTTCCTCCAGGGCCTCCACTGGGGCTCCCTCCAGGCTTCTCGTCGGTCCCATTGTCCAGCTCGGACCTGGTGGTGGAACCCATAATAAACACACCACCACCACAGCAGCAGCAGCAGCAGCAGTGATTGCGCACGTCCACTTAAAACGCGTTTAGTTGCGTGTTTAAACATGCAGAAGGATTTGAACGAGTTGCATAGGATCTGCAGCAGTCAGTCAGTAAAACAACATGTTTGTTTGAATGTGTAATAACGGAGTCATAAGCTTCATTTAATTACACTTTTGAATGTGGACTAAACAAATCAAAGTGGCACGCTTCGGTGGTGAAATGAGCATGCAGGGACAATACTTTGCAATACTTAATACTTTTTATATTTAACTTTATCACTTTAAAACCTCTTTTTGCAGCATGCAATGCAAAAGAAAACGCTGCATATATAGACGCGCGTCTATATATGCAGCGTTTTCTTTTCTTTCTTTTTTTCCTCCGCACTTTATTCGTTGCAGTGAACTTTGCCACAACTTTATTCGTTGCAGTGAAATGTGGCAAAGTTCACTGCAACGAATAAAGTGCGGAGAGAGAACCCCCCCCCCCCCCCGCCAATAAAACCGTAACAAAGTATGTGGGGCCCTGACGCGGACTCTACGGTCGTACTCACGTCGCATGGATCCGGCGCGAATCTTTCGCAGCTAATTTCAAAGTTCCGTGGAAAAGTTCCGCAGAGGTCGGTGGCGGCGGGATGGGTCTGTCCGGTGGCGGCGGCGGCTCGACCATCGGGACCGTTTAATTATTCTGTGTTCTATGTTCTATAGGATGCGCTTTGTTGAATCAAAATGCATGGGACGTGGTGGGGGGGGGGGGGGGCGGTTCAGGAAGGCAACGGAAAGTCGGGAAGGAGCTGGACCCGCGGCGTCCACTGAACCACTGCGGAGGAGGAGGAGGAGGAAGAAGAGGAAGAGGAGGAGGAGCCTCTGGGGGAAAGGGGGGAGGAGACTCTGGGAATAGGGGGAGGGGACTCCGGGGAAAGGGGGGAGACCCGCCGTGGAAAAGGGGGATGAGACTCCGGGGAAAGGGGGATGAGACTCCGGGGAAAGGGGGATGAGACTCCGGGGAAAGGGGGATGAGACTCCGGGAAAAGGGGGAGGAGACTCCGGGGAAAGGGGGAGGAGACTCCGGGATATACTGTACAAGGATCTTGTCTCTTTGTGTCACACGTCGAGACGGAAACTGCGGTGGAACAGTCACCAAGTAGGCCTACCGTTAAGCACACGTTTGAGGTTACTGCGCTACTCGTGACCTCGTGTCAATTTCAATTTCAATTTCAATTTCAATTTAAAGAGCTTTGTTGGCATGGGAAACGTACATTTACATTGCCAATGGCAGATATTCTACAACAAAGAAATAATATGTAAACCAAGCTGCAATATTACAAATATATACATATAAATATGAGTATCTAAAATATACTTATAAAGAACGAAATATATACAGGGAAGTAAGTCAACTTAAAATTATAAATATCTATAATACATAAAATAAAATAATGTCTCTATAATACATGCTGCTTTGTGTTCATCGTGATTTAAATGAAAGTATGGCCTAATTAGTAGATTGTCTATTGTCTGTTATATCATAGCCTACATCCGTTATGTTGTTGGTATTTCTGAGCAACCTCTGGCACAAGAATTGCCTTCGGGATGAATAAAGTCTTATCTTATCTTATACTGCACAAGAGAGGAACGTTATCTATCACACCCCCCAAAAAAGCAATGGAACCCAACCAGTCGGGTGGTTAGTAGGTTTAGTTTAGCTCATACACTGTTTTACAAACGCAGAAACCCCACAGTTTAGTCAACAAACCACCAGATACAGAACACAGATAAAGAACACAGATAAAGAATACAGAACACAGATACAGAACACAGATAAAGAATACAGAACACAGATACAGAATACAGAACACAGATACAGAACACAGATAAAGAATACAGAACACAGATACAGAACACAGATAAAGAACACAGATACAGAATACAGAACACAGATACAGAACACAGATAAAGAATACAGAACACAGATACAGAACACAGATACAGAATACAGAACACAGATACAGAATACAGAACACAGATACAGAACACAGATACAGAATACAGAACACAGATACAGAACACAGATAAGAATACAGAACACAGATACAGAACACAGATACAGAATACAGAACACAGATACAGAATACAGAACACAGATACAGAATACAGAACACAGATACAGAACACAGATACAGAATACAGAACACAGATAAGGACGCTACTTACATCCAAGGGAAGGGTGATGGATTTGAGGAGTTTAAAGGTGTTGTCTCGCGACAGGAACGACACGAACACATGCTACGAAACAGAAGTCGATAGTCATCATAAACAAGCAGAACACAATAAGTCAATTATTTGCCTAAATAAACAAATTAGCATGGACTTACCCGCTCAGTGGTCGTCGCAATAACAATGGCATTGGGAACTAAGATGGCGGTTTTGGTCTTCTTGATTAATGCTACAGAGAGCACAGGGATGGCAATCTGGAGAAATAACGACAATAAATGTTATTACCGTACCTATCAATTCATAAATTACATGAATAAATGAATAACAACACAGAAATAAAACCCTATCCACTCTGGGCATTTGGCAGATGATTTTGTCCAAAGCGACTTACAATCAGTACATTTGTAAACATTTGTCGTACTTGTCAAAAACTAACAAACAGGCAAAACACATTTTCCATATAAAAGGCCTACCTTGGTATCTTTTCCAAAAACTTTGGAATGAAAGCAAATCCAGTTGTCCGAGACAAACATTTTACCCTGATATAAAATGTCTTTCTGGAGGGCACAAGTGTAGCCTGTTGGCACACACAGAGTCGAGGTTAGCGAGAAAGAAATGAATTAAAATCCAATATAAACCTTCTACATGTTACTGCTAATATTCAAGAGAATAGCATACAATTACTTACTTTGTTTAAGTAACTCATCCATGCTTATTTCCTTGAATAATTTATGGTATTGTGCATTTGTCTTTGAAATCTATGAAGAAAAGACGTTGTTTGGTTGGTTATAAAATACACAGTAAGCGTGTGTATACAGTAGACGGACATGCCTTGCTTAATTAAAGGTACAACAAAATTCCCATCTCCTTACGTGGCCTGACTGGGACTTCTTCCTGTCCAACTTCCTTTCAGAGTCACTCGGAGTCAACGTGGGAGGAAAGTGTTCGGCGGGCCGGGCCCTGGAGAGAGAGATATTTATTGTGTATTATTTACTACTGGTTGTCATCAATGCAACTGACAATATGCAGATACGGGTCATTGGAGGAGGACCCAGGGGTCAGAAATGTAGCTCCAGCGATATCAAGATAAATGATAACTTTTGTCCGGGAGTCGGTAACATCCTAGCCATTACAATTTTCCGATAACACAGACAGAAAACGCAATGCAACTCATCTTCAAAATAATCACACAAACAACAAACAAACAATCAATGGCCGATACAAGCAAACAACAGCTAATATAGGAGGCAAATATTGCTGCCTCTCCTTCAACACATGTACTCTTTGTAAGTCGCTTTGGATAAAAGCGTCTGCCAAATGCCCTAAATGTAAATGTAAATGTAAATGTAAATGTAAATGTAATGCAATGTGACAGCCTGAGTTGTTACTGTTGTTGTTGTGGATGGGGTTGGGGTGAGGCGTTACCTGCTTGCATGTAAATTAAATGTAAAAATGTCCCAGCTTAACGCAATGGGTGGCTTTGCAGAGGCAGAGCTGGCCGGTCAAGAAATCCAATCAAACCTATCACAAAGACTTTGACCCACATCCCAGTGACACAGAAATAGTTGTGTCATCGTTTAGAATTGCTTTCACTATTGCTGTTTCCATTTGCAAATTGAACTGGTGCGATACAGTGCAGCTCCAAGAGAAGATAGGATTTTATTGACATTTTACATATGATAAGCACATAAGGACTGACCTCATCCTCAACAAAAAAAGTTATGAACTGTTTGAGCAAGTTGTATGGGAGACCGCCCTGGGGAGTTGTCTGCACGGATGCTCAAAACGATCGCCTACACTGTTGAGTTCCGCGCAAATGGCAGCCAGAAACAACAGTGTGAGTGTGTGAGTGAGCATGTGTGAGCATGTGTGTGTGTGTGTGTGTGTGTGTGTGTGTGTGTGTGAGACAGTCAGTGTGGGTCACCTGGTGTGTGGCTGTTTCTTCCTGCTCTCCGGGTGGTCCGGCAGCAGAAGCTCTGCGTCCCCCGCCACAGCGCGCTGCAAACTTCCAGGTGACCTTCCTCCAGGGCCTCCACCAGGGGGGCCACCGGGGCTCCCTCCAGGCTTCTCGTCGGTCCCATTGTCCAGCTCGGACCTGGTGGTGGAACCCATAATAAACACACCACCACCACCGCAGCAGCAGCAGCAGCAGTGATTGCGCACGTCCACTTAAAACGCGTTTAGTTGCGTGTTTAAACATGCAGAAGGATTTGAACGAGTTGCATAGGATCAGCAGCAGTCAGTCAGTAAAACAACATGTTGTTTGAATGTGTAATAACGGAGTCATAAGCTTTCATTTTAATGTGTTACACTTTTGAATGTGGACTAAACAAATCAAAGTGGCACGCTTACGGTGGTAAAATGAGCATGCAGGGACAATACTTTGCAATACTTAATACTTTTTATATTTAACTTTATCACTTTAAAATCTCTTTTTGCAGCATGCAATGCAAAAGAAAACGCTGCATATATAGACCGCGCGGTCTATATGTGCAGCCGTTTTCTTTTCTTTCTTTTTTCTCCGCACTTCATTCGTTGCAGCTGAACTTTGCCACAACTTTATTCGTTGCAGTGAAATGTGGCAAAGTTCACTGCAACGAATAAAGTGCGGAGAGAACCCCCCCCCCCAATAAAACCGTAACAAAGTATGTGGGGCCCTGACGCGGACCTCTACGGTCGTACTCACGTCGCATGGATCCGGCGCGAATCTTTCGCAGCTAATTTCAAAGTTCCGTGGAAAAGTTCCGCGGAGGTCGGTGTCGGCGGGATGGGTCTGTCCGGTGGCGGCGGCGGCTCAACCATCGGGACCGTTTAATTATTCTATGTTCTATATTCTATAGGATGCGCTTTGTTGAATCAAAATGCATGGGACGTGGTGGTGGGGGGGGGGGGGGCGGTTCAGGAAAGGCAACGGAAAGTCGGGAAGGAGCTGGACCCGCGGCGTCCACTGAACCACTGCGGAGGAGGAGGAGGAGGAAGAAGAGGAAGAGGAGGAGGAGCCTCTGGGGGAAAGGGGGGAGGAGACTCTGGGAATAGGGGGAGGGGACTCCGGGGAAAGGGGGGAGACCCGCCGTGGAAAAGGGGATGAGACTCCGGGAAAGGGGGATGAGACTCCGGGGAAAGGGGGATGAGACTCCGGGAAAAGGGGGAGGAGACTCCGGGGAAAGGGGGAGGAGACTCCGGGATATACTGTACAAGGATCTTGTCTCTTTTTGTGTCACACGTCGAGACGGAAACTGCGGTGGAACAGTCACCAAGTAGGCCTACCGTTAAGCACACGTTTGAGGTTACTGCGCTACTCGTGACCTCGTGTCAATTTCAATTTCAATTTCAATTTCAATTTAAAGAGCTTTGTTGGCATGGGAAACGTACATTTACATTGCCAATGGCAGATATTCTACAACAAAGAAATAATATGTAAACCAAGCTGCAATATTACAAATATATACATATAAATATGAGTATCTAAAATATACTTAAAATATAGTTATAAAGAATATAATCTATATAATCTATAATAATCTATATCTATAATACATAGTCTCTATAATACATGCTGCTTTGTGTTCATCGTGATTTAAATGAAAGTATGGCCTAATTAGTAGATTGTCTATTGTCTGTTATATCATAGCCTACATCCGTTATGTTGTTGGTATTTCTGAGCAACCTCTGGCACAAGATTGCCTTCGGGATGAGTACCTTCTTCTTATCTATCTTATCTATCTTTTCCTTAACTTATTATCTTTCCTTTTAACTTATCTTAGTGGAGCTCTGTCTGAAGCAAAAGTTTACATGACTTCACAGAAAGTTGTTGGCCTCTGCTAAAGGTCACTTGGTTTATTTTTACTTCACACATATTTCCATGTTCTATGGAAACTCCCTAGACACACGCACACGCACACACACACACACACACACACACACACACACACACACACACACACACTCACACACACACACACACACGCACACAGTGTCAACACTAGCATGCCGTCGCCAGCAGGGGGCAGCACCGTCATATAAATGCTATGTCTACCGCAGAGCGTACACTTTAAAGCAGCACTATCTACGTTCTCCCAATAGCACGCCCTGGTGGCCGGAGTTGTAACTACAGGTCTAGCTGTATAAACGTCGCCTGCAAAAACTGTGGACGCTTCTGAGTGACCTGAATAACATGACCTTTAACCGAAGCTGTCCTCGTTATTTAAAAAGTGTTATTGCAGCATATGAAGTCTTGTGAAACGCGGTCAAATACGACGCAAACATCCGATGTGACGAAGCTGTAGCGTCATCCAGTTCACGTCCACTTTGTTTCTGTCAAACAATATCGAGTAGATGGAAAATTTCAATTTTTGGGGGTTTTTTCCATGAAAATATCAAAAGCAAAACATAACAAAAAACATAAAATGTGTTTGTTGAAGCGGCAGCAGATCATAAATAGTGATCGTCATTTATCTATTTTGAAGTATAAACGTATGAAACATTATGCAACAACAACCAAACACATCTGCTGCTATCAGAGTCTGTGCTCTCTCTCTCTCTCTCTCTCTCTCTCTCCCCATCGCTATCTCTCTCCATCTCTGTCTGTCTGTCTGTTTGTTTGTCAGTCTGTCTGTCTGCCGGCCTGCCTGTTTGTCAGTTTGCCTGTCTGTCTATCTGTCTTTCTCCCACCCCTCCCTCCCCCTCTCTCTCTCTCTCTCTCTCTCTCTCTCTCTCTCTCTCTCTCTCTCTCTCTCTCACTGCTTAGTGGAAAAGTAAAGCAAGACTGGTGTGTGTGTGTGTGTGTGTGTGTGTGTGTGTGTGTGTGTGTGTGTGTGTGTGTGTGTGTGTGTATGGGTGGGTGTATGTGGAGGAGGGTGGTGGCGGTGGTGGTGGTGGGGTGCAGTAAACTTGTCAGAGATCATTAAGTATCCTGCGGGGAACAATGGCGGAGTCGGCGCAAACGCGAGCTACGGCGAGAGCCAGCCTGCCATTAATCATAGCTGACAAGGAACTAAGGTTAGAGGTGGGAGGGCTGCCAGCGACTCTGTTAGTGATTATACTGCCTTCTCATTCAGGGGGGGGGGGGGGGGGGAGAGGGGAGGCAGCCACACAGAATAAGAAAGCGAAGCGAGAAACTACCAGATAGAGAACGAGAGAGAGAGAGAGACAGTGAGGGAGGGACCCACCACGGTCTGTTAGGCCTGGATATGAAATTCATATAACTATTAAAGGTACCATATGTAAGAATCAAAAGTGCATTGTGAGCTCCGTGGGTTGAGACAATAACAATCAGAAACTAATGTCAGTTCTAATCATAATTAAACCTTGTACACATTTAAAAAAGCTATGAAATATATATTTTTTAATTATCCACACTTACATGTCACTTCGTTCCTTTTCCCCGCCAAATTCGACCCGACTCAAATATAAGAGAAATCAGCTCAAAAGCTGTTCTACGCAACAGAGAGAGTCGAGGAAGATCTCATGTTTTAACTTCAACCACAACCTGCTCACAAACAGGCAATTTAAAGCGATTTGTGGATGTAAAATCCTACATCTCATCGTAGTCCCTGAACGGATTCCTGATTCTTACATACAGCACCTTTAAAAAATCGTATGGCGAAAGATACAGGCTACAGGTGTACATTACACAAGGATAATTACCCACCACATTTTTTATTATTTATCTTTCTCTTTTGTCTGGAGCCGATATCCGTAACGGTCTATTTTGGCTACGATGCAATAAAATCCTCCTGCAATAAAAAATGATAGTATTTTACGCAATAAAGAAATCAATCTATCTATACAACCACAAAAACTGGCCACACTAGCGTGGATTGCGAAATGAGTCTCTAAGCTGCGGTAATTTGATAATTAGTTGTCTCTGGCTCCGCAGCAGGAGAAAGTTCTGCACAGGGGGCTTGGACTCAGAATCCCACCCGTCACACACACACACACACACACACACACACACACACACTCGAAAGGTTTGAGGTTGGGAGAGAGAGAGAGAGAGAGAGAGAGAGAGACAAACGAAGAAGAATGGAGAATGGCTGAAGACGGAAACAGAGAGAGAGAGAGAGAGAGGGAGGGAGACAGCGAGAGACAGATGGGTGGAGAGAGACAGAACGACAGAGAGGGAGAGAGAGAGAGGGAGAAAGGGAGAGAGGGAGAGAGGGAGAGGGAGAGGGAGAGGGGGAGAGATTCTTGTGGGCAGCATGTAAGGACTGGAGTCCTGTTAAGTGCTCAGCTTGAAAGCGTGTCTGACCTCATTAGCTGTCAGTTGTAACAATACTGCGATGGCAGCGAAGACAGGTCGCAGTCTCGTGGCCATAAATCATTCCACGACAGCTGCCTGACAAGCTGGGAACCAGTAGGCCTATTCAGAGAGCGAGAGAGAGAGCGAGGAGGGAGCAGAGAGAGAGAGGGAGGGAGGGAGAGAGAGAGAGAGAGGAGAGAGGGAGGGAGGGAGGAGAGACAGCCAACCTTAACATTATCCAGACGCACTGTGCCGAGAGGCCCCTACACCGTTTTTATAAACAGCAATCTAAAATAATAGATTTCTTGCCCGACGATATATTCACAGTGTGTGTGACTGTACGGGCCGAGATGTATGCATTTGTGTACGAATAACGAAGAAGAATATGGAATTAAAATGGTACACGTGTGTGTGTGTGTGTGTGTGTGTGTGTGTGTGCATGTGTCAGCTCAAACAACCTCTGGGTCCGTGGCTGTATGTGCATGTGTGTGCTAAGTGTGTGTGTGTGTCTCTCTCTCTCTCTCTCTCTCCCTCTCTCTCTCTCTCTATATATATATATATATATATATTTAAGCGGTGGCATGGGGCTGTGCTCGGGGTAATTTCCCGGGGCCTGTTTTGAAGTAAGGAGCAGGGCCCCGGCGAGTCATTAATCACACCCCTGACATGCCAGAGCAGCAGACCCACCCCCCCCGGCTCCCCAATGCATCCAGCTGCCAGGGGCCCACATTCAGACGACGACACAGGACATGTGTTGACCCTCACACCTCCCCCCCCCCTGCCCCCAGACCCCAAAGACCCCCATCTCCATCCCTGTAACCCCTCCCCCCCCCCACACACACACCAGGCCCCTACGCCTGCGGCTCTTTATCTGTCCGGGCCCTCAGTGTTAGAGTCAATCATATTTGTTTTGTCATCAGGGGCGGACCTCCCTGTATTTCTGACCGCACGCCGGGCCCCCCGCCGCCCCCCTCACCCGGAAGTCACCCCCCGTCTCCCCCGTTCTCCCCTTCCCTCCCCCATCCCCCAACCTTTTGTCGTCGCTCACGTGCTGTGGGGGGTGATGACAATTTGGCAGGTTTTTTGTCTTTTACATCGCAATTCGTTTTTTTTACAGAGCAATTTGGTTTTTTTACGGAGCAATTCGTTTTTTTACGGGGCAATTATTTTGACGGTATGTTCATTGTACAATGTCATAAAAACCTACTACTGCAAATACAGGGAAATATACCGCAAATGGATACTGTATTATAAATGTAATAATAGTAGTTTAGTACTATTATTACTTTTATCGTCGGAGGGCGACAGAATGAGTGCAGAATGATGTACTTTATCGCCTCCTATTCCCGGGGCTTTAGTTTGAACAAAATGCAGCAACAATAAATCTCCCTGCAGTTTATTCTGAAAACAAAACAGTTATATACTGTATGTAATAATGTATAACGTCGCAATATGAATAAATAAACACGAGTGAAACGGACTAGTGTCATTCTAGAAATTCACACAGCCCCCCGGAAAAAAAACAAAGAAGAAAAAGAAATAAATACAAATCTTCAGACTCCACAGGTCGCTGTTTCTGCTAAGTAACGGCCGACACACTTCAACATCTCACAACTTTCAGTACTTCACAGAGGAACGTGTTTTCATTTCGGGGCGGAGGGGTTTTGAACTCGGAGGAGGGTGCTTATTTTAACGTGGACACGGAACTACACGCGCGGCTGCCAGAGGTCACCCAGTGGTAGGGGAGAACAGGTCCACCGGTTAGACTAAACAACAGTATTTCTCTTGGAGTGGTTTACGGTCATTAATCATCTTGACAGAGCGAAACACAGTTCCTGCTTAATGACTGTATTTGGGTAATCGCGGCGTCTCCTTATTTCCATGCATGCTTTCTTACTCAGAGTTGTTCTCCCTCCTTGACCGTGACTCTTAGTGTGTGTGCTTGTGTGTGTGTGTGTGTGTGTGTGTGTGTGTGTGTGTGTGTGTGTGTGTGTGTGTGTGTGTGTGCGTCTGTGTGTGTGTGTGTGTGTGTGTGTGTGTGCGTGTGTGTGTGTGTGTGTGCGTGTGTGTGTGTGCGTGTTGTGTGTGTGTGTGTGTGTGCGTGTGTGTGTGTGTGTGCGTGTGTGGGTGTGTGGTGTGTGTGTGTGTGTGTGTGTGTGTGTGTGTGTGTGTGTGTGTGCGTGTGTGTGTGTGTGTGTGTGTGTGTGTGTGGTGTGTGTGTGTGTGTGTGTGTGTGTGTGTGTGTGTGTGTGTGCGTGTGTGCGTGTGTGTGTGTGTGTGTGTGTGGGTGTGTGTGCATGTGTGCGTGCATGTGTGCGTGCGTGCGTGTGTGTGTTGTGTACGCTGGTTGCTCCGGAGACTCCCCGTCTTGGTGACCTCCCCAAATCTGCGGTGAGGCGCCTGCTGCTGCTGCTGCTGCTGCTGCTGGTGCTGGTGCTGCTGCTGGGTCACGGCGTCCAATCACACGAGGTTAGTGAAATCGGAGCCTTGTGTGTGTTGCTC
>PIJE02000637.1:233659-261159 GCA_002895965.2 Coryphaenoides rupestris | reverse complement strand
AGTTGTAAAGAATCCTTTGTGAGGGCGGTCGGAGTTAATCACTTGAGCGGCACACGCCGGTTCTGGGTGGAGCACATGTTATACACCGGTTCCCCTGGGGTGGGGGCGGGGCGGTGGGGGGCGGAAGCTAGGGCTCCTCCCTAAAATACACACACACACACACACATGCGCACACGTACACACACAGATACACACACACACACACACAGGCAAACAGACACATATGGAGGGTGGCATTTACATGTCAGTTATAATGCAAAACTGGGTTCCTGCTCGCGCGGAGGACAGCCTCTAGGCCCGCCCTCCTCCTCCTCCTCCTCCGGGGAACAGCAGCAGCAGCAGCAGCAGCAGCAGCAGAACCTCCTGGCTGCGAGGACAGGGTCATCCGCTCATTCACTCAGAGACACACACACACACACACACTCACTCACTCATACACACACATGGTGGTCTCTCTCCTCTCTCTGTCTCGGTGTGTGCTTTCCCCTGCATGCTGTGGTCGTGTGGATGTACTGAGGTCTGCAGCAGACTCGGGAGGGGATGCTGGAGTTTGACCCGGCAGTCGGTAAGATCTTGGGTTCTTCTTGGGTTTCTGTGCACTACTGCTGTGTGCGGCGAGGCGAGGTGGGTGAGCAGGGGAAGGTGAATATTAGAGTGAGTGGAAGTGAAAGGTGGAACATTTTGAGATGACCAGTGTCTGTCTGAGAGGACGGCAGGAATCATTTGAGGCGGCGTTAGTTTGACATCTCCTCCAGATTTGTCATAGTTTGATGCTTTGCTAACTTTTCCGTGGGTGTTTGTCAGGGAGCAGTTGAGGACTTTAAGGTCTCCAGCACACTGCAATATTGCTATATACTGTAAGTGGTCGGTTCAATTCCCGGAGCATCATGGGTGTATAAATAGACAGGAGAAGCCTCTGCATACAGTATGTGCTGCAGTGTTGATCTCGGTCCTCAGTTCACATTGTTGTCCTATTTACATTCGTCTTCCCTGTCTCCCGTTAGCATTATTTTACATATCGCGCTCACTTTGACGTGATGGAAAGTGACAGTTCACTGCTCTTCCTCCTCGTCCTCCTCGTCCTCCTCCTCCTCCAACATCTTGCCCCTCGGTCACGCAAACTATTCAAAACACTCGCCGCGGTGACATTGGTGGGCGATGCGTGTCCTCTGAAGAAGAGCGCGCGAGCCACGATTAGCCATGGATTAGCCCCCCCCCGGCTAAGGGTGATTTCCCGCTAAAATGTGCTGATTATGGGCGGGCCGATTTGGAATGGCCCATTATAAAGCCCTGATAGGCCGGGCACCAGGTGGCACCGCGAGGGACACAGGGCCCTCCCGGAGTTTGGAGCTCTCTCAGCCGCTTGGTGGCTGGGGACGAGAGGGGCGGGGCTTGTCCCCAGTGGCTTGCTGAGCGTCCCCAGTGGACTAGCGGACTAGTCGGGCTTCTGCTGCTGTATATGGAGAGGAGGTGGCTGTGGTGCGTGTATGTGCGTGTGTGTGTGTGTGTCTGTGGAGAAAGGGGGTGTGTCTTCTTCTTGAGACTTGTGACAAAGAAGAAACAAACACACACACACACACACACATATACACACGACAGACACAAACACACACACATGACAGACAGATAGACAGACAGACAGAGACACACACACACACACACACACACACACGACAAACACACACACACATGACAGATGCAACACACACACACACACAAGACAGACAGACAGACACAAACACACACACACACACACAACACACAGACAGACACACACACATGACAGACAGACACACACACACACACACACACACACACACACATGACAGACAGACAGACAGACACACACACAGGTGCACACAAAAAGGATTTTGACACCAGCACATATTTTCCCCAACCGCAAATCTGCCAATCATTTGTCTAAATGGAAGAAGAAGAAATAAAAAAAAGATTGTTTTTGCGGCTTTATATTTACTTTCTTCCAAAGGCAGATAAAGGTGGCATTATATAGTCCTTTCCTGGTGAATTACTCTGTGAGCCAAGTGTGTTGAGGAGGAGGAGGAGGAGGAGGAGGAGGGCTAAAGTTTCCTAATTACCAGTCAGTTTGGAGGAGGAAGAGCTACCAACGAGTTATTTGTCAAGACCAACGGCTGAGCTATAAATTCAGGTGCACAAAGCCAGGCGCCGTGCCAAGACCTGGGCTTCCTCTGACTGTTTGCTGAACGCATGCGACCACACCTGCCTGAGGAATCCATACTTAAACGGAAATACAGTTATTCACAACATCTTAACCCCCCCCCCACACACACACACACACACACACACACCACCACGTGAAGAAAAGCTGGCGTTACAGAGCTGCAGGGATCGGAGGATTACTGAATATACTGAATATGTGTGTCAAGCGTTAGATATGCAAACCTGCCATTGACATCCACCTTTGATATGACTATACTATAGTATATACAGTATATTGTATGTATTTTGCCTGAGTTTTTGCAAACAAAGAACGTGCTTTTGTGCAATTGGTGCCTAACATTGAACGCTGAACATTGAACAAAGTAAAAACTGGATGCAAAAATGCAAAAAATTCAAAAGATATAGAGAAAAATACATATTATAATAATTGACAGCATATTAAACAAACGGTTTTGCGGCGTCAATGTATTTTCTATGCAAATATTGAACATCAGCACAAACTATTGACCTCATTTACATGTTGACCTCACTGACTTACTTTCAAAACCTTTGTCTTGCAGATGACATCCATGACAGCTGGTCTCCGAGGTCATGACTTGTGACCTTCTCTTCTCGCGTGGGCTTAATAACCTGACCACCACCACCACGGCCAGCACCACCAGAAGCAGAGCACCACCGGCCCCCACCCCCCCCATGCCTCCACCTACGCCGGCGGCACCATGGGTAGCGTCAGCAGCCTCGTCAACAGCGGCAACAGCGTCCCGGAGAAACAACTGCCAGGCGCCCGACCACAGGCTGGCGAAGAAGGGTCTGAGCCAACACCACCATCCCCAGCAACAGCAACCCAGGAGGGCAGGAGGACGCAGCCTGCTGTCCGAGGGCCTGCTGAACTGCGGGTTCGGACAGGGGTCCACCTCGTCCACCTCGTCCAAGAGCCTCTCGCATTCCCGGTCGGGACGCAGCGAAGACTTCTTTTACATCAAGGTGAGCTCCAGGGTGATTGGCCTGATGATTGGTGTGTAGACTCATCGGAGGTCCTACTATTTTCTAGTCAACTCAATTTCCGAGGGTGGTCTAGCTCTCCTGATTTGGACACCTTTTTCGGTACGAGTCGGTCGATTTTCATTCTGCGCATCGACAATCCATAATCAATAACAGGACGTACCGTCGGCCTAAACACCCGCAGGAGTATCAACTCATCATGTCAGGCGTGCCGAAGCACTGTCGCTGTTGTGACCAACGCACACCTCACCCCACACACACACACACACACACACACACACATTCCCGTTTTCTGTTCGATTTCCTGATCGTGCGGACGACAGGAATCGACAGCCACCAAGTCGTAGCGCACCGAACGTCCCAATGTCTCGCGAATCTAGCAAGGGGGAACGTAACACAGCATCAATCACATTGATACGAGGAGAACATAACTAGTGACTGTCGCGGTTCCCCGTCTGGGATCAATGTTATCCTTATCTTATCTGAAAGCAAACAGAGCAAAGAATGCGAAAACCGTTTGCCGCGAGCATAATGACAGTTGCGACTGGGAGGAGTTTAAGGTGCGCACCACTAAAAAAGCCTTGTTGACTGACAAACAGTGTCAGTTAACCCGGGGAGATCTCGTAGCACAGCGGCTTTTCTTTACATGCTGTCTGTCTGTCTGTCTGTCCGTGTGTCTGTCTCTCGTAGGTAAGCCATAAACCCCGGCCGGTGTACCAGAGGGTGGGATCGATGGACAACCACGTCGCGGGAGACGACGGCCATGTTGAATCCAAGGGGAGGGTGCCGCTCAAACTGCTGCCGGTGACGAGCAAGAAGGTCGAGAGGGTAAAAGCGCATCAGAATCAGAATCAGAATCAGAATCAAAATCCGTTTTATTGCCTTATTTTTTTTTTTTACAAACAAGGAATGTGCTTTTGTGAAATTGGTGCATAACATTGAACGTTAAACAGAAAGTAATAAGATAGAAATTATAAAAAAAGACAATAAATAGATAACAAATATAAGAAAATAAGCAAATATAAGGTGCAATTTAAAGAAAAGATGAGATTGTCGAGTACAGCCACCACAACTGTTGTTAGCTATGAACTAACAACCAACAATGGTTAATGTTCACCATATAAAAGATGTTGCGGGGAAGGGGTAGGACAGCTTAGTTGGTGAGTGAGTGTTTATATAATGACACAATGCGCATTACAATAATCCATTTAAAGTACGGATGCCAGTCATAAAAAAAAGTACCCAAAAAAATAGCTTCATTTCCGTTTGACGCAGCAGAATGGAACAGTCCGCGCATTAACGCGTTGAGTGTGTTAAAATGCTAATGCTTGCGTCGCATGTGGTCGACGTGTTGCGCGGCGTAAGCTAAAAGGCGTCTTAAATAATTTGGTTTTGCCCCCGCAAAGCCTCGCCTCCTATAGCCCGCGTTCAAACTTTTCCCCGGGAGCCACGGATGAAGTGGGCAGCAGTAGAAGTAACAGCAGCAGCAGCGGCGGCGGCATTGAGCCCCGCCCCCCCCGTGATGAATCACCTGCTCCCAGATTAATAACCTCATAATGCATTGATCTTGCGGGGAAGTCGTTCCTCCCGCCACAGCTGCATACTCAAACACCAGGCCCCCCTTTTTTTTTTTCAATAGGCCATAATTTCCCCAGGAGAGCTGGAGAGAGCGAGAGAGAGAGAGGAAGAGGAAGAGAGAGAAAAGAGAGAGAGAGAGAGAGGGAGTCGAAAAGGCAAACAAAATAAAAAATAAAAAACGAGAAGAGAACAAAAGGAGAGAGCGCGAGGAAGAGGCACGATGAGTGGGAGGGTAACGGGAGAAGGAGGAGGAAGACGAAGAGCAAAAAGGGATAAAAGTGTGAAAGTCATCGGATTCCCCTGATCACGTAGTCAGGAGGAGGAGGAGGAGGAGAGGAGGAGGAGGAGGAATGCTGAGTTCACAGACTTCGGCTTTTTTTCCCCGACTCCAGCAGCAGCAGCGGCAGCAGCAGTTCATATTATTAATACAACAATGGGAGCAATTCATCTTCCCGCCAGACAACACGTATGGGATGTGGGGTTGTGGGATGTGGGATTGCCGGGCAAGTGGAGAGGCGAAGGGGAAGGGGAAGGGGAAGTCGAAGTGGTGGACAAAATGGAGGGGAAAAGGCAGAGCCGCACGGAACGAGCCGCCACGTGACGCAGCCACGCACTCCAAGACGGCTCAAAGGCAGGTGGATTGAGATTGCGCAGGCGGGGCCGGTGGGAGGTATAGTTACATCATTTGAAATTGGATTCGTTTCTAGACCTTGTGACAGCCGCGGGGGCGGGCAGGGGGCGGGGGGGGGGCATCTCCGCCTGCGTTTTTTTTCCGGACGTCGTCCGGCCGCCGTGGCTGTAGTGGAGCGGCGCAGGCCTTCGAACGGCCGCGGTTCGATGCGTACGAGAGCAGATGGATGGAACTACAGAATATATAAGCTATCCCTGTTAATATACGGCGGCCCGTTCTGTGGTTTAAATGCTGCTTATCTCATTATCACGCTGTCTGTGCACTGAGACCATCCAATATCGTATACAATATTGCCCATTTTATGGATGCTTTCATCCAAAGGGCTTTTTTTTTACAGTCATAAATATCATAAATGCTTACGCTCCTATCATGGTTTGTTGCCCTAATGGGATATGAGGATATTGAATTTTTACGGTATTGTTAAAACTGTTGAGGCGAAGAAATTCACAACAACTTCTCCCCACTCCCCCCACTCCCCAGAAGTGCCAGTCAAGACAGAATGCAGCGGATCGACTCGGGGCATTATTTTCAACGCTGGGCAAACAAGCCAAAGCTAACAAGCGCTCTGTTCCAGAGAGCTGGGTTTCCAGGCGAAGAGCATAAGCCGTTATGTTGTTATGACGCCCAGGGTTCATGGCTGTTCATGCAGGATGCACACCGCAGTAACCCGGCCAATCACAGAGCGCCGTCGTCCAACTTGCATTAAAGGAATAAAAAAAAACACACACACACACACACACACACACACCACACACACAGAGGCCAAAAAGCCTCCTCCATACAACAGACTCACGGCAAACAACCCAGAGTCAGAAACAGCCTCCAAAAAACACAATAATAACAACGGACAAAACAACCCGTCTATCATGTCATCCTTCCCAGGCTCCCGCCGCCCCGGCCAAGTCTTACATTCATTGCACTGCCTCCTCCGAGTCAGCGGGGACAACAAGGAGCTCATCATCCACCGTCGCTGACTCGGGCCAAAACAACCTGGACACGACTCCGGGCCCCCGGGGGACGAGCAGGAGCCCGGACGGCCACGGGAGCAAAGCAGACACCTTCTCAGGTATCTGCTGCCAACACAGCACTCCTTACCGCACCACCGCTGTTTTTTGCCGAGAGAGAGAGAGAGAGATGACGATAGACGAGAGAGAGAGAGATGAGAGAGAGAGAGAGAGTCTGTTAACCCCTCGGCCAGCTGTAGCTCGTACAGAGCACTTAACAGCAGAAACACACACACAGACACACACAATTAAATCTGACGGTTTAGATTTTAAATCAATTCTCTGTCTGTTTATTCATTACAGGGATCCTTTCCGACTCAGGACGTAACTCCATGTCCAGCCTGCCACCCATAGCACCAGCGGAGCGTCAGTACCGCCACGGGCCCCCGCCGCCACGGGGCCCCGCCACCGCCGCCCCCGTGTTCCCGCGGGCAGTCACGGCTCCGGTGTCGGGCGCCAATCAGGGCCACAAACAACAACACAACAACAACAACAACAACAACCCCAATTTTCCCTCCGTGGTCGTGCGGAGTGAACGGCGGCAACGCCAACGCCAACCCCAACCCCTCGCCTCCCCGGTTCGACCGGGCCGGGGAAAAGGACCGAGGGCGGGGCTTCGCTGTCGTCACCGGGGACTCAGACCGACGGGGACTCGGGCCCCCGGTCCCTGGCGGACGGGCCCGGCGCCCTGCTGGCGGAGACGGGCGGCGGAGGGAGTCGCTCGCCCATCAGCACGGACGAGCTGCTGATCGAGCGGCTGGAGCATAGGCTGCTGGAGAGGGAGTCGGAGCTCCAGGACGCTTCCAGGTAACTAACTGGATATCACGTAGAGAGCACTGGTTACTCCAACCATCCCTATTGATTCTTTTTCTTCAGCCAAGTACCCCTTTCATGAGCACCAATGAAAGAGATAATATAAATAATCTATGTACATGATAACGGCACTATTATTATAAATGGTAAATGGATTGCATTTATATAGCCCGTTTATCCAAAGAGCTTTACAGTATCGCCTCACATTCACCCATTCATACACCGACGGCGGTGTCAACCATGCAAGGTAACAACCAACACGTCAGGAGCAGTTAGGGTTAGGTGGTGTCTTGCTCAGGGACACCTCCACACTTAGCTAGGAGGGGGAGGAGCCCGGGGATCGAACCAGCAACCTTCCGGTGGCCAGAAAACCGCTCTTAGCTCCTGAGCTACTGCCACCCCAATTACTGTATGTCGGTGGAAATGCTGCTGTTCACATGGATTCAGGCAGACGCACAACACCTTGTGGACGGAATGGGAGAAGCAACCAGAAACAGACAAATAAACAAACAAAGGAAACACATGTGACCATATGTTGCTATGGTGATGGATGGAGAATGGAATAAAATATATGAAATACATTTCGTTTGTGTGTTATCTTATCCTGTCATTGTTCTAGCAAAGTATGTCGCCATACAACGCAGCTTTCTGTTAACATTCGACGGCTAACTTAAAACTAGAAAACGTAAATTCCCTTCAAAACCTCATTCAACGTTGTTCATTCATTTCCTGCATGGATAGTCAAAGGAGAACTGATCATATAATTAATCAATCGAATCAAATAATGCTGCTTTTATTAGTTTCCATATCGGCCAAGTTTTCTCCTTGTGCAACGACGAGGGAGCTGCCTACGTAACATCCGGTGGAAAAAAAAGGGAAAATACTTTTTGTAATATTCTGTTGTATTTTCCCCAAAGTTTCCCGGCCTGCTCTCATCCACCAAAATGATATCTGGGTTTGCCATTGAGAAAATTCACCTGAGATCTACTCTTACCTGTGCAGGTGAGCTTCGAGGAGAAGGAGGTGAGCACGTGCCAGCTGTTCGAGGAGCGCCAGCGCTACTGTGTGACCGAGATGGAGGGGCTGAAGCAGCGCTGCTCCACCAAGCTACGTCAGGTGTCCCAGAGAGCCGCCAGGAACCACCAGGCGCTGCAGCTGCAGGTCACCCAGCTACAGGTGCAACGACGCCTCACAATCGTACCTGCATTCGTATGTAATCGTACTGTGTGTCGGGAGCGGGGTGGCAGTGGCTCAGGAGGTAGAGGTTGGTTGTCTGGCAGGTTGGAAGGTTGCTGTTTGGATGTCGAGGTGTCCCTGAGCGAGACGCCGAACCCTACGTGCTCCCGACAAGCTGGCTGTTACCTTGCATGGTTTGCCGCCACCGCCGTCGGTGTATGAATGAGTGTAAGAATGGGTGAATATGAGGCAATAATGTACAGCGCTTTGCATTTACCATTTCATTCCCCTCATCGTCTCTCTATCTGAAACCAATCAATCACCCTGTGCTTTTGTGCACATATAAAATAACTAAAATAAAAATAACTGTGGGCTGTGGATGAGGTGAAGGACGTGTTGTTGACTGACGTGGGACTCGACCCTGCTGACCCCTGCAGGCGGAGAAGGAGAGTCTCCAGGAGGACATCTCCAGGTTGACCCAGGAGAAGGACCTGGCCGAGGTCAGGGCTGAGGTCCTACGAGACCACCAACACTCAGCTGGCGCCCACGCTGGAGGACATCCAGTGGGAGGTAAGTGTGTGTGTGTGTGTGTGTGTGTGTTTGTGTGTAACCAACCACCAATGCCAACGCAGTTCCTTTTGGGTTTTCACCTTTTTTTCACGCCTCCAAACCTCCTCCTCCTCCTCCTCCTCCTCCACGTGTTCGACGATGAAGATTTGCCAGAAGTCCGGGGAGATCTCGCTGTTGAAGCGGGCAGTTGAAAGACTGCCAGGCGGACGTCAACCACAAACTCAACGAGATCGTCAGCCTCAAGTCCACTCTGAAGGAGAGCAGGGACCAAAATAGACGCGCTGGAGGAACAGAGCCAAGAGGACCAGGAGCGGATCCGTACCCGCACCGTGGAGGTGGAGGTGGGCTTGTTCTCTTGCTCACTTGCTGCCGCCTCCGGGTTGAATGTTTGCGTCGTTGAGTTCTGCTGCTGTCACGACGCAAAGAACAACACGACACAACAACAACTAAACCTTTCTATAAAGTGCACCTGCGTCTATGTTGTGGTGACATCCACAAAGGTAGCAATCAGCCCGCGCTGGTAAATCAATATTCAAGCATAGCAATTTAACACACAAAATGCTTTCGGTTGACCGTTTTGCCCACGCCGCAAAATCTCCGAAATGCAGCACACACCGTTTGGGCAAAGAGATAGTCGTCTGACGTCTAACGTTTGCGGAGCAGCACGACATGAATATTTAATCTTTCTCTATTTATTTGGTTATTTTTTTTGTTTAGGTGTGCCAAAACGAACTCCATCGTAAGAAGAACGAAGCGGACCTGCTGCGCGAGAAGGTCGGCAGGCTGGAGACGGACATCCAGGCCATGAAGGCAGGACCTGGCCTCGGCCAAAGAGCAGAGACACCAGCAGTGTGTTGCAACTCGCAGGCTCGGGCCCAGAATCTGATCAACAAAACCGCTCCCGGCTCGCCCAGCCAGGAGCGCGTTGCCGGAGGGGAGCGGAGGAGGAGGAAGAGGAGGAGGAGGAGGAGGACCAGGAGGACCACTCGGCTCCACCGGACTCCCTCCGCGGAGAGGTGGAGAGAACTGCAGCGGCAGCTCCGCGAGGAGGTGGTGTGCCGCGAGGCTCTGGCCGGCGGCTTCGAGCGGGAGCGGCGGACGTGGACAAGGAGAAGGAACGGGTGATCCGCTACCAGAAGCAGCTGCAGTACAACTACATGCAGATGCACAAGAAGAACCTGGACCTGGAGCGCATCCTGAAGGAGCTCACCGCCGAGCTGGAGGGCCGCGCCGAGCTGGACGGGGTCGACGGGCCCTACGGCTGCCCGGGCCTGCAGACGTACGACGACGTGATCGCCACGGAGATCTGACGGGTGTGGGAGGGGCAAGTGACGGGCCGGGGTGTTGGGATTGGTGGGTAGGGGGGGGGGGGGAGGGAGTAGTCGATCTACAGGCTCTTGAACGTCATCATACTGACACTGTGGTATGGTAAGAGACGTTACACACCGAGCCTGGTTACAAACAAACGTCACGACTGCGAGTAACGACGGCAATCGTTATCTACTGAAGTTCAACTGTCAATGACTGTTTGCTTGACGGACAAAATGCCTCCAAACAACAAATATATAACTTATATAATCATATATAAGTCCTCAGGTCCAAAACAATACAAACGGTAACCATTAAAATTCAGGTTAATGCAAAAAAAACCGACTAAATTAAACCCTTTTGTGGTTTACAAATCGATAGAACAAACATGGCCCACGCCGGTTTCCCAGGACGGTATTCATAGTTTAGTTTTTTTTTGGCAGATTAACTCTTCTGTCAAACGATTGATCATTTTGTCATGAGAAGCGCCATTTATTAACTGCCACCGCCGATGATTTATCCATCGTGTGATTAATGTCTCACACTGACACATGATGAGCACAATAATCAACGAGCTTTCACACTCGCGTCGGGAGCCAGCGTGAAAAATGAACGGGACACCGGGGCCTACAGTATACGCCCAGTCCACGAATACAGACAATAGCAGATTTTTTGGTAGATGTGAACTGGTGGTGATATGATAGTAATGATATGTACATGAATATATCTTAATATATTTATTTTTAGACACTACTAAAAGAGATAGATTCCCCACAGAGTATAGAGGGTTGTTTTTTTTTTACTTTACTTTATTAATTTAACAAATCAAGCGCATCAGGTTTGCTTTCTGTCTGTCGGTAATCGTGCGGTAATAAAAAAAACGTAGCCACCAAAAATAGAAACGCATGTGAGCATATGACACACTTCATCATTCTTTCACCATTTCTGTATTTCGAGTCAACATGATATTTTCAGAAAGTGTTTCCAGGAAGTCACATGACTGCAAAGAGACTCACACTTATATACTCATGTATGGATCACGACATATTTCTTACATAGATTGATGTTTCAGGGCAATAGTCAACACGCTGGATGTGTATTAATTGTATTACTAAATTATTTCTGTATGACAAATAAATACCACAAATGCACTGTTGTGTGGAGAGTGTTGAGAATTGCAGAAATTGCTGCAAGCGATGCTGGTGTGTAAAAAAGAAAATAGCAAGGAATGTGTCACACTTTTCACTTGCGACGGTTCAAGATATATTAGTTCTGACAGGGAACACTCCGCTGACAACGTTAGGGTTTTCTCGCTACTGCACACAGAGAGAGACAGCTTTTCTGTAAGCAGCCACGGTGTATCGTGCACACACTGGGAAGAGAACATGCTCGCAAACAGCTCCCCCAGTTGTCTTGACCTCTGACCCCATCTGCGTTGCCGTGGGCAAAAAATAAAGGAGTGATCTGTGCTGCCCATCACCGCAGCACAAAATGTGTGGGTTAGAGAGAGAGTGAGAGAGAGAGGGAGGAGAGAGAGAGAGAGAAGAGAGAGTGGGAGTGGGAGGGAGAGACAGAGGGAGATAATTAAGCGTTTTACATGACAAAAACACACCATCGCTTTTGGGAGTTGAGTTGAAAAGCGATAGAATTTTTTGGCCCTTGTGCTTTTCAATACTTAAAAGTTGGGAGTAAACAAGCAGATTAAATGACACAAAAACAAGGGGTGCTAAGTACAACTCGAAGGTAAAGATGAAAAAAAAAAGCTGTCTTCCTCTGGCATTTGCGGGAGTCAGTCTCAAGTTGGGTTTTATACGATGATGATGATGAAAGTAATCTCCAAATGCTCTAAACTCTTCCACAGCGAGGCCGGGGCCGGGTGTTAGCGAGCGAGATAAAACACACGCCGGGATTTCCACGGGAAGACGAACGACTCGCTGCCAACTTTTACAGAGAAACGTGTTTTCAAATGGATCGTTTAATAATATGGTTTCTTTTGTGATATGCTACTTGATAGTATTAATGACACCACTGTGCTGTGCTGAACCGAACGCTATTTATAACGTATTCACAAATAAACGTTTTCAATATATCGACGTTGCATCATCTTTGCGGTCGTTCAAATCCTTACACCCCCAGCGCATGCGGGCGCACAAACCTTATCTTTTCTTAATTTACTTTTGCTTTGCATGGACCAGCAGTCCAAATCCAAAATGAAATCAAATTAAGGCCCGTGCGTTGTCAGTGTCTGCCACCCAGTCATCCGAATAAAGGCATGTTCGTGCTTTACGGAGCTAGACTCTCAGGCAGACAGACAGACAGACACACCAAGTGGACACGATCACGAGGCGGACTGTTGGAGAGATCACAGCGACGGGTCTCGCTCGTGTTGCTTTTTAAAAAACGCCAGCTCCCATTAAAAACAACAAACAGCCAACACATAATTATGAAGAATAGAGACGCGGAGTAAACAATCATTTTCATCAACACCGAACGCCGTGTCGTATTATTTTATTGATGAACAGCTTTTAATGCGGATATAAATAATGGTGGCTGAGCCGGGGGGGTCGAGGAGAGCGGGGGTGTGATTAGATGACACTTCTCATCATAACACATTTCTAGATGCTTCTCGTCAATGTGTGAAGCGGACGTGTGTGTGAATGGTTTAATAAAAGGCTTTTAATCGCGCGATAACACAGTTAGGTGCTCAACGGGTGATCGCGCGTTTGTGTGTTTTGTGGCCACCGTCACCTCAGCTAAACACACACACACACACACACACACTGTCCTGGCCCAGCAGATGTCTCCACGTGATTGGACAGCTGTTCAGCCAATCCCCTCAGAAGGGATCGGGGTGATAATTGAGGCCTGCCCCGCGGTGACACCATAATGACGCCAGCGCGGGCCCGCTGGGATGCTGACGATCGGCCAACAGTCAGGCACAAAGGGGACTGAATTCATTAGCCGTGCACGGGGGGCTCCAGTATCACACAGCCCCCGGCGCACAAAATGGATCTTTAGTCGAGGCACACAACACCCCGGGCAGCGAGCACCTTTAACGTTTTTAGAAGAACAAATGTCCTAAATCCTAACATACCGTGTGCAGCCATATATATATATATATACAGTATATATATTCTAAACCACGGCACGCAGACTTTATAAGACGATAGAATAAACTATCCATTTTCAATGCGTTTCTGACAACCTCTATAAGACTCACGCCCCGGATTGCAACTCAAATCTATTGTAAAAAGGGGGGTAAGTTATTAAGCCGCGTGTTTCATATTGTTTTATTGGTTTCTGCCGTCCCGGAGCCCTGCGTTCAGACTGCAGGGCTGCAGAGGCGGATCCGGCGGCGGCGGCGACGACGACGACGACGACTGCAGCAGCTCCCCCAATCTGAGCCACGGTCAACTGAGTAATTGGGAAGGGAGTCCCTTAGGGTGCCAGCGCTCTGCTGCGCCAATGCTGCACACACACACACACACACACACACACACATCTATATATATAAGTACAAGACCTGAGTCTTTGTCTAGCTCATTGGCTCTGAAACCACCTGCCCCCCCCCCCTTCCCCCAAAGCCCCCCAAGAGAGAGAGAGAGAGAGAGGGGGATGTGGGAGGGAGGGAGGGAGGGGTGGGTGGACAGGGGGGTGTGGGGGGGAGCTCCTTAATTAGTTCATTATCTCCATCTTTCAGTCTGCCGGAGATTATGCGGGAGTGCGCTCCTACATACATATGCCGCCATTTATCTTGTTATGAATGCTTTATTTGGAGCCTCTGACATCGAACAGAGTGAACAGCTGTCTGCAAGGTACACATCCAAACACTGAATGATGATTAACGCTCGCGACAGAATGTTTGGGGGGAAAAAAAGACAGAACAGAAATCATTGAGTAATGGATGTGGTCCCTCGCGCAATTTGCATTGAAATTGACATGTAAAATGCTATCTCAAAGACAGAGATGGCAAGGGACACGGCTAACTCGTTTAATCCGATTCCGCTCGGGCTGCGTGTTCAAGATATTCACCCGAAAGACATAAGACGTGTGTTTGTGATGCTTGTTCTCCATACAAGGCCCGGCTGTACAGGAATGTCCTTTTGAATTTGACACAACGTTACGTGACACGGACAAGTACGAGTACAAAATATGATATCTTCATTTGTCTCCGTAATCTGGAGGCCTTTTTTTGGGGGGGCCTTGGAAGATTACGTTTGAATGCTGACCCTGTGCACGGAGACAAAATGGTCGTATCCGGAGGTGATGATGAAACGCAGGTGGGAGACAGTGGTTCCTTTTAGCTGGAAAGAAAGCAGAAGTTAATGGCTGCACCACACCGACACCCGTGATCCCTCTCATTTCTCTCTCTGGCATTAAGTATATTACTTACCGTAATAGCATTTGATTGTAGTTGCCCTTCGGTTAGTTCAAATTCTGCAATGAAGGAATTACTGCAGCGTTTCCATCCTTCGGCAGGTTGAAATCTATGACTTATTTAACGTGGCGACGTGCTCTTGTGTTCTTACCTGTTTCTGCAATCGATTCAAAGTCAGAAAATGTCTCCAAGGCATTCTTTTCTATCTTCAGACTCTTAACTGCACAAAAGAAAAAGCACACAATGATTTGTTCACTTGTACGCTCCTCATCTTGTCATCTTGCCAGCGAGTTATAGTTTTCAATTCATTTATTTTTTTTTTCAGCCATTTTGCTGATCTAGTTTTCAGTTTGTATTTTCTGCCTGTTTCTTTGATTGGTGGTTTTCTACCATGGCAGTTCTTGGAACAGTTATTCGCGTTAGTTTTATCAAAAAAACAATTTTTGGTGTTTGCATTTAGGTCCCGGTCCAGAAACATTACAAATACACCCTTTTAGTTTACAGCTCATGCAAAGACAAATCAAAACAGAGTCAGCTATATTTTTGCACCGCAAAATATGCTGTTCTGCTTTAGCAAAAAAAATACAAATGAAATTAGTTTATATTTACTTTTACATTGACCTCATTATAAATATTGACTATTTTCGCTATATCCATTTTAATTGTAGACTGTGCTAGCAAATGTCAGGGGTTTTCTTTATTAATGAAGAACTGTGTGACCTATTATCATTATTAATTAGATTCAATTCGATTTGAGCATTTCAAGAAAGTCCCATAATAATGCATTGTGTTTTAAAATAGGCATAATACTATTACTATAATATTGTAATTCAAATGAAAAAATACAAACTTAATGGCAGGCATCATCTGAGATGTAATCAGATGTTTACAAGTGTAGTTGTGTTGATAGCACTGCATAACTCCTAGTAATGAGACTTTTAGTCTAATTGGGTCTTGGTTTTTATATATAGGCCAACAACTGACTAAGACAAATTGATTATTATTAACTGATATTACAAATCAGACTTTAGAAGATAATCTAAAAAGCATTGGTGAGGTTAGAGCATTGTTGAGCTGGATCCGGGACTAAATAACATCCAAAGAAGGCAGTCTCCTACAAGACTTCAGGTGTTACAACTAGAGTTGGCGTTTGTACCATTATAGCTGTCAATAGTCACCAGCTCAACCGCTGTAGGCTCGGCCAAGCGGATGATAAACTCCTGAGGGAACATCCCAGTGGACATCCAAAACGTGTCGGGGTCGCTAGAGAGACAGAATAAAAGAGAGCTCTTCAGAAAGTGGTATAGCTGGTTTACAGAACATAAAGATAATACATTTGATAATACATTGTAAAATGTATAATGCGCTTTTCTTGACCCAAAGTGCGACATAAAATCATAAAATAAAGAACAAGACAAACTAGAACACACATTAACAAGAAGGTTGGACAATACATGCAAGGGGGACTAATGAGGACTAAGACACTATCAATACAGATATAGCATCATTGGTTAATGTGTTCAAGTCTTCGGTCTGTGGTTTGTTAGTATGTTGATTGTTCACTTTGACACATGGTTAGTGTGTAGGTTGCACTGTAAAAGTGCAACTGGTCTCGGACCAGTTTTTTCTTATCACAAGGAGGCTGTGACAGAGAGAATGAAACTGATAGTAGATCAGCGGCCCCATACCCTTAGAAGTTTGATTGATTTGATTGATTTGATTGATATCTTGCTAAATTCAGTAAAACGGGTTAAAATATAAACAGTTTTGAGTTCAATTGATTCACTTGTAATCGCATATGTAGGGAAAATATCGTGATGCTGTTGTATCGTGGCCCAGGTATCGCGATAATGGCGTATCGTGGCCCGGGTATCGTGATAATAGCATATCGTGGCCCAGGTATCGTGATAATAGCGTATCGTGGCCGAGGTATCGCGATAATAGCGTATCGTGGCCCAGGTATCGTGATAATAGCATATCGTGGCCGAGGTATCGTGATAATAGCGTATTGTGGCCCAGGTATCGTGATAATAGCATATCGTGGCCCAGGTATCTTGATAATAGCGTATCGTGGCCCAGGTATCGTGATAATAGCGTATCGTGGCCCAGGTATCGTGATAATAGCATATCGTGGCCCAGGTATCGTGATAATATCGTATCGTGGCCCAGGTATCTTGATAATAGCGTATCGTGGCCGAGGTATCGTGATAATAGCGTATCGTGGCCCAGGTATCGCGTTAATATCGTATCGTGGCCCAGGTATCGCGTTAATAGTGTATCGTGGCCCGGGTATCGTGATAATATCGTATCGTGGCCCAGGTATCGCGTTAATAGCGTATCGTGGCCCGGGTATCACGATAATAGCGTATAGTAACCCTGGTATCGTGATAATATAGTATCGTGGCCACGGGTTATCGCGATAATAGCGTTGTCGTGTGCCCGGGTATCGTGATAATATCGTATCGTGTGCCCGGGTATCGCGATAATAGCGTATAGTGGCCCGGGTATCGCGATAATAGCGTATAGTAACCCTGGTATCGCGATAATATAGTATCGTGTCCACGGGTATCGCGATAATAGCGTATAGTAACCCTGGTATCGCGATAATATAGTATCGTGGCCACGGGTATCGCGATAATAGCGTGTCGTGTGCCCGGGTATCGTGATAATATCGTATCGTGTGCCCGGGTATCGCGATAGTAGCGTATCGTGAGATCTATACGTGATTCCCAGTACATTGAGTAAAGTAACACGATAAAACAAGGCGCTATACGGTACACAAAAGCTGTGTCGTGTATTAATAACTCTTAAACTGACGTGAACTCACTAAATTAAACTAACGTCATACCCGTCAACGATGTGCGCCGGCGGCTGAGCGTCGTCGCCGCCGCTCGACGCCAACACGACCTTCGCGCCCAGCGAACGGAGAGACGCGCTCGACGTCATGTCGTACGAACACGATATACACGCGCGCACGATAAACAACACAAGTCAGTTGCCTTGCCAACTGACGCACGATATCGACGTCACGCGTTTGGCCGCCGCGACGTCATCCCTCCGCGACGCACATTGTGCGTGTGTCAAGTCAGTGACCAGCTAGCTATCTAGCTAGTTAGTTAGTTCATCTTTAAAATATTTATGATTCGTGAGCCAGCGGTGACGTATCTGCGTTCGTTCCGTTGTGTCTGTGTGTGTGTTCGCCATGGAGAACGGGAGTAAAGACGTGCTTTTCGTACGCGGGGGCGGCCAGGTAAGATAGCATTGTTAGCATGTTGTTAGAATGTTGTTAGCCCGCCCCCCTAACAGCAGAGAGGAGCATAGCATATAGCTGGGAGTAAGCATAACATATAGCTGAGAGTAGCATAGCATGTAGATGAGAGTAGCATAGCATGTAGCTGAGAGTGCCATAGCATGTAGCTGAGAGTAGCATAGCATGTAGCTGAGAGTAGCATAGCATGTAGCTGAGAGTAGCATAGCATGTAGCTGAGAGTAGCATAGCATGTAGCTGAGAGTAGCATAGCATGTAGCAGAGAGTAGCATAGCATGTAGCAGAGAGTAGCATAGCATGTAGCCGAGGGTAGCATAGCATGTAGCTGAGATAGCATAGCATGTAGCTGAGAGTACCATAGCATGTAGCTGAGAGTACCATATCATGTAGCTGAGAGTAGCATAGCATGTAGCTGAGAGTAGCATAGCATGTAGCTGAGAGTAGCATAGCATGTAGCTGAGAGTAGCATAGCATGTAGCTGAGGGTAGCATAGAATGTAGCTGAGAGTAGCATAGCATGTAGCTGAGAGTAGCATAGCATGTAGCTGAGGGTAGCATAGCATGTAGCTGAGAGTAGCATAGGCATGTAGCAGAGAGTAGCATAGCATGTAGCTGAGAGTAGCATAGCATGTAGCTGAGAGTAGCATAGCATGTAGCAGAGAGTAGCATAGCATGTAGCAGAGAGTAGCATAGCATGTAGCTGAGAGTAGCATAGCATGTAGCTGAGAGTAGCATAGCATGTAGCTGCTGGCTTGGCTAGCAGTCTTGCATTTTTTATATATTTCTTCCCAACATCATGTGCTATATTAATAACATCATGTTACCTCTAAATATTATCTTGCAATATTACCTCTCATCTCCTCTCATCATCATGTGCAATATTCTTAATGTCATGTGCAATACTTCCTCTTACCATTATTATTATTACCCTTTTATTACACTTCAATTATTGCTAAATTGTTTTTGCTGACTGAATATCTTATCTGACCTATATTTTTATATTTCTTAGACCTTATTTCTATTATTCTACTCTTTCTTTTTCTATTGTTTTATTCTATTACTATGCAACCTGGCACAAGAATTTCCTTCGGGATCAATAAAGTTCTATCTTATCTTATATTTCAACTCATCAGTTGACACTTTGTGTGATGAACATGTGATTTTACAACAGTAATCAACAGTGGATTGCACTTTAATGATGTGGGGACACACTTTGTTTGGACTGGGTGACAACAGACAGACAACGCTGATTTGTATAGCAAAGTGTGTCTGTCATCTTTTTCTTCATTTCAGAGTGATGAGTCTGACATATGGGATGACACCGCTTTGATAAAGGCATATGACAAAGCTGTTGATTCCTTCAAGGTATGAATTATGGTGCTGAATACACCTGAATGTACATGCCAGCGTGTGAGAATTCACACCCATGAGATGTTCACTCTCTCGCTGCTGTGTTTTAAACCTCTACCAGACTGCACTTAAAGGTGAAAGTGACCCACCAGCCCCCAAGAAAGACCCCCCCAGGGAAGAGAAGAAACGCAAGAACAACAAACATAATCCCAGCAGGAAGAGAAGCAATGCACCTCCGGACAAAGAGGGTTGGTCGACGTGGTATATCAAATCAATCTTCTCAGTAATCTTGACCGGCGAGAACTTTCGAGGTCAAACCTTGAAGGTCTTAGACCAACAAACGCTTGACAGTGTGTGTCCAGTACATTACATTACATTTAATGTATTTGGCAGACGCTTTTATCCAAAGCGACTTACCAAAGAGTACATTTGTGGAAGGAGACAGCATATATCACTGTGGTACATAAAGATAGGAATAGCCGTTTTTCGAGCATTCATAGTTAACACAGTACACAATAAATGTTTTAGATCTTGTCTCGAAATCGCTAAGGGTTGACTGTCACTATGCTACAACTCACTGAATGCTATATGGCTGAACTCTCTTCATAATCTTAATGCTTGTCGTGACTGAACGGCTGATCGCTGTTTGTTGTGCCACATGGCAGGTGGGAGAATCGTGCAGTTGCTTACTGGTCAGAGACGGCCAGCTGTACGCGGCCACAATTTGCGCCGTAGACAAGAAAGAGAGCCACTTGTACAGTTGTATATACAGACTATTGGGCAATCAGGAGGGAGCACAGCCTTCAAGACTTGCTCTTGGAAAAACTCTGAGGTCGAAGAAGAAACTTGTGTTAAGGTATAGTAATGAAAAAAATACAATGTTTTATATTTTGTTTTGTCGATCAACCTTGGGAGGAAATGGAAGAAGAAACAATTTCCATATAGATGTATAAATTGAATGGGATTGCCATATTTGAGACTCACTAATGTGGGCAAAATGTCTCAAGACACGAATGGAAAGCAGTGTAGTGTATGGAGGTGTGTGTTGAAGTTCGAGCAATATGCTTGCTTTCTTTCTTTGCCCTGATTGAAGGTCAACGAAGCCGAGTCTTCCACAGAGGAGAGCGACCGCTCCACCACGCCCAGCCACGGCCACCGGCGGCAACCTGCACCACAAACAAGCCCCCCAAGTAACAAGACTCCCAGGGAACCGCCTCCCGTCTTGCCACCGGGGCTTCCTGGATTCCCCCTGGGGCCCGCCCCCGATGCCAGGCGGTCAAAGCGGTAAGAAGAATTAGGCCTCTCTAGCGCCACCCCTTCTGAACCATTGATCCCTCGTTAATCAGTGGAGAGTTGTCCGAGTGACATTACACGTCGAGGCCTATGTGTGAGGCCACACGATTGCAAATTTTTTACTCATAGGTTAAAAGTACGTCATTCCATTGTACTTTACATGTACATCATACATTTACGACCTTTTTTACGGACATTTACGGTTTTTACCAAAGCGACTTACAATAAGTACAAGAGAGACAGCATTATATCGCTGTGGGCACATAAGATAAGAATAGAACAGGTTTTAAGCATTCATAATTGCAAGGCAAATTAGAACAAGTTTGATTATTGCTCGGTTGCCTGCATAATAGCTGGGAGAAGAGCAAACGGTGCCCAATCTGAGGCACTGCCAACATCTAAGAACATACATTTAGGGCATTTTAGGTACATTTGTCCAAAGGGAGAATACTATTGCTGATGGTACGGCAAAACTTTGAATAGAACAAGTTTCAAGCATAATTGCTATGTTGACCCCTTGCTGGTAACCTTCAAGATAGCTAGGCTAAGATAAGGTGATGCTAGGATAAGACACTTAGAATGTGTTGAATCGTTGACGACATGAAATTGCAACAACAACAACAACATATATTCAATTCATTTGTTTCTTTTTCTACCGAAGGCGGCAGCAGTAAGCGGTCCAGCGGCCCCGCCCCTCCAGCCTGGCCTCCCATGATGCCCTGTGGTCCCCCGGTTAGTCACATGATTAACCTGGCCGTGAAAGTGATATGCGAATTAAAAGTAGTCTGTTATTTAAACGAAGGCACGGTGCTCCTCGTTTACCCCTTTTCCCCCCCCAGATCTTTTGAAAACCAAAGATGGCCACACAAGTTCAACGTCTTCTGCCTTGTGTTTATGTCTCCACATCCTTAGATGATCCCGCCCCCCTCCGCCCCTGAAGCCCCGACATGGAGGACGACGAGGCCCTGGGCGCCATGCTCATCTCCTGGTACATGAGCGGCTACCACACGGGCTACTACCTGGTACGTGCGCTGGATCGAATGGGCCCCCGCCCCCCCCCCCCCCCTAATTGACCACCAGGCTGGATGCTGATTGGCTAGCCACTACGAGCCATTTCAAACATCACACATGGTGGTTGAAATAGGGGCCCTTTAAACTTTTTACGAGGTGGAGATAGCAGAGTAGTTTTGGTGTTTGTGTTATTGGATTCCCTGCTTAAACGTTCGATTTCCCGCAGCCTAGCTTTGAGAGACTAAACTGTGATTCATGGTCTACACTAATAAAATTTACTTGACTTACCTGTTGGCAGGCGTCTTTGCACCAAGTCGCTTTAGATTAAAGTGTATACCGTGGACAGATAAACGGTGGAACATTCACTTGTGTTTTTATATTCCTTCAAGTCGATATTAAAAAGCGCTGGCAGTTATGAGAATTTGTTCAACCCATTAATTTAAACCGTCCAAGTTCACAAATGGACTTTGTAGTGATTTGTGTTTGGAGGGGAATAAAGAACGCACGACATCAATGAAAAAATTGAAAGGTGGTGTGAATAAGGGCTCGGATAAAGGAATAATTTAGTGGACGCCAAAGCGGTCTTCAAAATAGGAGCGTTTTAGGCTAATGTCATTTGGGGGGGGGCAAATGTGAAGGTCAAATATATAATTGAAGACAGAGACGGCTTGCCCACAGTGTCAGGCCACCAGTACTGCTGAACAAAGTTTCGGCATCATGTAAGAGCTAGTGCTAGTGCCAAAGCTGTTACTAGCTAGGTGCTAGTGCTAGTCTGGTGCTGGTTGCTGAGTCCTGGTGCTAAATTGCTGGTGGCTAGTGTGTGTTGACTGGTCTGAGAAGGTATTCTGGAACATGTCATGTGAATGTCAGCATATAACAGATGTATATTTTTAGTACATTGATTTATATGTGTATTGCTCACCTGGATATTTGTTGGTAATATTCATATTTCATTTTTTATTCTTATTTAACAGATTTATATTTATAGTTCTATTTCTATTTTGCTAGCTCTCTTCTATTGTTGTAGTTCTAGTCTTCTATTTGTATTCTTTGTATAATTACTTGTCGGCTGTCGGAGCGTATTTGCACCAAAAGTTTTTTCACTCACTGCTTATACTCGCGTGTAAATTGTGAAGTGACAATAAAATACTTGAAACTTGAAACTTAATTACGCCGAGGGGAAAAATTGCATAACGACATCTTTGCCAGCCAGGGCAGCCAAATGTAAGACACCATGTTTTGTTTGGTGTAGACTCCCAAAAAATATCACATCAGTGATAGTTTTTTTCAGTGAAAATGGAAAATGATCTCTAATGGTTAATAATCTGTCAAAGAATCGCAAATGTATTATTATTATTTTTTTTACCATATCGTTCAGCCCTAAAGCTTCCCTCTTACTTTCCCACAGGGGTTGAAACAAGCCCAGAAGGAAGCTGCTTCCTACAAGAAGTCTCAGCACAAGTAGTGGATGACGCCGCTGCTTTAGTCCTACATTTTGGAGATGGAACTGTTGGCAAGTGAACTGTACAAACTGTACTGTCTTGGGGTTTTTTCTATGCTTTGTAAAAAAATATATAATTCTATGTATAATAAAGGCTTCCTCGTTGTCTTTTCATAAGTGCTATGTTTGTATTTGAGTATTTTTTTTTCTCCTGACTGACTAATCAATCTGACCCTGCCACTCTCTCAGAATCAGAATGAGCTTTATTGCCTTAGTTTTTTCAAACAAGTAATGTGCTTTTGTGCAATTGGTGCCTAACATTGAACATTAAACTCAGACTAATAACCTAGAAAATTATCAAAAATATATAAAAAAAATGCAATAAGCAATAAAAAGGTGCAATTTAAAGAACAGATGTGCATTAATGTAACAATAGACTTCATGGGGAGTGGGAGTCAGTGGGATTAAACGTTTAAACTTTTCTAAACATTAAATGATACGGCTAAACGTGGCCCTGCCCCTTTCCTACTCCATGCTTATGTTGTTGTAGATTCAACTCCAGTACATTTTACGACCGCAGTACATTTTATAAACTGCATTTGGCTGTACGTGGCAAACATTGTCCAGTAGAAGTCTCACCCCCCTCCCCCAGAGTGCGCCATCTTTTCGGTTGATAGCGATGCAGATTACGGTGAAGGACCTCGTGTATGAAGCCACTCGACGCAAGGAAAGAAGGAAATGACTCGTACAATCTGCATCGTATATCAGTTCAGTCTTTGTGTACGGCTGGGGATTTGGTCGTAGGCCAGATCTGAGTCATGCCTCTGTGCCTCTGGTGCTTTCCACATGGTTAATTCAGCCGATGGTCTCAGTACAGGGACAGCATTCATGTCATCTCTCTCTCTCCCTCTCTCTCTCTCTCTCTCTCCCCTGAGGTCTTTCTCTGCCCCAATATTGGATCACATCCATCGCACATCCGCACGCTTTGATATTCTCATGGCATGGGTGCCTACGAGTCTCTTCAGGGTGCTGGTGTTGGGGCATAAGAATAAATTAGCAATAGACTGGACAGTCTGGTGTCGACGAGAGAACATCTTTACCTGTGGTTGACAGGGAAATATATCGTTTTTTGTTAGAATGTATAAATTAGTCAGGCCCGGCCCGAAGCAGGGGATTAATTACGTTTAATGCCAATCCAGACTTCCAAATAACTCAATGTCTAACAATTGTAGGCCTACTTTACTCGCCATGTGAAATGCAATTCCCTTCTATGATCTTTTTATGTTTTCTCTACTAAACGTAATGCGATTCACTTGTCTCCAGTACTATTTGCGTACGTCTCAGCGTTGTATTTTCAGCACGGTGAGAACGGCGCTGTGTATCGGATACATGCTTATTTATAGCAGAGACGACCACATGTAATTACAACGAGGGAGAGCCAGCCAGCGTTGCTGCGCTCCATTTGTAATGTTTTCGCTTCTTGAGAAACGCAGGCGTCCCCCATAAAGCATGAAGACATTCCCGTATGAGCGGTTTGTGTGCGCTGCCCTCCTCCCACTCCCCTTGATTCTACACACTGGTGGCATCACAGCGCTCTGTTGTAAGACAGCGAGGCGGGCAAAGAACAATGGAGTCGGGAATGTGTTTAGTGTAAAGTTAGAAGCCTGGTTGTCTACTGGCTCCTGCACCATGTGATCATCCTCCCCGTCCCGCTGTTCTGTTCTGTTCTGTTCTGTTCTGCAGCCCATCACTCTTTCGGGGGCGAAGAGCGGTCCCTTTGTTTATGTGCTGACTGGCCTCAGTGCTATGTGCACCGTTATACCGTCCACTTTCAACACACACACACATGTACTCTGAGGGAAGTAGAAAATACGACCCTTTATTTAAGTGCAATTTGCACATGTTGGATATGTTGAGGCTTTTAGTTGTTGTTGCTGTGAATCAAATCTTGTGGCTTCCAGGGCCGGACCTTTAAACAAGCTCAACGCCAGTACAACGTTGTTTTGCATGCCGACGTCTTGAGCAGCGAAAAAAAAGCCCTCACAAGAATCTGATAAGGATCTGGCCTTGTTGAGTTGAAGGATTGGATGGCCATACCATGCCTGGGAAACCACGGCCTGTCTTCTATGTTGGTCTATCCCCTCTGGACCTGGGCAGCAGCAGCAGCAGCAGCAGCAGTATCGTCGGTGTGTAAACATAATATGTATTTCACACAGAGCCTTCCTGGAAACGGACAGTTCTTCTCCAGGTGGTTATTGCCGCATGACCTGCAACGCCTTGTCGGTGATGTTTGCCGCTTGAACCCTCGGCCGAGGAGGATATAGGAGAACACAGATCCACCTGCTGTGTGTACAGAATCAATACCGTGCTGCTATTGCAGCCCATTGGCCTTTTTTCTCCTCTTGACGCGCAGCCAGTTTGTGCTGCAAGGATGTTTTTCCGTAGACCACGCTGCGTTACAAGAATTATGATCGGAATCGTAGGCTTTGAATTACCAGGTGATTCAATGCGTGCGGCTGGCCTGGCACGTATTTCGGAGAGTCTGTGTATCTGCAATGAGATCCTCCTGAGCGCCGTAAAACATTTAAATTGCACCTGTGTTTGGTATATCTTTGTGACATCCAAAAAGTAGTAAAATAACAACTATTTGTAAACAGTGATTACATTTAGGTTGCTATGGTTTAAGTAGACAAACGGAGCGCGCTGTGTATAACTGACAATAAAACTGAAATACTCGTGCCGTTGTTTTGCCGTGTTTTACTGCGGGCGTAAAGTTAGCAAACCGAGTGTTGTTGTGTTGTTGAGCACTTGAAATAAAATACAAACATATGTTTGCGTCGTGAATCAGCGCAGACGATGCCACATAAACTTGACCCTGTCTCGTTTAGATATAAGAAGTTATTTCTCCCTCTTTTTTTTTGGGCAAAGTCATCTGGGAGCCAGCAGTAGTAGCAGTGGCAGCAGCAGCAGCATAGCATTATGCTAAACTTGAACACAGCACTTCCCAAACCCTTAGCGTTGACAACGGGTGTCATTGACTGACAGCTGCTTGATTCAGCGAGGCAGGGTTTCCCCAGGTGAATGTTTGGGTTCAAGTCGCTCGAAAGTTTGGTGGCGTAAAAAGTCGGCCTACATATCTGTTGTGAAGGTTTCTTTTACGGCATGCGTGTCAAATGCTCCTCTGTCACGGCACTAGTAGGTCGGTCTCGGGGCGGCGGCAGTAGCTCAGGAGGTCGGAGCGGTTGTCTGGCGACCGGATGGTTGCTGGTTCGATCCCCGGGCTCCTCCCCCTCCTAGCTAAGTGTCGAGGTTGTCCCTGAGCAAGACGCCACCTAACCCCAACTGCTGCTGAAAAGTGCGTTGGATAAAAGCGATAAATGCAATCCATTTACCATTTCACTTGTGTTCCAGCCATAAAAATATGAGTCCCCTTTTCATTGCCCCCCGGTCACACCGATCCCCCGGCGACCTTGTGAACCTTCAGAATTCCACACACAGCAGGTTTGGTACAGTCACCATGACAACCATGGAGGAGTTTGGCACGGATTGACGTGGACAACCCTGCTGCTGCTGCTGCTGCTGCTGTAGGGTCTCATGGTTTTTCTTCCACTGAAATTAAGATGGGGGAGATTAATAACAGACCTGCAGACCGGAGTATAGGTGTACACGATTTATAAGCTAGATTTGTATTCTTCATTTAAATTCTAATCATACCCAAGTGAATAATCAAAATATTATACAATAGGGCGGTGTTTCTTTAATTGGGGTACTTCCAGGGGCTACTCAGAACACTAACCAATTTTGTTGTTGTTTTTAATGTTGGTCAGCTGGCGGTGGTCAGTTACTGTTATGTGCGCCGTTCGGCTGCAACACCAAACCCCGCCGGCAGGGGCCGCTGGATCGCGCTCTGTTGCGGTGTCACCGTGTCACACACACACACACACACACACACAGCGCTGAGCCGGAGAACCGACGGGATCTCCTGACGTTGAGTCTCAGAACATTTTGTGATTGAGTCGCAGAAGTGAGAGACCGAGTCCTCCGGGAGTTGTTGGCTGTTGGCTGTCACGACCGATCTCTGTGGGACTTTTAAAAACTGCGCTTTTGCCTTTTTAAACTTTCTTTTTTGACAGCAATTCCTCTTCTTTTTTCTGCCTTATATATATACAACTTATTTAAGTCCACAGTGAAAAAGGTTGGTAAGAAGAAGGAGTACGAGATGTTTTGCCGCAACCAGACCACCAGGGCCACGGTGGCCCGCGGCTCTGCGCTGGAGATGGAGATCCGCAGGGGGAGGTTCAGGAGGAGCGCGTACCTGGACACCGCACAGGTACACCACCTATACGTCTATCATCCACCTACCACTGCACCACCACCACCAAGAGCACCACCAGCCTTCTCTCTTTTTTTTTTTAAATC
>PIJE02000637.1:191159-228659 GCA_002895965.2 Coryphaenoides rupestris | reverse complement strand
GCCTGCTCGCTTCCGTCGTCTGGATGCTCTGTTTGCTACACATGCTGCTTGCTGTATGGATGGATGGATGGATGTTAGGCCGTCCCAGATGTTCTCCTCTGGAATCCGTGTGCTGTGCACTGTGTCACTTGATGCTGATGTTGCTGCTGTGGCTGATGTTTTGTGCAGATGTTGGCTGATGTTGGCTGATGTTGGCTGTGCGGCGTACGGCTGCCGCTGCACACGAAGGTCTGTCGGCGTTTGCTGTTTTGCAGTTTTTGGAAGACCCCTGACTGTGCGTTCCGCCGGAATGTTGAATTATGTTTGGCTGTTGCCTGCCAATACTAGTGTGTGCGCGCGAGGAGGCGAGAGAGGAGTGCAAGTGATTTTGGGTGGTATTGGAGGTGTTGGATGCATGTGTGTGTGTGTGTGTGTGCGTGCGTGGCATGTGGTGTGTGTGATATGTTTGCGTACATGAGTGTAGTATCGCTATGTGTGTATAGCATGTGGTGTGTGTGCGTGTGTGTGTGTGTGCGTACGTGTGTAGTATTGCCAACTTATGTGTGTATAACATGTGGTGTGTGTGTGTGTGTGGTGTGCGTGTGTGTGTGTGTATTGAGCTGTGTGTGTGTCTGTGTGTGTCTGTGTGTGCGCGCGAGGAGGCGAGAGAGGAGTGCAAGTGATTTTGGGTGGTATTGGAGGTGTTGGATGCATGTGTGTGTGTGTGTGTGTGTGCGTGTGCGTGGCATGTGGTGTGTGTGTGTATATGTTTGCGTACATGACAGTGTAGTATCGCTATGTGTGTATAGCATGTGGTGTGTGTGTGTGTGTGTGTGTGTGCGTACGTGTGTAGTATTGCCAACTTATGTGTGTATAGCATATGGTGAGTGTGTGTGTGCGTACGTGTGTAGTATTGCCAACTTATGTGTGTATAACATGTGGTGTGTGTGTGTGCGTGTGTAGTATTGCAAAGCATGTGTGTGTGAGTGTGTATGTGTGTGTGAGTGCATGACATGTGGTGTTTGTGTTTGTGTGTGTGTGTGTGTGTGTGTGTGTGCGTGACACGCGGTGTGCATGTGTGCGTGTGCGTGTGTGTGATGTGTAGTATTGCCAACTTATGTGTGTATAACATGTGGTGTGTGTGTGTGCGTGTGTAGTATTGCAAAGCTACGTGTGTGTGTGTCTGTGTGTGAGTGTGTGTGCGTGATGACATGTGTTGTTGTGTGTGTGTGTGTGTGTGTGTGTGTGTGTGTGTGTGTGTGTGTGTGTGTGCGTGTGTGTATGTGTGTGTGTGTGTGTGCAAAGCTACGTGTGTGTGTGTGTGTGTGTGTGTGTGTGTGTCTGTGTGTGAGTGTGTGTGAGTGCATGACATGTGGTGTTTGTGTTTGTGTGTGTGTGTGTGTGTGTGTGTGCGTGCGTGACACGCGGTGTGTATGTGTGCGTGTGCACGTAGTGTGTGGTGTCTATGTGGGTATGTGCGTGTGCGTGCATGCGTGCATTTATAGTATTGGCAGGCAAGCTCAGGAGGTAAGAGCGGTTGTCTGGCAACAGGAAGGTTGCTGGTTCGAAGTGTAGAGGTGTCCCTGAGCAAGACTGACCCTAACCCTGACCCTAACTGCTCCTGACGTGTTGGTTGTTACCTTGCATGGTTGACACCGCCGTCGGTGTATGAATGGGAGAATGTGAGGCAATACTGTGAAGAGCTTTGGATGAAAGCACTCTATAAATGCAATCCATTTACCATTTACCATCTATTTATCTCAATGAAAATAATTGCTAAGTAAGATTTGTGAAATTCTCAGTCAGAAGGCTAAAAACCAAACACACTCCTGCGTCCTGCGGCCTCTCTACCCACACAGGCGTCACCCCCTCGCCTGAAAACCTAACGCAGTATTGCCCAGTGTGTGAGAACACAAAAACAGCGTCTCTCTCTCTCTCTCACTGTGGCATTAAAGCTCTTTTACGAGCTTCAAGGCTGTGGTCGGGGTGGTTTGAGGCTTCACCCTTCTTACTCCTCCACCCTCGGGATCCCTGCTTGCTTCCTCCTCAGCTGCCGGCCCCCCCGGGCCCCGGCGGTTCCTGTCTCCGGGCCCCAGACATGCTATATATTTAAGATTTTCTAAGTGTGTTCCCTGTACCCGCTATTTATTCAACCGGCTCAAAACGGAATGCCTCATCCCGCGTCTTCCGAAATTATCCAGCCTCGACGTAGACCGCTGTTCTCGGGACAGTTTCTATCCTTCTTTCCCAGATGGAGGTCTGGGCCTGCTCGCTTCCGTCGTCTGGATGCTCTGTTTGCTACACATGCTGCTTGCTGTATGGATGGATGGGTGGATGTTAGGCTGTCCCAGATGTTCTCCTCTGGAATCCGTGTGCTGTGCACTGTGTCACTTGATGCTGATGTTGCTGCTGTGGCTGATGTTTTGTGCAGATGTTGGCTGATGTTGGCTGATGTTGGCTGTGCGGCGTACGGCTGCCGCTGCACAGGTCTGTCGGCGTTTGCTGTTTTGCAGTTTTTGGAAGACCCCTGACTGTGCGTTCCGCCGGAATGTTGAATTATGTTTGGCTGTTGCCTGCCAATACTACTATAAATGCACCGGCTCCTCAAAACACACCGCGGTGTCAAAGATTAAGGAGAAGGCTCAGGGAAACCGGTCTCGGAGCAATTGTGCACGTTTGTTGTCCACGAGCGGGTGAGTGTGTGGTTCGGTTTGTGTGACGGGTTAAATCTGTTTTCACATTGACCCTCTGAGCACCCCCCCCTCTCTCTCTCCCCCCCCCTCTCTCCCTTCGGCGTGATGAGAACTACTAGGAGGTTGCCAAGACGAGGAAACAACTTCCCAGATTCTGCTCCAGTTAAGACAAGGCTCCCTCTGTGGCTGGCTGCTGCTCTATGCTGCCTCATGGTCTCATTGCCAGTGAACCGATATTCACCATTGGTCATGCATCACGTTACATTTAGGGGCATTTGGCATTTTGACGCTTTTATCTAAAGAGACTTACAAAGAGTACGTTTGTTGAAGGAGACAGCAATATAGAACAGGATTCAAGCATTCATAATTGCAAGGTTAACACAACAAGTGCTCATAAACGCGAGGTCGCCTGCGTAATAGCCGGGATAAGAGCCGTTCTGAGTGCATTACCAACATCTAAGAACCTACAGTATGCGAAACAACGCCAAGCGCTATTAATAACGCCGAGACGAAACACAAACACACGGGTTAGGCTGTCATCACACGGCGGCGAGCGTCACCGCGTTGCGTTCGTCAACGGGAGGTCGAGGCGAATTCCAATTTCACGGAGAAACCCCCCACATCTCACGTCTCCTCTGTTTATTCTTAATCGATTTGGTATAGAGGGAGCGCGAGTAGAAGGGGATCAATTGTGTTGTATTGCATGGGAGATACTTTTGAGTCGTCTGCGTATCGGAGAGCCAACTTTCCGCAGACTCACCCGTCGCGTCTCAGCCGTCATCTGATGCCCGACACGCTGCTCTGCTCTGCGCGGTGAATGTTCCGTTCCTATTTCTGCCCCGGGAGCTGACGGCGTGGCGCTGGTTATATGGCGTCGCAGCCTGGACGTTGTTTTGACACTTTGTCGCCGCCGGGATTAGATTTCTTTCGTTTCTCATATGATCCTCTCTAATTGTGGCCTCGCGAGACACACACACACACACACACAGACATGCACGCACACGCATGCACTCACGCACACATCACACATGCAGACACACACACACGCAAGTAACGCACGCACACACGCATACCACACAGACATGCACACACGCATGACACACACACACACATCACACACACACACACACACAGACATGCACGAGCACACACACATGACACACACACATCACACACACACACACACAGACATGCACGAGCACACACACATTGCACATGCAGACGCAGAAGGAAGATGCAGACATTGCAGACTGTGATTAACGAACAACACATGGACCCCCACACACACACACACACACACACACACACACACACACACACACACACACACAGACACGCACATGCACGTGCACACACACTGCACATGCAGACACACACACACACACATATGACGCATGCGCATGCATGTGTGCGAACAACACAAACACGCACACACACACACACACACATTGCACATTCAGACACAAACACACAAACAAACACACACACACAAACACACACAAACACACACGCATACGCACACACACGTATAGGATCCAGATAGTGTGAAGTAACATGTTTGTCCGGTGCTGATTTGCTTGTTTACTCCGCAGACACGTGGACAGTGTTCACTGTTCTCCATCATGGCCGCCGTATCTTATCTCTGAGACACCCGGCGCAGCGCTACATACATCTGACACCCGGCGGTGGAACGGTCCAACCGTCCAACGTCCACGGGTTGTCTTCTGCAATGTTTCAGAGAGAGAGAGAGTTTGAATGGAGAAGAATCCTGCTTTTCTGCTTCTGTGTGTGTTTTCCTTATTCTTTTTTATTTGCTTATCCTAATGTTGTTATTCTCCCCATTTTCTATTTTTGGGCTACATTAGTGAGCCCTGGAAGAGAACTCACGATAACAGCAAGACAATAAACATATTGTCTTGCTGTAATCCATCAATATTAATAAGGTATAGGCTGCATTGTTCAGGTATATTGCCGATATACCTGCATTTATTTTGGACGGACTCATACTCAAGCTCAAGGCATCAGAGTACAGCCTCCACTTTTTGGGTTGTCGAAGACCAAAAAACTACTTCAGTGCCTATTACACGTACCTGGGACACAGCTATCGTTGCTATGCTATTGGCATAACAACGCGGGGGGCTGTCCTCTGGCCACCAGGGGCGCTCGGTAGCCACGGCTAACAGCGGGCGTAACAGCTGAGCCTCTGTTGTGGTGAACGTCGTAAAAAAAAATGAACCACATGCATCCGCGTGGTAGGCATCCCCACAGAGACCTACCGACCTTCTAAGAGGGATTATTAGACGCGTAGACACGTTGTGTGTGTGTGTGTGTGTGTGGGTGTGTGTGTGTGTGCCGCCGCTCACGCAGACGGGAAGTGAGTCAAGTAGGAGCGTGCGGACCACCAGCTATCCAGACAACATACACACCACACACACCACACGTCGCGTCCGTCTGTACAGCTCACTGCGCTGGACATGTGCCACCGCCGCAAGACGCTCACCCCGTCTACATGCTCAGGCCACTAACCCCCCCCTTCACGCCTCACCCCCCCTCAACCTACACAAACCCCTAACCCACAACCCATGCGATGAGCTCGTGTAAAGGGGCCTGTGATGTGCCGTGTGGTGGTGCCGCGCGCTGCGGTGTGGGTACCTAAAATCTGTGTGGTTCTAGGGTGTTGGTTGGTCTCCCAGTTGAAAGATTCTGGGTTCGAACCCACAAGGTCCGCATGAGTCCTGCCTCACCTCATGTCTTTCCTTTGGCAAGAGACACCTCATGGCCAGAAGTTGCTTTTGGATAAAAGTGTCTAATGCCCAAGGACTAAATGGGTGTGTGTGTGTGTGTGTGTGTGTGTGTGTATGATTAGTCACTCTCAGTAATCGTGATGAATACATTTTGTTCTGTTCACACACAACACACACCACACACACACCCACACCACACAACACACACACCTCTCATGACTTTAATATCCACAAATGGCGCTGACTAACTAGCAAGGTCTGGTGAAGTCGTCCAATGGGAGAGACGGAGACAGGCTGGGCTCACAAGGTTAACAAGGCGAGAGCCGCGCTGTAATCGCTGGACACTTTCCAACTCTTAGCATGGGAAAAATCTCGACTGCCTTTATCTGCAGTCTTCTAACCTGGCTGTTTGAGACGATAACAACTCTTATCTTCCTCGAGGTCATGTTACTAAATGCCCTCTTTCATGTTCTCCTATTCAGACTTTTGAAAAAAAAAAAAGAAGTGAGAATTGGGTCACGGATTTATTATTATATCACTTCCCTGAAACGTACCCATTCACAGTTTAAAACCCCTCCTGTTATGTCGTCAACTGAGACAAGTCTGAGCTAATTTCATTATCTAGCGCGCACAAAAGTCAAGCGCAACCTCCGGCAGTCGTCCTAATAGAATGAATACGTCATAACGAATCGACCATGACAAACATTGTGATTAATTGTCGCGTTGACATCTTTCCTCAATGTGAATATGTTAAAATTGTGTTTATTTTGCTCTCGCGGATTAATCGCGACATGGCCCCAAACAAACACAAAGGTTTAACGACGAGTTGGAGGTACAACCGATCTAAATGCATTGGATCCCTCTCTTCTCTTCTCTCCTGGTAACTGAAGGTTCCTGCACTGCCTCTACCCCCCCCCCTGGGACACATTATCTGGGCCAAAGGGTGGCTCTGTGGGCTTGTGTCTTCGGCGCCCCGAAATAGCTGGAGAAAAATGGGTGTCCTATTTGCTATCGACTATCAACGTCAACCCAATTCATTGTTTCCACGAGTGCAGGAAAAGAAAAGAAAAAAAATTATTTGTCCCGTTCATTATTACACTGTTTGACCCGTTTGTTTTGAGGCTTTATGTGACCTATAGATTAACCTAATCCCAGATGTAACTTTTTCTCATCTTTAACTTGCCGACAACAACACACACACTCGTATGCATGTGTGTGTTGTGTATTGATTAGAATTGTCACGAGGGTTCCACTGTGAGTGTTGCTCAGTGAAACCCTGATAAAAGCCAGAGTTCTATTCTTATTCTATAACACACACACTCTCTCTCACACACACACCACACACACACACACACACACACACACACAACACACACAACACACACACACACACACACACACACAGAAGAAACAAAAAAAAAAAAAATACCAGTATCAACTTCACGTCTCCCCTTGTTCGTCAGTCTGAAGTACCTCAGGTCCTCTTGAAAGTCCTATGACTGAGATAAACCCTTCCCAACCATACGATCCTAACCTGATCAACCATTTTTGCCCGTACATCCCAACTGTCACAGCGGGACGTACAGAAGGTCTTTTGTGCGGGCTGACCCGCTTTGAAAGTCTGCTTTGACATTTCACTCCCCTTTTGAATATCTTGTATCAAGTAAGGCATCTAAACAGAGGTTCGTCTGAATTATCTGTCTGTTATCCAGCCTGTCTGTTTTGGGAAGATTCGGTTTTAAGATTCAAGGTTCACGATGTGCAGTGAAATGTGGAATGTGCAAAAGAAGTATACTATAAGAAATACAATACAACACAAAGAGCAGCAGAAATAGAAACTAAATATATAGACATATAACAACAAGGCAATATAAAGAGCAAAAGGCCTCACTTAGGCCTATTCCATTTTTGTTTAGCATTGCTAATAAATACTCAACCAAAGTACAATTATTTATCTTTCCTTCATTATTTTTCATCATTTTTTGTCAATCATTCGTTCATTTGTCGTGTTACGATGCCAACATGCGACGGGCTCGACACCTGACGTCACGGTACGACGTCATCACACCGTTTCTCAACCCTCTCTGCTACACGCACACACACACGCACACGCACACACACCCACACACACACACACACACACACACACACACACACACAGGATGTGATCGGAACAGTTCAAGCCTCCCACGGGTTCAGACTGTGGTTGCCCGAACCTGCGAGCGCCAGGTGATTCATCCACACACTGCGCAACACCTGACAGCTCACCTGTGTGCTACCTGCAATCCCCCCCCCCCCCCCCCCCCCCACCCTCCCCCCAAACCCCCGTTTTCTGCCTCACATTCAGGCTCTCCTGCCTTTTTTCTTCCTACCTTTTCATCCGGAAACAAAGAGACATGGCTTGTGTCCACAACATCGGGATGGAACTACCTGCCTGGCTGGCTAGGGCCTCCCGTTCCTCGGCGAGGAATGCAACGGGTGAAATCTATACCACGGAATGTGTGCGTGTGTTGGTTTTATGTGTGTTTATGTGTGTGTGTGTGTTTGTGTGTGGGGACCATGCTTTTGTGTGTTAGTTGTGCTGTCTGTATTACCCCATGCGATGGGTACACCTCTGTATTGCACAGACTCCGTACTTAAACACAACAGAATGCACTACTGTACTTGACTGGGACTAGTTCCGCAGGATGGATACAGGAGCAGTACGATTCGCACTTACTTTACAGAACGTAGCCTGGAGCGGTACATCCTCTCCCCGTGATATCGTAGCTGTCGAGCTTATATAGGTCTCTGTGGAATCACCGGGTACTACACGTTTATAGGATTAACGTTTAAACCTCACTTGACCCCCGTCCCCCTTGTGGACACGACTGCGTTACCATTAAACACATTAAAGCATCTTTTCTTAAATTGCACCTTTTATTTGCTTATTTATACATATTTAATGTATATTATTGGTATTTTTGGGAATTTCTATATTATTAGTTCTGTCTTAATGTTTCAAATTGTAGTTACCCAATTTCACAAAAGCATTTTACTTTTGTTTGGATAAAACGAAGGCAATTAACGCTGATTCTGATTCTGATGCTGGTTATTTGCCTGATGCCTAGTCGTTTAGAAACATCTATCTCAACTTGGAGTGAATTCAGCGTCCACGTCATTAATAATAAAGCGAGGCGGGGGTCAACAGGGGGGTCTACAGGCGAGGTCTGCGGGACCTCCCTCCCGGCGCCTCCCGGCCTTCGGCTGGGAGGCAAACATCCTCGGGCATAGATTATCCTGCTCCCCACCCCTGAGGGATGGCTCTGGCCGACATGGCCCAAATCTTCCTGATATATCAGGATATGTAATTTCATATTTATCGATTTGTTCAATATGGTGAACAATCGAGAACGCTCTAGGCTAGTTCACAAAATGACATCACTTCACTTTAAAACCCATGAGAAGTCACCACTTATCGCCATATCTCGATATCTAGTCTTGTACTATCATGATATGCGTATAATATCGATGTAGCGCCCCGAGCCCGAGCCCCCACACTACCCGCCACTGATCGTGGACCATCACCACACACACACACACACACACACACGCATACACACAACACGCATACACAGTCACACACACATACACGCATAATACACGCAGAGCTCAATGAACACATTCATTTATGTATAAGCAATTTTATAACCCCTTCAAAAATAAAGGCCTTGGACCTTTTTACCTTTTCAAACTTTATTTCCCACCTGTTTTATTGTTCCCCCAAATCGGTATATTTAAAAAATTTTTACAAAAGTTTCGAGGGATTATGGGGATAATACGCGAAGTTTTTAAAAAACTTGTTGGTTTTCCAATCCACGCAAAAAAAAACAATGGGGTACTGGTTAACTGTCCCCCGCGGTGGAGACCCGAGTGGGAATTGAAAACAGGCTTTTTTTGTTAATCCCTCCCGTTTGGTCACACCCCCAGCCCCCCCAACAAGACAAAGGCCCCCCCCTTTGAAAAAAAAAAACGATTGTGCCCCCCCCCCTTGCGTAAAGGGTTGCGCCAAGTGGGAAAAAAAAAAATAAAGAAAAAAAAAAAGAAGGGGGCTTGTTAAGTTTGGGGGCCCCGCAAGCCGCCGTTGGGTTTTGCCCCCAGTTTTGTGGGTTTCCGTCCGGCCCCCCCATAGGGTTTTGCGAAAACGAAGGGACAAGGGCCCCCAAGCCCCCCCCCGAGGGGGGGGCAGGTGGGGGGTTTCCCTTTCATTCCAAAAAACCTCGCCCCAGGATGTAGAAAAAAAAAAAAAAAAAGGAAGAGGGGAACAAACGCCTCTTTTTATTTCGCGGCCCCCCAAAACCGGCGGGGACTTTCTTTTCCCCCCCCTCCCGCCCCGCGAAAATGCATGGAAAAAAAAATCCCAAATTTGGTTTGGGAAACCAGAACAAAACGACAAAAAAGGCCCCCCCCCCTTGACCCTAGACATGGAAAAAAAAAGTATAAAAAAAAGGAAAAAATTGAAAACCTTTTTTTTGTTTAAAAACTTTACCCTTTTCTTAATCCTTTATCTTTTTAATTTATTTCAAAATCTCTTCCAAATCAATCAAATTTTATTAATAATTTTAAAAAATTATTAAATTTAAAAATCAAAAACTTTGATTTTTTTTTTTAGATTAAGTTTTTTTTTACAACAACAATATTTAATCATGAGAGTTGGGGGGGGGGGGGAAAATTTTAGAAAATTTTGGGGTCAATTTGGAAACTGGGGTTCGTGGTTTTCCGCCCTGGGTTTAAACAAATTTTAAAACTTTTATTTTTTAAGTTTTTTTTGGTGAAACAAGCTTTATTGCAAAAAAAGCCCCCAATGTTTTCTTTTTTTGCCCACATTGCAGATAAAGGAAATTTTTAATGGAAAAAAAACTAAAACAAACATGAAGGAAAAAGAAGTTTTCCCCTATTTTGAAAAAAAGTGAAAAATGGGGTTTTTCGTTTGAAAAAAAGTTTTTCCTTGTTTAAAGGGTTCCCAAAAACCCGGGTATTGTTAAAACCTGTTACCAATGGTGGGGTTTTCTTTTTGTCGGCGCCCCCGTTATTTCATTGGGGGGAAAAAAAAAAAAATGTCGATGGTTTTCCACCCATGTTTTTTTATCGCCCCAATGGTCGGGTTCCCCCCTTGGTTTAAAAAGAAACTGCAAAAACAAAAGCGAACCCAATAAAACTTCTCGCCTTCACGACCCTGGGCTTGGAAAAAGGGTGTTTGGGGGAGGTGTTGGGTGTTTTTGGGGGGGTGATTTGGGGGTGTGGGTTTGTGAAGAGAGAGAGAAAGTAAATAAGGAATGAGAAAGAAGAAGAAATATACCCAAAGAACAAAAACCTAATTGGAAAATAATTAATGCTCCCGTCTCAAACGATTTTTATTAAAAGTGACGTATATCGTGCAGTGGGAAGGCCAAATTTTGGTTTTATATATATATGGGGAGGCAAAAACAAAAAGAAAACTGAATTAAAAAAAAAATTCTGTGGTTTTTTTCCTTTCCCGTTTCTTGGTTTAAATTCCCCGCCCCCGCGGGTCCCCAACCTACCCGCCACAGCCCCCTGGGATGGGGGTGGGAACAAACACAAAAGAAAAACCAAAGAAAAAAGTATAAAAGTTTTTTTACCCCCACCGCCCCCCGCCCCGAGCCCGTGGGGTTTTTTCCACAATCCAGTTTCAAACCCCCTGGGGGGGTTTTTTTTTGGAAGGGAGGGGGCAACTCGCCCCTCCCCTAATTCCTGGTTATTTCTTGCCCTGCCCGCCACGCACCGCGCCCCCTCAAAGATGCCAGATAAATTACACCCTGGGGGGGAAGTGGCCTCATTTCCGCCACCGCCAACCGCCCCGGGGAAGGGCCCCCGTCTTGTAATTTAGGCAGAAGGGACGGAGAACGCCCCGGGGTTTTCTATTTGAAAAAAAAAACCCAGGGGTCCTGGGCCCCCCTTGGGGAGCCACTGGAAAACCCCGCGAGGGTCCCCCTTGGGAAAAAAAGACCCCGCCCTTGGGACCCCACCAAAATAAGGGGGGGGTCCCCCTAGGGGGGGGGGGGCCATTTCTGCCTCACCTCCTCCACCCCCCCCCTCCCTCCTCCTTTCCCTCCTCTTCACCCCCCACCTCCCCTCCCTCTCCTCCTCTTCCTCCTCCTTCCTCTTCCCCTCCTCCTCCTCCTCCTCCTCACCCTCCTCCTCCCCTCCTCCCCTCCTCACCCTCCTCTCCTCCTCCTTCAATCCTTTTTTTGGGTTTTTTGGGGGGCCCCCGCCACTGGACCCGGCAGGGGATTGGAGAACCCCCCCAAAATCCTTTCTTTCCTCTAGCGGGGCCGCTCCTCCACCCCCCCTTGTTTTATGTTCAAATCCCTTCCCTTGATTCAGAAAAGGGGGTCCTCGCGGCTATTTGGGAGGGGGGTTTCCCCCAAAGAAAAACGGTCCCTTCCCTTTGGGAGAACGACCTTCCCTTTTTTTTTTTGTTCTTGCACCCCTCCCCCGAAAACATTCCTGAAAACAAGAAAGGGGGAAAAAAAAATGGGAAAATAAGGGAAGAACGAAAGGAAAAGGGGAAGAGGAAAAATGGGAAAAAAAAAAAAGACGGAAGAAAAGGAAAAGGGAGAAAGGGGGAAAAAAAAAATAACAAGAAAAAAACAATTTCAAAGCCCCCCCCCAAAAAAAAAAACGAGGCCCCACCCCCCTGGGGGGCCCCCCCAAAACGGTTCCAAAGAGGCCCCACCCCCCCCCTTTCTTAAGCTCTGTCACAAGAGAAAACAAAAACGGGTTTTCCCCCTCCCCCAGGGGCCCCTTCGGCAAATTCCCTTTAACAAACGTTTTCCAGAATTACAATTCGGGGATGGCAAAGGCAAGCCCCGGGGTTTAATAAAATTTTTCCGGAAAGACCCCGCCCCCAACCCCCCCTCCGGCGGTTCTCCCCCATTGCAAAACATTTTAAAAAAGTTTGTTGGGAGACCAGGAGGAAAAAAAAAACCAAATACTATCAAAAAAATGGGAGGGGGTGAATTGTTTTTTTTTTTTTATTTTTTTTGTCTTATTCATTTTTATGTTTATTTTTTTTGAAAAATATGGTACAAAAACACAATAACATATTACCGCGGGGAAGTTACTTTCTTCAAAAAAAATTCATCCTTTCCCAAAATTAAACGAGTTTCCCCCCCCCCCGCCCACCCTCCCCCCCCATCAAGAAAAACTTTTTTGGGGAGGGGGGCGAACGAAAGTTCTTTTTTCCCCCCCCCCCCCCCCCGTTTTTAAAACTGTCTGATAGCCTTGCATCCCCATGGTATTTTGGGGGAGAGCACAAAAGGGGGTTTATTTTTGGGGAACTTGGGTTTTTTTTTCATAACAACCCTGGGGAAAAATAAAACAAAACTTGGCTTTTTTGCCCTTTCTCGTACACACACACACACACACACACACACACACACACACACACCACAACAACCGCACACCGCACACACATACCAGCACCCTGTCGTGAGGTGTTCTGTGTGTCTGTGTGTGTGTGTGTGTGTGTGTGTGTGTGTGTGTGTGTGTATGCGTGCTGTGTGTGTGTGTGTGTGTGTGTGTGTGTGTGTGTGTGTGTGTGAGTGTGTGTGTGTTGTGTGTGTGTGTTATGTGTGTGTGTGTGTTGTGTTTGTGTGTGTGTGTGTATGTGTGTGTTTATGTGTGTCTGTGTGTGTGCGTGTTTTTGTTATGTGTGTGTGTGCTGTCGTGTGTGTGTGTGCGTGTGTGTGTGTTGTGTGTGTGTGTGTGTGCGTGTGTGTGTGTGTGATAGAAGCCCCTACCATCTGCCACTGCTCAGGTATATCCTGCAGAGGGCGCCATTGCTTGTTAGATGCTGCAGCTGAACCTGCAGTTGACATAAACTGATAATGAGACAGATATTATGCACACCCTGCACTCGGGTGAAGTGGGGGAAATCAATGTTGATTAATCTGCTAATAAGCTCATGAAACGTACTTTTAAATGGTCACTCATCAAACCTTATCATCAAACTCCATAGTTTAATGAGGCTGATGAAAGTCATAAATGATTTGGGGAAGCTGCCAAATTATTGCCACTTGCCTGTGGATGCCCATGCTTACTGGATGTGATGTGTGCATGTGTGTGGTGCATGTGCGTGTGGCTGTGCAATGTGTGTGTGTGTGCGTGTGTGTGTGTGCGTGGCTGTGTTGTGTGGAAGAGAGAGGTTGACTGAAATATGTGAATATAATTCCAATCTCATCAATCACCTTCTGTCTCAATCATCCTGGAAGCTAAACCCAAAATGGCCATATTGCAACTTTTAATAATTGATCACGGTTAAAATAAAAGCCAAATCAACCCTGATTTCAAAACTCTTATGGAGAGAATCAATCACCTACAGTACTGTATAAGACCCTATTTCTCCCCGACACAGCACTGGTATCTGCTGGCCCGAGATCGATGGATTCCTCGAGCTACATTCCAAGCCGTCCGTGAACAAATTGGCTCCCCTTTTTTTTTCCCCCTTTGGTTCCCTCAGTTTAGTCCCTCGGCAAATTACAAAGCAAGGCATCCGGGGGGGCCCGGGGCCTGGACAGATTGGTGGACTCGTCATCCGCACGTCTGCCACTGAGTCTGTCTGAGTTATAACTGTTTGGCTGTCACCAAGCATTTGTCACGGCGTATAAGTCAGAGCGGAAGATCGTCTGCTCAAGGGGGTTGTTGGGTGGGTGGGTGGGCGGCGGACACACGTCTGGTTTCACGCTGGCGTCACGCGCGGTGATGTCATCCCGACGACCAGGTGTTGGTTACCTAACACCTGCTGTAGCTACAGCTCCGCCACCATGTCGTTGGTGGAAAGTCGGGGGTGTTTAGTGCTGTTGTTGTTGTCGTTGTCGTCGTTGTTGTTGTTGTTGTTGCAGATGTGTGGCCTACTTTTGTTGTGTGTGTGTGTGTGTGTTGTGTGTGTGTGGTGTCTGTGTCTGTGTCTGTGTCTGTGTGGTGTGTGTTCGTGTGTGTGTGTGTGTTGTCTGTGTCTGTGTCTGTGTGTGTGGGTGTGTGTGGGTGTGTGTTGTGTGTCTGTGGGTGTGTGTGGGTGTGTGTCTGTGTGTTGTGTGTGGTGTGTGTGTGTGTGTGTGTGTGTGGTGTGTGTGTGTGGGTGTGGCCATTTGTCTGTGTGTGTGTGTGTGTGTTGGTGTGTGTGGTGTTCCGTGTGTGTGGTGTGGTGTCTGTGGGCCTGGTGTCTGTGGTCTGGTTGTGTGTGTGTGTGTGTCTGTGTCTGTGTCGTGTCTGTGTGGTCTGTGCCTGTGTGTGGTGTCCTGTGGGTGTGCGTGTGTTGCCGTGTGTGTGTGTTGTGTGTGTGTGTGTGTGTGTGTGTGTTAACGCTGGTCTGTAGTTTAGGATAGCTTTAGGATATCTATCCCCCGTAAAATATAACTTCAATACATAAACTTAATCAGTGATTGAAGTGTTAATCCTCTTTCATGGTGGATTTGGGACTGTAATCCCATAAATAACGGAGGAGGAGTTTTTAATATTGTCCTTTCGACGTACTGCTTCTCTTTCCCGCGTGACGAAGATTTAGAGGAATTATTGTGCTGCTGAATTACGACACTTCTTGATCTGCTCCATGTGGAAAAATTAGAGATACAGTTTTCATCGAGTATTCCTACAACTCCACTGACTAGTTTTCACAATTTGGTGTCCACAGAATTCAATTGTGGTCTAAACGCCAGCTTGTCTGTTACTTGTCCATGCATGCATGTGTGTGTGTGTGTGTCTGTGTATTGTATGTGTGTGTGTATGTGTTTTGGGTTGTCTTGTTTCCGCACACCGCATGGGCGTGTTTGTGTAGACGTCGTACACATCCGTGGCACCACCCCCCGTCCACTGGCACCAGTCAGTTTGTGGTCGGTGGTAGTCGGTGGTGGTGGTGGTGGTGGTGGTGGGTGGAGAGCAGCGTTGTTCAGATGAGACGTCAGCCTGGCCTCTTTGTTGTGGCGCGGGGCGGCTGGGGCCTCTGGGGCGTTCCTCCGTGCCCGACGGCCTTCCTCTCCACCGCCTCGGTGTCCGCTCTGCTCGCTACGCCGTCGCCACGGGGAGCGAGGCGGCTTTTGACCTCCGTAGCTCTGAAGGCCCTCTGAATGCTCCCTCTCCGAAAAGCTGTCGGGTTCTTTTCATTCGTTCGGCAGCCGGGGGGGGGTCGAGGGGGGTCGATGCAGTTCGGAAAAGTCACTCTCCGAATCCGGTGTATCCGAAAAAACCCTCCCGACCCTCGGCAGGATCTCGGCAGGACTTTTTAACTCCGCCTCCTATATAGGCTGACGGACGGCCTCCTATAATCTCGTACTGCTGCAATGTCGGCCAGTTTCCGTGGAACTATACGAGGTAGAAGTCGATTTTTTCCGCCGATCTCAGAACACCTCTGAAGAAGCTCACAGAGGCCTTAAGCCTGCGGTCACGGAGGACAAAGCCTTTTCTGCGTTTCAGGGGCTAACGGATACAGAGTTCATTCAACGGTTAAATTAGCTTTTCCTTGTGCTCTCCAAGTCATTTGCATGTGACTGTATCCGTTTTTTCCCATTTGCATGTTCATTTGCATGCGCATCCCCAGATCATCTGTTCATCTCACGATTGCCTCTCGCTGCTGGTGGCAGGCAGGCGGTCCACACCGGAGGACACACTCCTGGTGATATATAACGCGGTGGCTTCATTCAATGGATTTATTTGCTTACTAATTCAGTCCGATGTGGACACAGACCGGTCTGGCGTAAATGCTGTCACTGACACTTCCTAATGCTGCTGTTGCTTTTCAAGGAATGAATTGATTTCTGATTTCTGTTTGTTTCTGTCTGTTTGTTCACGTCTAACCTGCCGCGTCTCGAAAGCCGTCAACGAAACACTAACGGGGAGAACGCTGACCGGTGTGTGACCACAATCACAAGCAGTCACTCACAGCTATGTGTGTGTGTGTGTGTGTGTGTGTGTGTGTGTGTGTGTGTGTGTGTGTGTGTGTGTGTGTGTATGGCTTGTCTGGTGTTCCCGACGGCAGCACATGAGTTCGACCCGCAATCTAAATATTCCCCCTCCTGCGCTTCTCTTGAGAAATTGCCGTGATTGTAAAGAGCCCCTCCTGCAGGGCCCATTATGTCAGGACCTCTGGAGCGCTGACCAGAGCCTGTGGGGGGGCCAAGGGGGTGGGGCCAAGGGGTCAGGGGTCAGTTATTATTATGCTCTCGTTCTCACTCTGTGTGTGTCCTTCTCACTCCCCTTTCTTTATCCTTTCTCTGCTTCTTTTAAGAGACTAAACGGAGATAGATGCGTCCATACTTACCGTCCTGACCTGGGACCTGGTGTTTGCTAGTATACTGTTGGCCATTCGCTGATGTGACGATTAGCTACGACATCTCCCAGCATGCAACTCCCGCCACCACCACCATCATCATCATCCTCACGTTACAACATCATAAAACCCTGTCTGGCTGTCAGGTCCTCGCTGTCTTGTAACCACGGCTGCTCTTAAATGAGTGCGGAGCCCCCTCGCGGGCGGGCCCCTGGGAGCCGTCGTATAACTACAGTGTTCTGTGTTGTGAAGCAGGTGGACAGCCTACCTGCCCACCGCCCCTGCCCACAGCTGAGGTAATGGTTGTTTTCACCCACATTTCTGGGACGTTGTTCAGAGTGACCTCATTGGGATTTCCCTCCGTGCTGTTGAGCACCAAGAAAAATAGTCGTGTGATAAATCAGGGTTAAATAGATGCATGTTCAAGCCTTGGGATGCAAATGTGTTTGGCGTAATATAACAGAGATATCAACAACGTGTGCTCCGAGTATTAATGATGATTATTATTAGCGTACCCAAATGTGTTTGCCTACCAGCATCCAATTAGATGTGACTGCAAGGTCAATTCCTTTAAACTGATGATACGTCTCTTTAGAGTTGCTGTGAGGCGCGTATTGTGTCAATGATAAGCTTATATCTTCCGAAAACACGACGTCTCTTATTGAAGATGGCTGCTTCTGGTTTTAGTTTTAGGGGAAGTGATGCGGGGACCCGAGGGTCTCAGAATCACACAAATCACATAAGAGGAATTTCGAGGATGTGTTGGTAGATCGAGTTTCCTACTGAAGGTCTACAGTATTTCGGTTTCTTATACGCACCAATAGCCGATCGACAATAGCCACCTAGGCCTACAGCAACATGGCACAAAGTAGCCTGCATCGCAATAATATCCGTCACCACTTGTTCAGCTTTTCAAAACGCAAACATTACCTTCGCTCAGTGCAATTCCCACACAGCCGGACTTGGCTGCTTTTGATATCGGCTTATTTATATCTAATTAAAGAGGGGGAATTGTTGACAAAATGGAGACAATTAGTGGCCCTTGACTTCGATCGGTTTCTTGGCTGCACATGGACTTGCGAGACATATTGGCCGAATTAATAATTAAAAGAAGCATAAAAGGATGTAAGCCCCCTGGAGGCGCGTCGCCTTCTATAAAATATAAATGGTTTCATAAAATCTATATTATGGCCCACTGCACCTCTCCCCTTTGTTTTTAATGTCTCCCTTACTTGTCTGCGTCAAGGCTGTAATTATAATATACCGTTTATTAGGGGACACACACATCCTCCCGACATTCAAATGTACTCAAAGATATAAATATGAAACAAATCTTCTATGCCACGATTTGTACCAACTTGTAAGTAAACCACAGTTTGCTAAAACCTAGTAGATTTCAGTTTATTTGATTATGGTTATGGTTGTACTTTCTTAATCCCTAATCTCTGCCATTGCATACGATGAAACAAGAAACGACAAAAAAGCGATAAAGTAATAATACCATACATTACACATAATACAATATACTATTAGACATTATACATAATACAATATACTATTTCATATTATACATAATACAATATACCATTAGACATTCTACATAATACAATCATTAGACATTACACACACACAACCATACACACACACACACACACACACACACACACACACACACACACACACACACACACACACACACACACACACACACACACAGCACAAACATTACACACTCACACACACACACACATCATAGTGCATCCTTTATGTTTCGTTGACGGCTTTCGAGACGCGGCAGGTTAGACGTGAACAAACAGACAGAAACAAACAGAAAATCAGAAATCAATTCATTCCTTGAAAAGCAACAGCAGCATTAGGAAGTGTCAGTGACAGCATTTACGCCAGACCGGTCTGTGTCCACATCAGACTGAATTAGTAAGCAAATAAATCCATTGAATGAAGCCACCGCGTTATATATCACCGGGAGTGTGTCCTCCTGTGCGGACAGCCTGCCTGCCACCAGCAGCGAGAGGCAATCGTGAGATGAACAGATGATCTGGGGATGCGCATGCAAATGAACATGCAAATGGGAAAAAACGGATACAGTCACATGCAAATTACTTGGAGAGCACAAGGAAAAGCTAATTTAACCGTTGAATGAACTCTGTATCCGTTAGCCCCTGAAACGCAGAAAAGGCTTTGTCCTCCGTGACCGCAGGCTTAAGGCCTCTGTGAGCGTCTTCAGAGGTGTTCTGAGATCGGCGAAAAAAATCGACTTCTACCTTGTATAGTTCCACAGAACTGACCGACATTGCAGCAGTACGAGATTATAGGATGCCGTCCGTCAGCCTATATAGGAGGCGGAGTTAAAAAGTCCTGCCGAGATCCTGCCGAGGGTCGGGAGGGTTTTTTCGGATACACCGGATTCGGAGAGTGACTTTTCCGAACTGCATCGACCCCCCCCCCCCCCTGCCGAACGAAGTTCGACCCGCAATCTAAATATTCCCCCTCCTGCGCTTCTCTTGAGAAATGGCCGTGATTGTAAAGAGCCCCTCCTGCAGGGCCCATTATGGAAGGACCTCTGGAGCGCTGACCAGAACCTGTGGGAGGGCCAAGGGGGTAGGGCCAAGGGGTCAGGGGTCAGTTATTATTATGCTCTCGTTCTCACTCTGTGTGTGTCCTTCTCACTCCCCTTTCTTTAGCCTTTCTCTGCTTCTTTTAAGAGAGTAAACCGAGATAGATGCGTCCATACTTACCGTCCTGACCTGGGACCCGGTGTTTGCTAGCATACCGGTCTCCCTCCTCCCACCTCACTGTTGGCCATTCGCTGATGTGACGATAAGCTACGACATCTCCCAGCATGCAACTCCCACCACCACCATCATCATCATCATCCTCACATTACAACATCATAAAACCCTGTCCGGCTGTCAGGTCCTCGCTGTCTTGTAACCACGGCTCTTAAATGAGTGCGGGCCCCTGGGAGCCGTCGTATAACTACAGTGTTCTGTGTTGTGAAGCAGGTGGACAGCCTACCTGCCCACCGCCCCTGCCCACAGCTGAGGTAATGGTTGTTTTCACCCACATTTCTGGGACGTTGTTCAGAGTGACCTCATTGGGATTTCCCTCCGTGCTGTTGAGCACCAAGAAAAATAGTCGTGTAATAAATCAGGGTTAAATAGATAGCATGTTCAAGCCTTGGGATGCAAATGTGTTTGGCGTAATATAACAGAGATATCAACAACGTGTGCTCCGAGTATTAATGATGATTATTATTAGCGTACCCAAATGTGTTTGCCTACCAGCATCCAATTAGATGTGACTGCAAGGTCAATTCCTTTAAACTGATGATACGTCTCTTTAGAGTTGCTGTGAGGCGTGTATTGTGTCAATGATAAGCTTATATCTTCCGAAAACACGACGTCTCTTATTGAAGATGGCTGATTCTGGTTTTAGTTTTAGGGGATGTGATGCGGGGACCCGAGGGTCTCAGAATCACACAAATCACATAAGAGGAATTTCGAGGATGTGTCGGTAGATCGAGTTTCCTACTGAAGGTCTATTTCGGTTTCTTATACGCACCAATAGCCGATCGACAATAGCCACCTAGGACTACAGCAGTATGGCACAAAGTGGCCTACATCGCAATAATATCCGTCACCACTTGTTCAGCTTTTCAAACGCAAACATTACCGTCGCTCAGTGCAATTCCCACACAGCCGGACTTGGCTGCTTTTGATATCGGCTTATTTATATCTAATTAAAGAGGGGGAATTGTTGACAAAATGGAGACAATTAGTGGCCCTTGACTTCGATCGGTTTCTTGGCCGCACATGGACTTGCGAGACATATTGGCTGAATTAATAATTAAAAGAAGCAATAAAAGGATGTAAGCCCCCTGGAGGCGCGTCGCCTTCTATAAAATATAAATGGTTTCATAAAATCTATATTATGGCCCACTGCACTTCTCCCCTTTGTTTTTAATGTCTCCCTTACTTGTCTGCGTCAAGGCTGTAATTATAATATACCGTTTATTAGGGGACACACACACATCCTCCCGACATTCAGATGTACTCAAAGATATAAATATGAAACAAATCTTCTATGCCACGATTTGTACCAACTTGTAAGTAAACCACAGTTTGCTAAGCCTTGTAGATTTCTGTTTATTTGATTCTGGTTATGGTTGTACTTTCTTAATCCCTAATCTCTGCCATTACATACGATGAAACAAGAAACGACAAAAAAGCGATAAAGTAATAATACCATACATTACACATAATACAATATATTATCAGACATTATACATAATACAATATACTATTAGACATTCTACATAATCCAATATACTATTTCATATTATACATAATGCAATATACTATTAGACATTCTACATAATACAATATACTATTAGACATTCTACATAATACAATATACTATTAGACATTCTACATAATACAATATACTATTAGACATTATACATAATACAACATATCATTAGCCATTATAGATAATAGAATATATGATTTCATATTATGCATAATACAATGTACTATTAGACATTAGACATTATTGTAAAAAGTGAAAAAATGATACAAAGTGTGTGTTTAAGTATGGCGGGTATTTTAGTTTTAGTTTTCTAATTTGAAATTATAATTTTCTTCCCCCTGGGTGGTGGGGGTGGGGGCAGGGGGGTCAGTCCCCCCATATTGACTCCGTGGCTACGGCCCTGGTCTCCATTTGGGTAGACGACTGTAGTTTGTAATCAAGCCATTGAAGAAAAGAAACAAAAACACACACACACACACACACACACACATACCAGTAAAAGCGTCATGCGTCCTGACCACTGAGGTATTTGCTACTTGTTTATTTTCAGGGCGTGGAGTCTGCTGCAGTTTCTCTTGTGTTTTCCTTTCCTTTCTTTTTTTAGTTCATTACCATCACCACAGGCACTTTGGAGGGGTTAATATAGCGCCCCGGGTGGGGTGGGTGTGGAGGTGGTGGGTGGTGGGTGGTGGTGGTGGTGGTGGTGGGGTGGAGGTGTGGTGGGTGGTGTGGGTGTGGTGGTGGTGGTGGGAGTGGTGATGGTGGTGGTGGTGGAGGTGGTGGGTGTGGTGGTGGTGGTGGTGGGAGTGGTGGGTGGTGGTGGTGGGGGGTGGAGGTGGTGGAGGAGGAGGGTGGGTGGGTGGTGGTGGAGGGTGGGTGGGTGGTGGAGGGGAGGGTAGGAGAGAGAAGGAAAAAAAAAAAAAAAGAGGGAAAAAAAAAAAAAAGAGAAGAAAAAAAAAGAAGAAGAGAAAGAAGAGAGAGAAGAAGAAGAAAGAAAGAAAAACAAAGGAAGAAAGAAAGAAAGGAAGGAAGGAGAGGAAGGGAAGAAGAGGAGGAAGAGGAGAAAGAGGAGAGAGGAGGAGGAAGGAGGAAGAGGAGGAAGGAGGGTGGAGGGGGAGAGGGAAAAGAGAGAAGAGAAGAAGGAGGGGGGATGGAGGAGAGAGAGAGAAAGGGATGGAGGAGAGAAAGGAGGATGAGAGAGAGAGAGAGAGAAGGGAAGAGAGGGAGAGAGGAGGGGAGAGAGAAAGAAGGGGAGAGAGAAAGAAGGGAGAGAGAGAGAAGGAGAGAGAGAGAGAGAGAGAGAGAGAGAGAGAGAAAGAAGGGGAGAGAGAGAGAGAGAGAGAAAGAAGGGGAGAGAGAGAAGGAGAGAGAGAAGAGAGAAAGAAGGAGAGAGGAGAGAGGGAGAGGAAGAGAGAAGAAAGAAGGGGAGAGGAGAGAAGAGAGAGAGAGGAAAAAAGAAGAGGAAAAAAAAAAAATCAGGAGGAGAGAAGAGGGAAGAAGAAGGAGAAGAAGAAGAAGAAGAAGGGGAGGAGGGGGGGAGAAGAAAGAGGAGGAGGAAGAGAGAGGGGGGAAGAGGAGAGAGAAGAGAGAGAAGGGGGAGAGAGGAGGCAGAGAGAGAGAGAGAGAGAGAGAGAGAGGGGAAGAGAGAGGGAAGAGGAAAAAGAAGAAAGAAAAAGAAAAAAGAAAAAAGAGAGAAGAAGAAAGAAAAGAAAAGAAAAAGGAGAAGAAAAAAAAAGCGGTGGAGAAGAAAGAAAAAAGGAAAGAAAAGAAAGTGTGGGTGGGTGGGTGCAGGAGGGGTACTGGAGGGGTGGGTGCTTGCAGGAGGGGTGGGTGCTTGCTGGAGGGGTGGGTCGGGTGCCGGAGGGGTGGGTGCAGGCAGGCTGGCAGGCAGCAGGCAGGCTGTGGCGCGCAGCACAGTGGAGTAGTTGTAGCGGACGCTCCCGCAGAGGAGGCGATGCCCTTTTGTGGAGACTGGAGGTCTCTTGTCAGAAGAGAGCGCATTCAGAAACGCATTCACAATCACGATCAGCACGACACTGCTCGTACACAAAGAAAATAACTGCATTTTAAAAGGACCATTCATCCGCCAGAAGGAGGAGGAGGAGGAGGAGGAGGAGGTTAACTGTGGGTGTTTTAGAGGACCTTTGTGTAGCCCGGAGAAGTAAGTAAGTAAAGAAGACAAAAAGCGCTCAGTTTGGATTGCGGGTTTACAGTGGAGCCGCCGAGGATCCTGTCAAAGAGACGCGCGTTGAGGAGCGCACTGAGGAGCGCACTGAGGACGCACTGAGGAGCGCACTGAGTAACGCACTGAGGAGCCGCACTGAGGAACGCCACTGAGGGAGCGCACTGAGGAACGCACTGAGGAGCGCACTGAGGACACTTAACGGACACACTGAGGACCACACTGGAGGACCACCACTGGAGCAGCGCACTGAGGAGCGCATTGGGGACGCATTGGAGACGCGGGTTGCGGACGCACCGAGGAGCGCACCGAGGACGCGCGATTGTGGAATAAAGCGACGCTCACACAACCCCAAGGATAATCAGTGTCGCGACGATCCGCACATGAACTTGACTGTCTGACGTCTTGTCATTTTTTTAGTACCATGAACTTTTGCGCCAGTGCTGGATCTGGACTGTAGGTGGGCTACTGTCACTGAATACGTCCTCAATAACTTGCGGAGACCCTCACCTCACTGAAGGATGCCAAGGATCGACACGTTCGCAAACATGGAAGGGAAACTGTGGATACTGGAGGACCTCAACATGATGTACATTCGTCAGATTGCCCTCAGCTTGCAGGTACATTGGCTCTCATTGTGATCTTGGGTCGTTGTCATCACTGTGGTGTGTGTGTTGTGTGTGTGTGTGTGTGTGTGTGTGTGTGTGTGTTAAAGCACCCTAACACGTACAGATGCATTGCTCCTATGAAGTAAAAGCAGGGAATAATATTAAAAAAAAAAGAAAGTTGGCAGTGCAGTATAGTATAGGCTGTAACTTTAATTGCAGCCTCATTTCTCCCATATACTTATTGATTGAGTAAGTGATTGGCTTTTGCTCTTTTTGCTGCCTAATGTCTACACTTGGAAAGAGTTGCATTCGTGCAGGCTGAAGCAAACACAGCGATTTGCCTTTCAGCAGAAGGTCCTGACTCTGCACTGGGTCCACGCACACACACGCACACACACACACACACACACACACACACACACACACACTACACACACACACACACACACTCACACTAACGCAGCTGTGGGGTGGTGAGTTGGGGTTGGGAGAGTTGACCAGCGAGGTTGTTGTTGTTGTTGTTGTGTGTGGAGTGAATGTGAGGAAGGGATCCGACCATCAAGCTTTCACCAGCGTGGATCTCTGGTACAGATGGCTCCTCTCTCAACTGCCAAACGGAGAACAATCGGCGTGGCCCATCTCTCACCTCCATCCCCAACACCCCCACACCACCCCCACCCCCCCCTCCCCCCTCTAACCACCTAGGTTCAACATCTAGTCCACAGCTGTGCATGTGGGGTTCATAAGTGTGTCTGTGTGTGTGTGTGTGTGTGTGTCTCTGTGTGTGTCTGTGAGTGTGTGTGTGTGTGTGTGTCCAACGAGAGAGTGGCAAAAGGCATTCTGTTGGTTATTTATGACTGAGGTTAAATTAGACTCAAAAATGCTCCTTGCTCAGGAGAATAACAAAACAAGTGGAGAACAGCGAGACACGTGGTTATTGGAAACGACACAGATATATCAAAGAAGGGGAAAAAAAAAAAGAAATCTGCTTTCTTTTTTTGGCTCCATAAATGTGCTATTGGCTCTGTGCGGCGCAGCTGTTGAGGGTTAGGGGTGTCAACGGCACGCTGTTTCTGTCTTACTGGCAATCACGCAAATTCCGCTACGATCCCAGACAGTCCTCCTTCTGAGACGCAGACGTCGGCTTGGGAGTTGGGAGAACCACCCGCGATACCTTTTGTTGTCTCGAACGGCAGTTTGGCAGTTTGTCGTCCTGTCGGCGTGTCAGTTACGTTGTAATCTTCTGTCTGTGCAAAATGCCAAGAATTGGAGGCCGTGTATAGCTTTGCGTTTGCGGAGTCAAAGTTCCCTTTATTTATATCGTGCACCAAGAACGTCCTCATTGTCACCCGTTTGCACTTGACTGAGGCTTCTTTTGTTCGGCTTGCCAAAATGGGAGTGTGGCGTCCCCCCCCCCCCACACCCCTCCCCATCCGACACCCGACCCCTCCTCCACCCCTCCCCGGACCCCCCGGACCCCCACCCCATCCCCCACTCCCCCCCAGCTGGTCTGGGTGCCAAGTAGTCAGGCATCACGAGGTCTCCTCTGGCCGACAGTCAATCAGTCGGTAATCATCTCATCACGCCCCTGTGTGTCACAGAGCCGCCTCTATCTCGCCCAGCGTGTTTACAGCTCCGGATCTGGACCGGCCACAACAACAGCTTTATTGTTTGTGGGTTTTGTTGTTGTTGTTGTTGTTGTTGTTGTTGTTGTTGTTGTTGTTGTTGTTGTTGTTGTTGTTGTTGTTGTTGTTGTTGTTGTTGTTGTTGTCGTGGACACTGGAGCATTTTCCAAGTTGTCAATTTTATTTGTGTAATTTGATATGTTTTCAAAAGTCAAATCTTTCATTCTCCTTGTCACGGTGACTAGAGTTTTTGGCAGACCGCCCCACCGAGTCGCGTAAAAGTTGAATAATTCCATCGGCCCACAAGTAATCAAATAAAATAGATTTGTTTTCCAGCAAAGCTCTCAAGGGTGCGGGGAGTTGTGCAGCTGTGCGCTGTTGTGCTGGCAGCTTTATAGTGAAGGGGGGGGGGGGGGTAGTTGAATAATGGTTGTGGTTGTGATGATGGCTCACGCCTTGGGACCCCTCCCACCTTTCCACCTCCCCTCACCTCTCCTCCCGGTCTCCACAGAGGAATATATTACCGATGAAAACTTAGCTCCGATTTTCTCGGTGCTCGCTCACTCCCTTAGTCTCCTGTCTCCCCCCCCCCCCCCCTATTGACTGGCTGTCTCTCTCTCTCTCTCTCTCTCTCTCTCTCTCTCTCTCTCTCTCTCTCTCTCTCTCTCTACTCTCCTCTTCGACGTTCCTCTACCTGGGCGGGAGGGAGGACACACTGGGAGTCTTTGTATCTCCGGGGCGGGGTAGCGCTCCCTCTCAGCTCAGCACCCCCCGCGGTGAAACTGTAATCTCAGCCAGTGTTTGCAGAGCGAGGTTGGCGGTCGGCGTGCGGGGGTCTCTCCGGGGCCCCACGGCCGTTTCATAAGCACGCTGTTGGTTCATCAGGATAACAACTTATTACATTGTAAAGGCTGGCTTCTCTTTACTCGCCCCCCCCGCCTGCTTTACATGGGTTTCTCTGCAACGGTGTCTATGCCCGCAAGCACAAAAAGGGCCACACACACACACACACACACGCACACACACACACACACACACACACACACACACACACACACACACACACACACACACACACACACACACACACACACACACACACACACAAGCACACGCACACACACGCACACACACACACGACACAACACGCATGCATGCAGTCTATTCACATACACAATACACACATATACAAAAACACCTTCCCAAACAGGAGGTGAACTTGGGTCTGGCCTGTCCCAGGAATGTATTATTGCGGTGTCAGAGAAAGAGAGAGAGAGAGAGAGAGAGAGAGAGAGAGAGAGAGAGAGAGAGAGAGAGAGAGAGAGAGAGAGAGAGAGAGCAATTTTTGCGATGTGCTCAGTCACAGTGAGAAGCCTGTTTTTTGGGCTGGTCATGTTTTAACAAGTCCATTTATAAAGTGAATTACTGCATTCTTGTGTCTCCACGGCTGCTCATTCGCACCTCGCTCCGCTCCGCTCTCCTCCGAGGCCACTAAATCAGCCTCTACGTTCCGAGGACATGTGGACATGTGGTGTGTGTGTGTGTGTGTGTGTGTGTGTGTGTGTGTGTGATGCCGCCGTGGCCTCCAACGACGGCGGATTCCGCCAGTAGCCGGCCTCGGAGACGTGGCTGATGGGAAGCAGGAAACGGTCATGTGTGTAATGAGCGGTTCCCACTGGGAGATGCAGCGTGATGTCACGGAACCATTTCAGACACACACACACACACACACACACACACACACACACACACACACACACAATGCACACACACACACACACACCAGTTTCCTGTTAAACCCCTGACCGGATTCAAACTAGTGTCGGGGAGAAGGTTCACGGCTCAGCGAGTGTGTCGTCTCCAGGGCTCGGCTCGAAGGTTGTGTCCGACTCCGACATTCCCAGGCCCCCCCCACTAAGTCCTTACTTGCCTCTCCTTTCCTGTTTGGCTGACTCCTGCCGCTCTGTACTCTGTACTCTGCGGTCACCGTGGCCCTTGATGTAGACTAGGCCTACTATCTATTTCATACAAGGCACCACTGCGGGGATCTTTTAGTCTGAGTCCAAACAGCCCCCGCTCTAAAAACAAAACGTGACATTGAAGACAGCTTCCGCCGTTTTCTGTATTTTGTCATCATTCATCGCCCCTTATCTATCTTGCTGCGTTGGCACGGCCAGTGAGGTTTCCGGTGAGGACTGGGACATGCAAGGGGGGACAGTTTGTCCCCGGGTCTAATTATATCCCTCTCGCGTCTGTGTGTCCTGGATAGACCTGGCTGCGTGACAGAGATCAACGCTCCGTCATCGCCGCGGTTAAATGTGGACCATTTAGGATGTTGAGAGAGCGCTTAGCATTTGCTTAGATCTCACGTTTTCTATTATTGCTTGGATTGTACTCTGATGTTAATGTGTACCAAACACATTGCTTGTCATTGCATATCCTGCATTTAATTTGTTGTTATCTCACCAAGTCTGTGTTAGGCTGAAGTTTTAAGTAAATGGTAAATGGGCTTTTATCCAAAGCGCTTTACAGTATTGCCTCACATTCACCCATTCATACACCGACGGCGGTGTCAACCATGCAAGGTAACAACCAACACGTCAGGAGCAGTTAGGGTTAGGTGGTGTCTTGCTCAGGGACACCTCGACACTTAGCTAGACGGGGGAGGAGCCCCGGGGATCGAACCAGCAACCTTCCTGTTGCCAGACAACCGCTCTTATACCTCCTGAGCTGCTGCCCCCCCCCCGTACAAGCTAATGAAATAAGAGGAACGTTACAGCCTCTGATATTCAATATCTATTGACCCGAGAGCCGTTTTAAAGTGCTCCCGGTCTTCTCAGCGCTCTGCAGTCGCACACCGAGACCCCGGCATGTTTACCTCTGACACTCCCGTCGACCTGACTGAGAACCCACTGGGCTGTGAGCTCATTCTAGTGAGGGTTTTGGGGGAGGGGGGGGGCCGAGGGTCAGGTTAAAGTTGCCACCGATGGCCCCGGCGTCGTGTGATGTCTGACCTCTCACATGCTCCCAAACCCACTAAACTTAGCCTCCGCCGCGCCGCGGACGCTTGGGCGGATGTCTCGAATGCCGTCGGCCTCAGCGTTCCGTTTGGCTGGTATTTATGAAGCCCCCTCTGAATATAGGCCGTGTTGATCCTGGGGCCGCAGGTTCAGGGCCCCTGTAACACAGCCTTTCACTGTGTTCAATGCGGTCCACCACCACTGTTAGGTAACGCCGTCAGTCTGATGCATTTGCTGGCTGTTTTATCGCTGTCATTTAGGCCTAACCTTAGACACTTTACCTGCTACTGTTGCAGGCCTACATGCTACATGGGTCTATTTACAGAGGACAATTATACAGGATTAAAAAAAACCACTTCAACAAACACTGGGAATTGGGAAGGAGAAATCATAGACGACCTGAGAAGGGACTTAAGAGAAGAAAAAAATCCATAACCAGGTTTATAATTGGCTTTGTTGGAGCATAACCCATCATGCAGAACACACACAAGTGTGTGGCTGCACAATAGCAAACACACAAGTTATAATGGCATTCATTACACACAATGTAATGTAATATATAATTAAAGTGTCATAAATAAATGCTCTATTGCATTACATTAATGCACATCTTTTCTTTAAATTGCACCTTTTAATTGGTTATTTTTTTATATATTTATATATATATATTTCGATTAATTTTTTTATTCTACATTATTACTTTCGGCTTAACGTTTAATGTTATGCACCAATTTTACAAAAGCACATTCCTTGTTGTTGTGTAAAAACTGAGGCAATGAAGCTGATTCTGATCCTGACCTGATCCTTGATAGTAAACTATGAACGCAGGAGTTCATAGTTCAACGCATTTAGAGCAGCTCCCCTGTCGCGACGCCACACCACGGCTACCCTCGCTCGCTCTCTTCCATTCTGGTCGTGGCTATCTCTCTTCCTGCCTCACTTCCTTCTTCCTTCCGCTCCAGTAGTTCATACATTCTTCTGAAGATGCCGCCCCCCCCCACCGTCTCCCCCACCATCTCCCCCATCTCCCCCCCGCCGCCGCCTACCCGCGTCCCACCCTGCTGGATACTTCCTTCCCACCTTGTTCTGCATTTAATAATTCACCCTCTCTCTCTCTCATCCATCATTATTGTACCGTGTTGCCACATCTCTATCGCACGGTGTGCAAGCTGGGGGGCTGGCCAATGTGGCCCAAAATCCTTTCTATCCCAGTACAGATAATTGAATACAGCACCGGTATATCACAATATAGCAGGTTTTCCGCTAATTCAATACGTACATAGTCTGTATAAAAGAATCATATGTTGAAGCCTATTTTTGGATAGTAATTCTCCTGTGTGAATGAAACACTTGACAAATGAAAAGTACCAAGAGTCGGCCATGAAGAGGATTTTTTCATTTTATTAAGATAGGTCCAGTACAGTTAGGCAGCCTTTAAAACCACTTATGCTATATCACGATATTACAATGTCCAAAATCTAAGAAGATATGTAGTCTTGTTTGACGATATCGATATAATATCAATATATTGCCCAGTCTAATGTGAGGTGAGCATGTGTGTGTGTGTGTCTTTCTCTCTCTCTCTCTCTATCTATCTCTCTATCTATCTCTCTATCTCTCTATCTCTCTATCAAGAGAGAGAGGGGTCTCTGAAGTACTGTGCTACGTGGAGCGGGTGTGTATGTTAGTTCAGTTGCGCGGTTGTTTGGGTAACCTAAGCTACGGCAGGGCCCATGCGGTCCTGCCTAAGGTTTGCTAAAGCTAACAGCACAGGGTCTCGGGTGATCCAGAGTACACAGTGCAGCCCGGCCCCGGCCCCGGCCCCGGCCCCGGCCCGGCCCGGCACACATTCCTCCACAACGGGTCGCTTCAGCGCACACCACCACCACCGTGGCCCCCCCGCCCCCTGCTGGGCTTCTGTGTGCCGTGAGCCCTGTGTGGGTGTATGTGTGTGTGTGTGTGAGAGAGGAGAGTGTGCACATGTGTTTGTTTGCATGCGTCGGCCCTGTATGAGTGTGTGTGTGTGTACGTGTTTTTTACAGGGGTCCCTCCTGTGTGTGTGTGTGTTTGTGTGTGTGTGTGTGTGTGTATGTGTGTGTGTGTGTCTGTATGTGTGCTCAGGTGCGTGTGCAAATATTTTGCAGGAGTAGAAGTACGCTAATATTCTGAGCTATGTCAATAATATCTCTGTCAGTACTACTCCCATTAAGTTAGGTCTGCGGATCTGGAATATATACTGTATATACACACTTGTGTGTATATACAGTATATCATATATCAATGACTTTCAACGTGTGTGTGTGTGTGTGTCTGTGTGTCTGTATGTCCTTGGCTGTGATCCAGAGGTTCCAGCAGTGCAGGCCAGAGGTTTTGGTGCAGTGTGTTCCTGAGGTGTAGGTAGTGAATGAAGGCCGTTCAGTATCAGATCATCCCTGCCCCCCCCCCACAAACCCTCACCCCCCACTTCCCCCCCACCCCCTCCTCCGAAAGTCACCTATGAATCCAAAACAGCTTAACACACACACACACACACACACACACACACACACACACACACACACAACACCACACAACAGGACCCACATACACACACACACACACACACACACACTGCCTCTGCCTCACCTGCTTAGGCTCAACCTCAAACCCACTCTCACTCTTGCCTTCTCTCCATCTTGCATTTTCTAGTGCTTTCCTTCTCATTCTCTCCTTCTCTCCCTCTGCCTCCTCCTTCTCCTCCACCCCACACCTCGGAGTCCTCCTCAGAACCAGCCAGCACAGCAAGCCAGGCTGATGTGGTGGGCGGGTCTGATGATCTGATCTGAAAGGCGCTCTCTGTGCGAGCAGAAACCAGTCAAACAGAACGGCTTGACCCCTTCGGCCAGCCGATCGGCTTCCTTGGAAAAACAGGTCGTCAAGTAGCTGGGAAAGCGTGAAAAGCAAACGGCCATTTTTCAAGCTTTTACGTTTTTATTTCGTCCATCGGGCCACCGAAGTTGAAGTGCGAACCCCCTCCCTGTCTCACGTGTTCTCTGTTCTCTTACCCTCTACCCTTGTCTCTTACTATCTCATCGTCACACCTGACCCAGGGTCCATTCTTCATCCTGTCCGCCATCTCCACCTTCCTGCTCACCTTGCCTTTAATCCTCGTCTCCTCTCCTTACGGTTCCTGCTGACGCCGCCAGCTGCTGTGCCGCCAGACTCTCTGCGGGCCTCGCTAGCAGCAGTTGTGGGGGGGACTTTTGCGTTGCGCTGCAGAAAATCTGAAAAAAAAAGAGCGTCTCTGTAGCCTTGCACTTTAATAGAGACATTTACGTTCCAATTAGAACGAGATTAGATGAAAGACTGCGTTTTGGGTCGTGTCAAGTGGCTGTGGTGTCTGGTTGATATAGTATATTGGTGTGTTAAAATGAGCCACACACTCCACTGTAAAGCCCGGATTAAAGACTTGAACGTGCGCGACGCTGGAGATGTCGTATCGCTATCAGATGCTTCTATTTTCATACAAAGGGTTCTTTTTTAGCATTTAAGAGCACTTTGTGTGATTGTGGTGGTGTGTGTGTGTGTGTGCGTGTGTGTGTGTCTATTTCTTCCTATGGTATATATATATGCACATGTGGTTGTAATTTATGGGTGTGTGAGTGTGGGTGTGTGTGTGTGTATGAGTGTGTGTGTGTGTGTGTGTTCTGATCACAATCTGCACAATGCATGTAGATGTATGTGGTGCGGTGTTTATGGTTCAATCGGCACGCTAATTGCTATGCGAGTGATTAAGTGATGCTGGTGTTTCGACGGGTGGGAGGAGTCTGTTTATGTTCCCCCCCTGCTTTTGAACCCCCGATGCTGTCGGGCTTCAGAGAGTCGACTGCCGCCGCTGATGGAATATCTAGATCGTACGCGTAGAATCACCGCTATGCACACAGACCCTCCTCTGTTGACTGTACACTGAGGATTGAAGAGGGGTGTGTGTGTGTGTGTGTGTGCGCGTGCGTGTGTGTGTGTGTGTGTGTGTGTGTGTGTGTGTGTGCGTGCGTGTGTGTGTGTGTGTGTGTGTGTTTGCACATGCAGGAAAGCCAAGGTGTGTTGCTGAGCACTGAGCAGCATGCCAAATTGTCTCATTAAATTACTGCAAACTGCTGGAGCATTGACTAGTGGTGTGTGTGTGTGTGTGTGTGTGTGTGTGTGTGTGTGTGTGTGTGTGTCTCACTGCGGGTCCTGTATTTACCGAGTGTGTGTGTGTGTGTGTGTATGTGTGTGTGTGTGTGTGTAGACTGTCAACACATGTGGGCTGTTGCCCGTCGACCAGATGTATGTGCTGATGAGATGAGGCCTTTCTTTGCAACAAAATCTCCTTACAGACTCTCTCTCTCATTTCGTATTCAGACCGTTTTTTGATGGGATGCTCAGATAGCAGCGCGTTAATTGCTCATTTATTTTAATTCAAATGAATGTGGCGCGTCATTTATTTAAATGAGTGCTCAGCATAGCAGTGGAACGCTTCAGTCTTCCATGTGTGCACCGTGGGTTGTTTCTACATTCTTAGCCAGTACTGGGATTCATTATCAATTGTATTTGATATTTGTAATCAATGTATTAATAACGCATTTACATTTACATTTAGATTGCTTATCCAAAGCGACTTACAAAGAGTATATTTATCGCTGTGGTACATAAAGATAAGAGTAGAGTCGGCTTCAAGCATTCATAGTTGCAAGGTTAATAGAACAAGCTTCATAATTGCTAGTTAGCCTGCATAATAGCTGGGATAAGAGCAGAAGTGCCATTCTGAGTGCAGTACCAACATCTAAGAACATACAATATGCAAAACAATGCTAAGTACTGTTAATAATGTTAGTGCTAGGGTATAATATCGCAATAAATAATTATCACGGAATCATCTTATATGCCTTGGTGATGGTATAAAGCCTTGTTGACACAACGATTGGAGATAATGGTGGCAAAGTAAATACCAGGCAAGGCGTAGCCTCAGTCCCCAGGGGGAGAACCGAGATGGCTCTGGAGCTGCATGGGTCTGCAGGGCAGGGCAGGGCAGGGGCCTCAGACTGGGCTCCAGAGCTGGGGGCCCCCGCCAAGGCTGCTGAAAGGGGCCCCTTGTGTTGTTGTGTGAGTGTGAGGTGTTGAGAGAGAGAGAGAGAGAGAGAGAGACAGAGAGAGAGAGAGAGAGAGAGAGACGCATGACTGGGAGTGTTGTCCACGCCCCCACCTCCCTCTCGCAGAGCACGGCTACACACACACACACGCGCGCACACACACCCTGGTTCCCTGGGATGAGCTCAGCGGAACAAACCCTGCAGCCAGATGATGTCATCGTCACGGCAGGGATTCTAAGGTCAAAGGGTCACCGTGACCCTTTGAACCTTAGAAATCAGTGCCAGTCATGGAAACTGGGGAAACCCCTTCAGCTAATTTTTTTTTTTAGCTAACTTATGTGTTTGAGGAGAGAGACACAAGAGCAAGATGGAGAGACCAAATCAAAAGAGCATATTATTGGCGTACTCAGCTCATATTAAAGCCCCTTAAAGTCAGGGAGGTTGTGTCCATCCACGTGCCTCCCCCCCACCCCCCGCCCGCCCCCCTATAATCACTTGAGGTTAAACCAGCTTAACATAACGCCGCCGTGTCACAGCCCTGGGGTACGATTGGCCCTGATGGCTGATGGTGGGTGTTGGTGACCCTGACGACCCCTGACCCCTGCTCTGCCTTGCCTTGCCTTGCCTTGCCGAGCCGAGCCGGAGGCCCAGACACGCCGTCGCAACGCTATTCTGTCGGTCAGCGTGTCACCGATGACGATGTGTGTCGTCTACTCAGGATTCTTCCTTTTGTGTCGTGTTGTCGACTTTTACGCAGTCTGTGGTTGTCAGCGAGACAGGTGTAGGTGCCAGTTAGGTATGTTACTATCCACCTGAATTTATGCGCACATTTTCAACTTGCGCATAAATAAATATCTGACAGACACAGGCACCCGACTGGGGAATTGGCGCCACCTATTGCTCACCCTCGATGAACCGACTCCTAATAGCCCAGCCGTTTGCATAACGGCAACAGTGGATGGATACGCAAAATACATTTGCATTTTCTTGTGCTGATTTTCAGAACATTTGGTTAAAATATGCAGTACACTTGGATGGTGTGCGAACGCATGACCCGTGAGGCACAGGACGTCGGTCCGGGAAACAAGCTGATGCTGCTGTTATTGTTGTTGTTGTTGTGAGTCAATAGGAAGCCGCAGTCTCCCGGGAAAGCCGCGCGTTGTTGGGTTAGACGGCTTCAAGGAATGTGGCGCATCATTCCGAGGAATGAAACGCATAATACCACCACCGATGGCTATCGCATCCGCAACGGCTCCTCCTGGCTCCCACCGGAGTACGCTAGCATTACATTGTTGTGACTCTGCAGTAAGGAAGTCCATGTTTATCGCTGCCTCCTAATTTGGTCAATGACTATGCTACGCTACGCCCCCTAGATCTGTGAATGACCTTAAAGAGTTTGTTTGACTAACTGTGACTGTGTCTGGTGAGTCATCAGCACATAAGGAACGGTTACATGTTAAATGGATTGCAATTTATACAGCGGTACAACAGTATTGCCTCACATTCACCCATTCATACACCGACGGCGGTGCCAACCATGCAAGGTAACAACCAACACGTCAGGAGCAGATAGGGTTAGGTGGCGTCTTGCTCAGGGACACCTCGACACTTAGCTAGGAGGGGCGGAGCCCCGGGGATCGAACCAGCAACCTTCCTGTTGTTGCCAGACAACCGCTCTTAGCTCCTGAGCTACTGCCGCCCCTCAGTGAAGTATACAGTACAGATGAGTATGTCTATTTATTTGCCATATTCATTTGCTTCCATGTGTTCCATTGTTTTCCTGGAATGTTCACGGTAGTTTCTTCCTATACTTTGTGCTTCCTTAGTAGATTCTGTGTGTGATTTAATTGGGTGTTGTTGTTGACACTATCTCCCCTGCTGAGATACGACCTCCCCCCCCCCGCCACTGTCGGTGAAAACCTTAATCTGATTAGCTGGAGGATATTTACAGCACTATAAGCGATGGAGGGAAGAGAGAGAGAGAGAGAGAGAGAGAGAGAGAGAGAGAGAGAGAGAGAGAGAGAGAGAGAGAGAGAGAGAGAGAGAGACAAGAGGAGAAGAGCTGTTGGTAATACTTGACCAGTTTGCCCCCCTAAACATTGCATGTGGGAGTCGCATCGCTGTAGTAATAGTGGTTACCATGACAAAGCAGTCTTACTCATCTCCCTCCCTCCCTCCTACTCCCTCCTACTCCCTCCCTCCCTCCTCTTCCTCCCTGCCTCCCTCCCTGCCTCCCTCCTCTTCCTCCCTGCCTCCCTCCTCCTCCACCGCCATCTCCACAGGGATGGACGGAGCGTGGAGTGTTGCCTTCATGGACGGATGTACGAATCAATTGGCGGGCAGGTGGGAGTGGGGGGGTCTCTCTCGGCAGCTCTGTTCACCGTTCTCCGTTCACGCAACGCCAAGCATGTCCCCCCACCCCCCCCACCCCGTACCTCCCTCCCCCCAACCTCCCTCCCTCCCTCCCCCAACACCATCACCACCATCTCATCCTCCCACACCTCATCTGCTGTCTCCATCCACTTCAGCCAAAAAAAACAAGAAAGACTTCCTCTTCGAATTGAAGCATTATTCTTCTATAGGAATCCTGGATACAGATTTCTGTCAAGATATTCTGAATGAACGGTGTTGTTTTTTCGCGCGTGTGTGTGTGATCGATGGCAACAGAGAATGAGGCTATCGTGTCAGAATGTGTTCCTTTTTTCAACATTTGGTGTTTTGGAGATTTACCTTTAATCCAATAAAATGATTGAAGGTGCCGTGGGAAGGATTTAGTGGCATCTAGCGGTGACGTTGCACATTGTAACCTCTCACCCCTCCTCTCTTCCCAACCGTATAGGAGACGCTATGGTTGGCCTGCGAGGTGCCAGTCGGTAGCCACTTCCAAAATTATGTCATTTGTGACTATGACTGCAGAGAGTAGCCAAGTGTCAAGTGATGGGGTTCCATGATAGATCTATAAATTGGATTTAGTTATTTAGTTGGCAGAAGTAAGACAGTAATTATGATTGTTGTACTGTATATTGTGGGAGCATTTTATTGCTGATCTTAGCTGCTTTGCAGGGTAAAAAGCTAAAGTCTGATAGTGAGATATCGTCAGCAAGATACAAAATACAAATTAAAAACATGTCCTCTCTAGGGCCGTTCTGGGCTACTGTAGAAACCATGGAAGAGGTATATATATATATATATATAAAGAGCTCATTCTAAGGTAACAGAAACAGAATGGTTTGTGTTTTCAAGGGATTATACCCAGTTAAGTACGCCACAGTACTCCAATTACTACACACATGGCACGGAAAGCAAAGCCAAAAGCTCCAAATCTCCTGAATACACACTTGACTCAAACAGTCGAGTGGGGATGGAGAGAAGACAGGTATAGAACACTTTATTCCAAAGTATATGCAAATTATATGCATTCAGACGATTATTGTACACAAGTGTGACCCACCAAGTGTGTAACCTGTTGCAGGTGAACATGCTTTGACAGATTTTTTGCGTCCATTTTAGTGTTTTGTTCTTAGATTCAGCCAAGCTGGGACTATATGACTATTTATCTATTTTCGTCAAGAAAATGAAAGATGACAACTTAATGTAGACCTAATAAAATATGTAAGGTGTATTATGTAGCCTATTATATAGATGCATTATATTATGTAGCGACCTATGTATTTTAAATAATTTAGAATTGGCAGAGAGATATACAAAGCGAGAGAGAGATAAATAAATATAAAGAGAGATAAAGAGAGAGAGGGACAGGGAGAGAGAGTGGGACAGAGGGAGAGAGAGATAAATATAAAGAGAGATACAAAGAGTGAGAAAGAGAGAGAGGGGAGGGGGAGAGAGACAGTGGGAGAGAGAGGGAGAGAGTGAGAGAGAGGAGAGA
>PIJE02000637.1:178659-186159 GCA_002895965.2 Coryphaenoides rupestris | reverse complement strand
CTCACTGCACCCCTCGGGTCCTTGTAAGCCACTGGAGCCACACTCTCCTGCCATGTATTCATTCCATGTCCTCCTCGTATACGCTCAGGTCATATGTCAAAGCGATAAGGGGTTGGTGGTGTGTCCGTTATACAAAGAAGGGAAGGGAAGCTTAACGCTGGGTCTAGTGGTGTATGGAATGGCATGCATATTTTAAGAGATAACGTAGAGAAGTGTGTGTGTGTGTGTGTGTGTGTGTGTGTGTGTCTCTGTCTTGTGTGTGTGTGTGTGTGTGTGTGTGTGTGTGTGTGTGTGTGTGTGTGTGTGTGTGTGTGTGTGTGTGTGTGTGTGTGTGTGTGTGTGTGTGTGTGTGTGTGTGTGTGTGGACCTATATGTAAATTATATGTAAATTGGAGGTCGGACGGATGTCAAATATGTTCAGTTAAAGAGATAGGGTCTCTCACTGTCTCTCTAGCGCTGTCTTTCTCCCACGCCACACACACACACACACACACACAGTCATGATTAATTATGTCGGTCCTTTTTTTGTTGGCCTGTCAATCACAACATGGCCTCATCTTCCTTGTCCATGCCCCCCTCATTTCCTCACTTTCTTTTTCTGCTTAGTGTGTCAGTGTCTCTCTCTCTCTCTCTCTCTCTCTCTCTCTCTGTCTGTCTCACTCTCTCTCTCTCTCTCTCTCTCTCTCTCTCTCTCTCTTCTCTCTGGCCCCCTCTCTCTCTCTGTCTGTCTATCTGTCTCACTCTCTCTCTCTCTCTCTCTCTCTCTCTCTCTCTCTCTCTCTCTCTCTCTCTCTGGCACTCTCTCTCCGTCTGTCTGTCTGTCTGTCTGTCTGTCTGTCTCTCTCTCTCTCTCTCTCTATCGCTCTATCTCTTTCTCTCTCTCACACACACACACACACACACACACACACGCCCACACACACACAAACAGGTGGACGAGAGCGAGTGTGTGTGTGTGTGTGTGTGTGTGTGTGTGTGTGTGTGTGTGTGTGTGTGTGTGTGTGTGTGTGTGTGTGTGTGCCATTAGTAACCAGAGCTGTGTGTAAGTGCAGTGGAAGGGCGCAAAGTAGCTGTGGGGCGGAGGAGGTGTACAGTAGATATACTACCGCCACACACACACACACACACACACACAACACACACACACACACACACACACACACACACACACACACACGGCGGCTCTCGTCTCGTCTTACTCGTGACACTAATACGAGACCACTGCACAACATTTATCAAAGCCTTTGAAACGTATATACACCCGGTACTCGTACAACATTATGATACCGATACGCCCGTCCGTCTCATAACTCACGGCCGGCCCGTCCATAATTAACGGCCCTGCTATACCTACAGACGCCCGGGGTCATAAAACCGTACACATACACACACGGCTTGATGGCTTTACATCGCCTGCCTACCGACGTGTCGAAGATGGAAAGGGAAATCTGAGTCATCCTCTCACGACACGTCATGCATCACGTGCAGGCTTCTCTCTGTCGTCTTTACTTGCTGACACACTGAACGCGGTAAATGGATCGCATTTATGTCGCGCGTTTATCCAAAGCGCTTTACAGTGTCGCCTCACGTTCACCCATTCATACGCCGACGGCGGTGGTCTCAACCACGCAAGGTAACAACCAACACGTCAGGAGCAGTTAGGGTTCGGTGGCGTCTTGCTCAGGGACACCTCGACGCTGCTAGCTGTAGCTAACTGGAGGAGGAGCCCGGGGGATCGAACCAGCACCCTTCCAATCTTTACCTTACCTCCTGAGCTACTGCCGCACCCACCCCCACACTAGCGTGGTCGACGGCTCTCGCTGCCGCCGGTGCAGTAATGCCGCAATCAACTTCCTTCATGTTTTGATTAAAGTGATGCGGCATTGCCTCTGCTCACCTCAGCATCTCTCAGGGAGGACTGTTAAAGCCCACCCACCCCACCCCACCCACCCACCACCTCCCCATCTCCGCAAGCCTTTTATCTGCATGGGAATTTCACCGCCACCGCCCCCCCCACCCCCACCACACCCCTCTCTCCTCTCCATTGACCGTCCTCCAGGCCTGTCAAGAAGCTGCTCTTTTCTGCTGTGAAGTCTTGAATCTTGAATCCTCCACTTCTAACGAGCTATCTTGCCATTTTTAACTGTAAGGCAGGCTATTGGTGGAGCGAGTCACGGTCAGAGAGAGACCGTTGGCTGTTAGCCCACAACTCACGTCACTTCTTCTCAGAACTGAAGCCGTTCATACTTCCTGGTTTCTCTCAATTTCCTCCCAGCACCCCGAGGGCTCTGACTGGTCAATAGTGTCCAAGGACACTCTCACCGCCTCCCCTGTGGAGTAATGGGCGCCCTCTCTCTGTAATGAGGCAGAGTGTGTGTGTAGTATGTGTGTGTGTGTGTGTGTGTGTGTATGTGTGTGTGTGCGCGTGCGTGTGTGTGTGTATTTCCTCGATGTATTTCCCCTCTAGGGACACACTCCTGCTCGACTGTAGAAATCTATTCGGCCGTAATTTAATACGCAAACCCTGAATTTCTTTGGCTTGCAAAATGTTCAAATCTATGACTCATTGGCGAGTAGCAGGTGATAGTTTGGACCTTGCGTGCGTGTGTCCATCCTATATACAGTATATATATATGGACATGTGGCAAGCATCTTACATGGTTACATCATGTGTGTATACAGTATGTGCCTATAGTGGACATGTGACAGTGGGAGCAGCGGTGATAATAAATAATACAAACCGATAAAAGAGGCTTCGGTCCAGGTCTTAGACCGGGGGCAAGGGATCATGGGTAATACATGAGACATGTTTGAGAGGGCAGTTCGTATCGTTCGTCATAGTGTGTGTGTGATGAATCGGATACTAAGAGAGGTAGAGAGAGAGAGAGAAGAGAGAGACTACTGCTATACTGCACCACATGCAGGCTGGTGCGTCACCGCTTTCATCAGCGCGGCGGATGCCTCACTCGTTTAACATTAACTCGTTTAGTTTTAGCATGTAGACACACTAGGCGGCGGCCATTCTGTTTTCGGCGAAAGGTGATGAGGTGATGGCTGCTTCACCCGAGGCCACAGGGTGAGCAACGCTGGGACATTCAGCTGGCTTAAGGGACAGATAGTAGCCGAGGATGAAGAGGAGGAAGAGGAGGAGGAGGAGGAAGGAGGAAGCAGATTGGATATAGGATCAGTTGGACCCCAGATAGGGTCCATCTGGGGCCTTGCAAGGTACAGTCTCTAATGCCAGCATAGCATGGCTTAAAGTCACAGTACATTTGGGTGTGGGTGGTACCACAACAACACCACACTGTATGGTTGTCAAAACACAAGCCAGTTTATTTTGATGGGCTTTACTTAGACTGTAGTGGAACCCAGAACAAACAAGGCAATATGTGCTAAACCATGTGCAGCTAACCTAACCACAAGATCACTCGTCTGATTGTTCTGTGGGTCTCTACTGCGGGAGAAAGGTGAGCAGAGGGCTAACAGATCCAGCATAGGCTGCTGGGCGTTGGCGGGCTTATGGGCTATAGGTAGGCTTGGCCCGGCTGAGCTAATTAGCCCTGATGTCTCCCTTCTTGTGTCCAACACAGCGCCAGGGATTACCGGGATTAGGAATATAGACGTGTCTACAAAGCGCAGTGTGTCTGTCTGGCTGCATGCATGGGCATGTGTGTGTGTGTGTGTTGTGTGTGTGTGTGTGTGTGTGTGTGTGTGTGTGAGTGAGTGTGTAAGGTCACGGTGACAGGTTCTAACTGCTAATCAAGCTCAACATTATGCAGTGTGTGTGTGTGTGTGTGTGTGTGTGTGTGTGTGTGTGTGTGTGTGTGTGTGTGTGTGTGTGTGCGTGCTGGACACTCCTAGATAGAGCCTTCAACCACTCAGGAAAAGCAGCTTAGTTCTGTTGCCGGCTCCCAGCAGGGATACACCACTGGTGACACGGGTGTGAGCCCCTCATCCATCCCCCCTCCCTTCCTCCCTCCCTCCCACCCACCCACCCACCCCCCCTGCCTCCTTCAAGGAACTCTCAGAACCGCCACACTCAATATTACTCCAGTCATCTCCCTCCCTCCCTCCTGTACTGTTAAAATTTGTGTCCAACATCCTTGGCCATTAGCTCTCCTCGTGTAAAACGAATCAATCATGCACACTATATTCTGACCATGTCCCGTTAGAGTGCCCTCAGTGTTCCGATGGGAAATGGATTGCATTTATTTACCGCTTTTATCCAAAGCGCTTTACAATATTGCCTCACATAGGGCGGCAGTAGCTCAGGAGGTATAAGAGCGGTTGTCTGGCAACAGGAAGGTTGCTGGTTCGATCCCCGGGGCTCCTCCCCCTCCTAGCTAAGTGTCGAGGTGTCCCTGAGCAAGACACCACCGAACCCTAACTGCTCCTGACGTGTTGGTTGTTACCTTGCATGGTCGACACCGCCGTCGGTGTATGAATGGGTGAATGTGAGGCAATACTGTGAAGCGCTTTGGATAAAAGGTGGTGTCTTGCCCAGGGACACCTCGACACCACTTAGCTAGGGGGAGCTGGGGATCGAACCGGCAACCTTCCAATTTGCCAGACAACCGTTCTACCTCCTGAGCTGCTGCCTATGCAATCGGAAAAAAAGGTGTTTCTACCTCATTTGTCACCGAAAAGAGAAGACTATGGCAACACCGTGCCTTCAATTCAGCAGTGGCCGAGTGAGTGATGATTGAAGTATATTGATTATTGAAGTACTGTAACAAACAAAAAAGGCTCCAGTAAGTCGCTGTTAGGAAAAACGCCGGAGCTCCCTGGTGTGCGACGTGTTACCACGGCGACGAGAGCTGTCAGTCAACATCACAAACGGAGGCTGTTTACCTTCTCGCAAAATGCGCTTCTGTTACGCAAGAAAACAGAAGTAGCTGCCATGACTCCCAGTCCTTTTCCTTTCCTCCTCCTCCTCCTCCTCCTGCCTCCCATTAGTGGCACACATGTGTGAAAACTCCACCAGCTCAGCCCCACACACACCTCTCTGTAAACGACCTGTCTATGTATAGTGGGCCCGATATCACAAGCGAGACGATTAATGTTCACACGTTACTTTCGCACGGCGGACACTTACTGTATATGCCTTCCTTCCTGGCGTTTCTTAATGTTATTTAATTACAATCTCCCCTCTTTATTCTTAAAATCCCCTCTTAATCGCAAGGTGTTCACCGAAAATAGGGGAGGACTTTGATCGGGAGCTGAAAGAGATCGGTCTGTTCTTCATTCCTTTGCTAATGCCTGCCCCCCCACCCCTCCCCACGGCTGGGCCCCCTGGCTTTATTAGGAAAGGCTGGCTAATCAGCTAACGAGGTTGCTCTGACTTGTGTAACGGTCGATGGCTCCACGCCCAACGGAAAGCAGCGTAGCAATCACCAGGCTCGCAAAGTGCACTGTCTCGTCTGTTTGTGTGTGTGTGTGGTGTTGTGTGTGGTGTTGGTGTGTGTGTGTTGGGTGCGAGTTGTTAATTCATTAATTGCAATCTACCAATCAGTTAGTCTGCTTCCCAGTGTGTGGTGCGGGTTGTTAATTCATTAATTGCAATTTACCAATCAGTTAGTCTGCTCTCCCAGTTGTGTGGTGTGTGTGTGTGTGTGTGTGTGCGTGTGTGTGTGTTTGTGTCTGAGTGTGCATGTTTGTGTGTGTAATAGCTTTTGCCTGCCGAGAAACTCCCCTTTTGATTCCATGCGTTTGTAGTTAAAAGCCTTTCCTGTCTCATTTTCTCTGAAAGCCATTAGATTGCATACATGCTCTCTGGGCAGAGGATGGCCTCTCTCTCTCTGTCTCTCTCTCTCTCTCTCTCTCTCTCTCTCTCTCTCTCTCTCTCTCTCTCTCTCTCTCTCTCTCTGTTGGTCCCCTCCAAGTTTAGACACAGTCGCTGCCTGTTGACTTTCCAGACTATACCTCAGCCTCTGTGATGATGAGACCCTCTGGCTCATGAATTCATAACGTACGCATTCTTATTCCCCTATGTGCATTCATTTATACTGTTCTTCCTCCACTCCTCTCTGACTCCACCAGTCCATATTGTTATCACGGACCAAGACTATAGTAGCCTTATTGTGTGTTAAATGCAGACCTGCTGTTCGCCTTAGGGCTGGAGGAGGAGGAGGAGGAGGAAGAGGAAGAGGAGGAGGAGGAGAGGTTGCTAGTGTGATTGCTGTTACTGCTTTGCATTGAGTGTCTTTTGCTTTTTTTTTCTTCGTTCAACTCGGCTGCACAACTTTTGCATTTATGAGCGCGGAGGCGGGTTGCAACCTCTGCACGGCCTTTCGCTATTAACATCGTATCGCTGAGGGACTGTGGCACGCACGCACACACACACACACACACACACACACGCACGCCACGAACACACACACGCACAGATGCGCCTACACGAGTGTGCACAATGCGTTAATATACTGTACATACCCCCCCCCCCCCCACTGTGCATGCAAACTTAGCATAGCATAGCCTCCATCATATCCTCCTCCTGGGGTGCAATGCTTCACGTAGCTAGCCCCCCGCGGCGCGAGGGTGTGATAATGCTCTGCTAATATAGGCCAAGTGGGTTGCTTTAGCGCGCCGCGCGGTCGTTTAGCGTGGACGGGCGTCGGCGTTAGCCATGATGCTAAAGCGCTCAACTGTCTAAATTGCCTGCGTGTGCTCTTTAGAGGTAGCTTCATTGTTTACCCGCTCCGAGTCATAAAGCACGTAAATGCTGCTTTTAATATCGCTTAGGATATGACCCATCCCTCACACACATACACACACACACACACAGGCACAGACACACACACACACACACACACAGACGAGCACAGACATGCACACACACAAACAGACGAGGTCATTCTGCCTTTCTGTCGACAATGTCCTGCTCTCTCTCTCTTCCTCCTCCCTATTTCTGTCTGTCACACTCTCTCTCTCTCTCTCTCTCTCTCTCTCTCTCTCTATCTGAGTCTCTCTCTCTCTCTGAACATCCCTGGGCTGGGACTTGGCCGTACTGAACACCGCCTTTGTGTGAGAACAGCTGGCTGCAAAGTTATTAGGGCGACACACACACCCACACGCACACACACACACACACACACACACGGTTTTCTGTGTGTGTGTGTGTGTGTGTGTGTGTGTGTGTGTGTGTGTGTGCGTGCAGGGCTTCAATGGCCTCTGTTGTTGGTGGTGTGGGTCCCCCGGCCGGGGGGGTGTGTGTCCGTGTTGTAACTTTATGACAGGGGCCTGCTGCTGTTGCTGTTGCTGCTGCTGTGCTGGAGCCTCTTATAACACTTCCAGAGCTCCCCACCTCACCGGCACACTGGCTCCTGCAACACCAGAGCTCTACCGTAATTACCCAGCTGTGTGTGTGTGTGTGTGTGTGTGTGTGTGTGTGTGTGTGTGTGTGTGTGTGTGTGTGTGTGTGTGTGTGTGTGAGCGTGCTATCCACTAGGAGGAAGTTGGCTTTCCTGCCCTGCGGTGCGGATGTCCTCAGAAGACGTCTTC
>PIJE02000637.1:167849-170349 GCA_002895965.2 Coryphaenoides rupestris | reverse complement strand
GACGGCGCCTGCAAGCTGCTGGCGGCGTGCTCGCAGCGGGACCAGGCGCTGGAGGCGGCCAAGAGCCTGCAGACGTGCAGCACGCGCATCCTGGCCTACATGTCGGAGCTGCAGCGCATGAAGGAGGCGCAGGTCCTGCAGAGGGCGCCGCGGAGGGCCTCCGACGCCGGGCCCCTCGACGACCGACTGCCCTGCAAGGGGAGGGTGGCCATCTCAGGTGAGGCACGCGCACACACACACACACACACACACACACACGTGCATACACACACAAACACAAGCACGGGATGCGCTCATATACAAACACATGCATGCCCACACACACATGTTTCCCTGCCTTGTGTTTTGAGTAATTATGTATTATTTTGTATAATGATGCACTTTTTAAAGATGCTATTAAGTTTATGTGTTTTTGTATGACTCACTCACACACTAAAAAACGTTCAACTCTGTGTCGTTAAGGTTGCATATCGTCTTTAGCCAACCTGTCTCCATCTCCTTTGTCTTTCCAGATCTCCGCATCCCACTCATGTGGAAAGACACGGAATACTTTAAGAACAAAGGAGGTGAGGAGCCACTGAGTGTGTGTGTGTGCGTGTGTGTGTGTGTGTGTGCGTGCGTGTGTGTGTGAAGGCTCATCAATTATTCCCGTATTTGAGGTCACGAGTTGAAGTGTGAAATGAGTGATTCCCGAGATGTCAGGTGGAGTTAGCGGAGACGTAAGGGTGAAGCTGCCTGGCCATCCCCCCGCCCCCCGAATCTTATTATATAAATCACCAAGTCATCCTAATGTCATTATAGATCCGTGAAATGAAAATCATTAAAAAAAAAAATCATGTACATCAATCATTGACTATATGCTCATCAAACTGGTCATAATTATAGTTTGGCACACACGTGTGGCGGCAGTAGCTCAGGAGCTAAGAGCAGTTTTCTGGCCACAGGAAGGTTGCTGGTTCGATCCCCGGGCTCCTCCCCCTCCTAGCTAAGTGTCGAGGTGTCCCTGAGCAAGACGCCACCTAACCCTAACTGCTCCTGACGTGTTGGTTGTTACCTTGCATGGTTGACACCGCCGTCGGTGTATGAATGGGTGAATGTGAGGCTGTTGACTATACTAGTGTTGTTTCTGCCCCGGAGTGGCCACAGATGGGGAACTGAAGTAACCTTTCCTAGCTCCCCAGATGTATTGACATTTTATATTCACCGCTTTAGAGTAAGGGTCTGGCTTGTAGTTTGTAGTTTGAGCCTCCTATAGTCTAGCATTGTGTTCACTCCGGACCCAGCAGCGGTAAACTGGGGCCAGCATTCATTCGTAGGTCAGAAAACAAAAACATGCGGCGTCGAGTGTTTCCTCGTCCAGGAATTCATCGGAATTCATCCAGGTCGTAAAACATTAAACACTAAACACATTAAACAGTAAAAAGTCTGTTTTTATTAGAAATTGTTGCCTTCGTTGTTGTTCTTGTTGATTGTTGACTGTAGGTATCCAAGCCAAGCATTCAAACCTTTATATCATCTTGTTCTGTTTATGGAGTTGATTTGAGGCTTCTCCCCCGAAGCGCGCAGATCGTTATTTCTTATGACTATTCGTCTTCGGCGAACCGAACTCATACCGAGGTTAATGCAGGATGGTCCCAGCACAGCCTCTATGGAGACCCCTTTGCTCCCACCTCTCGCTTAGCTTTCTTTTCCGACAGTCATCTCCTCTCCACCTCTCTCTCTCTCTTTCTCCCTCTCTTCCTCCCTTATCTGGCGAGCTTCCTCTCTCTTCCTCCCGACGACCTAAATGAAATGAATCCGCACAGCCCACGCGTTTCAATGAAGTCGGGAGACAGGTGCGAGGCTTTTAATGATGCTTAACGAGGCCGCTCGCCAAGGTCGTTAGGAGGGCGGCGGCGGCGGTGGCGGCAAAACCCGAGGGAAACGGAGCGAGCGTGCGTGCGGCGAACATGTTCAGAGCCTTTGTGATCATATTACCAGACACAGCCTCTTCATTACACAGTCCAAGGTTAATTAGTAGGCGAGCGAAAGTGAAAACGTATACCTTCTCCTTACAAACACACACACACACCACACACACACACACACCAGACACCAGACACACCAGGAGCCTAATCCTTAAATCCTAAGGAAAAGGGACATTTGTTTGTGTGTCTGTGTGTGTGTGTGTGTGTGTGTGTGTGTGTGTGTGTGTGTGTGTCTGTAGTCGCTGCAGGCAACACCATGCCGTGATGTAATGTCATGTGATCAACTTAATCACAGCAAAGACCTTTTTGAAGCGTTTAAATCGTAAATGGTAAAAAAAAACAACAGCCTGAGGTCTGAATATATAGCCGTATATTTTTGTACATGGATTTTAATTCATTCATTAATAATTAATATTATCGGCTCTTTTAAGCTGATAAACATTGACTAATCTCTTCTTCACTCAACCCTGTTTCTTGGCAAACGGCAGTAATTGCTGTCAGGGTCTTTGGGGTCGTTGTTGTTTCCTCAAGGG
>PIJE02000637.1:125349-162849 GCA_002895965.2 Coryphaenoides rupestris | reverse complement strand
CGGAGTGACTGATGTCTCCTGTCCCGCAGGCCTATGGAAGCAGTGCTGTGACGACCTGATGAAAATCGAACTCCCGTCGCCGCGGAAACCAGCCACGGTGACGCCGAAACAGGGCTCCTTATACCATGAAATGGGTAAGGCTCTACCAGTAGGCTCGTATCCACGTTTCCTGCAGCGTTGAAAATCTCCCGAATTTTCGGAACGTAATGTTTGTCAAACATTTCACCTCTCAAAATGGAAATGGAATCGTACGGTTGGGGGGGGGGGAATAAAAAAGTAAATGAGAAAAACCAGCGTCAAACAGAAAAGACATTTCAAAAGATGATTTCTTCCTTGCTTGTACAGCATGGCGTTGTAGTTTCAGCTGTGTGGGTTCACGTGCATGAGAGAGATACTTCCTCCTTCGCTCTGCTTCACCTGTACCTCCACCTTTTGTCGTAGATTGAATGGCTCTGACACACTGACTCTCCTGGTTTGTGTCTCTTCTCTTGTCTCTCTCTCTCTCTGTGTTTCTCTTTCCCCTTCCCTGTGTCGTGTGCATCCTAAACATCTTTCACTTACAAATGCGTTCTCTCTTCGCTAACATTTTTCTGTTATTTATGTTTGATCTTTTTTTTTCCCCCACATTAACACAAAATCTTGCATCAACCGATGAACCAAATGTCATTTTGTATTATTATTATTATTATTATTATTATTATTATTATTATTAATAATCCTCATCATAATACGTTGAATCGACTTATTCAACACCTGTTTTCTTGCATCTCATTTCCTGTCCAAACGTACTCATCTCATTTCAACCATGATATCCATGAACACTGCCCTCCACGCTACACACACACATACACACTACACACCACCTCCTCCTCCTCCTCCTCTTCCTCCTCCTCCTCCTCCTCTTCCTCCTCCTCGCTCCTCTTGGCACGGCTCTCCCCGGCAGCTCCTCTCTCTGCCCCCTCCTCCTGCGAGGGGCTGCTCCTGCAGGATAACGCCGTCTCTGCAGAGATTCGCGCTCTGCTCTCCTCCTATTACAACGACAGGTGACGTATCGCACATTAAAACGACTCAGCGGGGGCTCCTTATGAATGAATATCCCTCAATAATAATAATAATAATAATAATAATAATAATAATAATAATAATAGCGAGCTGGAATGAGTTTTGGTTTGTTTCTAACACTTCAACGTCACAACAAAGGGATTGTACGGCACAAAATATATCCGTTGTTTTCAGAAGTGGAGGGAAACGAATCCAATCATTAAATGTGTCTGCTAGATATAATTGCATGTGTCCGTCATTCGATTTATTTTCCTGGCAACCGCTCATCCAATCGACTTCACGCTTGGCGGGGCGTGTTGCCGAGGACACAAGGAAGTGTCGTGTCGTCAAGTCGAGTCGAGTGTTGTTGTGGGTGAGCGGTTTTTGAGGAAAGAAGCTGCAAGCAGCAGCAATACCACAGGCCACGCAGTCGGCCCGTTCGAAACAAGACACATGACTAGTTGTTAGAGTGTCACAGTGTGATGACTGGTTTGTTCCTTCCTTCCTTCCTCTCTTCCTCCCTCCCTCCCTCCCTTCTCAGTTATTGAGACGTCGGACGGCCTGGGCACAGCCGTGTCGGACATCCTGGCCCGGCGGATGCAGGAGCTGGAGCTACGCAGTCAGCTGGGCGCCTCCCCCTGGATGTCCCTGTTCGAGGAGGAGGAGCAGGACGAGGGAGGCTCCCGGGGCCGGCCGCGCCCTTCCTACGTCCCGCGCCTATCCGCCCACAGCCCCCGCGCCCTCCACCGCCCGCCCCGCAGCCCCGCCAGCCCCGCCAGCCCCCAGCGATGCCGCCCCCGGCCGGGCTTTCCCTCCTCGGACGCCAGCCTGACCTCGGACAGCGACAGCCACTGCAGCACCAGCCCCTGCTCCCGCCACGGTGGCAGCGGCGGCGGCGGCGGCGGCAGCGGCTGGGCCGACCCCCCGCTGAGCTACTCGCTGCTGTCGTCGTCGCCCTCCTCGTCGCGCTTCCGGCCGCGCACGCTGTCACTGGACGCCAAGCTGAGCACGCTCCGCGGGAGGCGCTACGGAGGAGGAGGGGACTTCCAGTGCTCCTGCCATCCTGCGGCCCCCGCCTCGCTGCTCGCCCCGCTGGCGTCGGTCCCCTTGTCCCGCTCGCCGCGCGGTCCCCAGCCCGCCCTGTCGTGCTCCAGCTCCACCTCCACCTCCAGCAACAGCTCCAGCGAGGGCAGGCACAGCCCCTGCGAGTTGTCCTTGGAGAACACGGCGGCTGCCTTCTCCAGGCCATCCCCGGCCCGACGCAGCCTCAGGAACCTCAGGGCCAGACTGGACCCCCGCAACTGGCTGCAGAGCCAGGTATGAGGAATGATGACGCTAACAACAACAACAACAACATCAACAACAACAACAACAACAACAACGACTTCAGCCTTCAGCCACTCATGACTTAACTGGATTAACATGTAGTCGCGGACGCTGCATTCTCGTGAAGATAATATAAAACCTAACATATGTGAACTGAGCTCAGGCAACCTACTAAAACCTGCGTCGCCTCAGCCTAGAGTAGAACAAGCTGCCTCAACCGGACCCCCTGATGGTGTATGGTGGGATGGACGATCGACCCGTCGGTCCTGGCGCAAACTGGAATATCTTCACACAAAGACCAGGTTGACCGGCTCTATCGACCTGGACCTGGATGCCACAAACCCCCCCCAAAAAAGAAATGACTACGTGTTCAAAACCTGCATGTTAGAAGTAATAGCGATGATGATATTTTGGGGGAATAAAATGCTGAGTAAAACACCAACAACAAGGCTATCTGTCTGTTACGACGGCCACAATGCTTGTTTTCCCCCCGACTTCGGAATCGATGTTTGTCTGCCGCTGGTCGAATCGACCTTCATCTCGACTGCCCATGCGAGACGATGCGACCCGGAAGTTGTTCTGAGCGTGAGCTGTCGTATCGACTCGGTGCCAGCGCCCTCCCTCGCCGCCCCCTGTGCGTCCAATGATGATATCTGCAGGGTCTGGGCTCTGAGCACGTGGGTCGAATTTGAACAACAGCAATAACTCCCAACACTAAATGGTTTGTGATTGCGGTGTCGGGGGGGAAAACGCCATAGTCGTAGTGAGGGTTTGTTCGTGTCCTGCTTGTACGTAACTGTGATAACTGCGTGGTCGGTGTTCGTGTGAGCTGCTGAAGTGACCTCTGAACTCTCCGCTCTCGAGTAACCCCAACACTGTCCTGCATGATGCGCTTCAGAGTCTCGAGGCTATTTTTTAAAAATGTTTTTAAAAAAGTCGGTGAAAGCTACGCTCCCATTGGGGCCACTGTGTAAGATTTAGACTGCTCCGCAAAATGCTAAGTAACCAAAATATGCATGTTGTGTTCATAATGTTCAAATAGGTAATGTCCAATTGGCAACGTTCACAAGAAATGGTAAACGGAGAAATGTATTCAAGATTTAAAGGGTTCTCCCGCTGTGAGCAGCTATGAATAAGCAATGAGTAGTCTTACACAACGCTCCTTTTAATACGGTCTCAGTTTGCAATTTACATTAATTGGAACGGCGGTAATTACTGTGCTCCTGTTCAAACAAACCAGGTGTACCGAGTGATTGTTGCTAATGTGCAAATAGCTTCGACACACAGCTAATAACACACACAGAGGCCTAAACAAAAGTCATGTGTGGCGATGAACAAGACGCAATAAGCCATACGAACACTTTGGTCTTGTGAAAGTACTGTGGTGTTTTATTAGGCGGTACAAGGCCTCCGTAAAAGCGGTCCCTGCGACATTTCCGTTGGAAGAACACGTGCATTTGATCCACTCTGAACACATGAAGATCTTATCTTCACTACTTAACTATTTACTGTTACAACACTTGGCTGGGTTATATCATTGTGATGGTGAGGACTGTATTGTGTCACTTTTTAGTTGCAACACGAAGGGTGAAAGCTCCATGCATTAACCAATGGCAAAAATCAACCCTTCTGTTTATTTGGTTTCTGTTAACTGGTTCTGAAGTCATCCTCATCAACTTATCCAGGGCGTCCACCAGGGGTCGACAATATTAATGAGATGTTCAACCGCTCGAATGGCTTGAACAGCGTTTGTATTACTGTACCTTTACCCTTAAGTTAACTCAAAAACTCTCGACTGTTATAAATCAATTACGTGTTGGTTGGTTTTGTTATAAACAGAGCTCCATTGACCTCTGACTTATTATAATTTGTATTATAATTTTAACAGATCATATTTTTTGTTGCAGGATGACATTGAATGTCATCTGCCTACGCTACGGTGTGTGTGTTGTGTGTGTGTTTCACATGCACACGTTCCCAGAGGGCAAACACAACACGTAAATAATGTAACATGTTAATAATATTAATAAGAATAAATGCTTTATCCGTTTACGTCTTGCCTTTTGTATGTGTTTTTACATCACGTCTACTACTTGTTACTTGCAATATACTGGTCACATGGGGCCGACGCCTGGGTTAACATGACAAGACTGTGTTACCATGACGAGAGACAGTATTGTGTCAAGGAAGTCTCCTAAAAGGTGCCTTACTCCGGCTCCAGGCCCCTATATTAATGTTGACTGAGTTGCTGTGATCAGGTTACTCTGCTGCCTGATGATTCATTGTCAGGTGCCCTCACACGTGTTAAATACAAAATGCAAAAATCTAACCGGTTTATCAGTTACCCTGTGTTGTGTATACATATACACACCCGCAATCTCAGACACGTGCAATTGAGTCTTTATGTTCATTTTCCTTGTTTCCAAGCAGGGTATACTATATAAGAAGCTAACAGTACAAAGCACTCGTACAAACGTAGGAGGTAGTTGACGGCTAGTCTTCACTGAGCAGTGCAATATATGCATAGAGGAATACTATGGCCTTATCGTCTCCTGGATAATACGCCTCCTAGCAGCGCCAGAAGCTCCCTGCCTTGTGTGTGTGTAGTGCCGAGTTGTTCTGTCCCATAATTGTGCCATTTAGGTCTTCATTAAACACTTAAAAGTATATATATATATATATTCATATAAAAAGAAAAACAAGCATCCATCTAACCACATTCAACCAATTAAATACACACTCCCCCATACAAAATAATCACATAAATACTGCATATGGTCCATATATAGTGCTAGCGAGCTAAACGATTTATGTAACCCAATGGGGTTTAACCCAATCAAGGTTTTTGGCAACTATAGTAACTATTTCAGATTATACAGGTAAACATATCAATACATCAAGTTATATAACGACACGGTGCCTGGCACCTGTGTCTCTTCATTATACGAGATTATAAAACACACAAAACATCTCATGTTCTGTGCATTATTGTGCCCACTTTGTGTGAATTAATGAATTCATTATTATTATTATCCATTCATTCATTAAAGGGCTCCTATTATGCCACCAGGTGTGAGCGTGATTAGCCATTCCAAGCCGTTTCAAAAACCGGTGTCATCTCCGGTTTTTGACATCACAAGTGGGAGCGGGTGTCCACCTAGAAGTATGGTGGATAGATCAGCCTACCAGTTGCTACAGTCCACTTGGGTAGACTGGTAGGCTGATCTATCCAGCATACTTCTAGGTGGTATAATAGGTCTCCTTTAATTCATGTCATGCTAGCAGGCGCTCCGCGGGTTGGACGCCCGCAGCACCACGGCGGCCAGCGTCTTCCAGGCGAAGGTGGAGAACTTGGCGGGGCAGGTCCCGGCCCTGCTGATGTAGGACGTGGCGATGCGGTGGAGCCGCTTGGCCCCGAAGGTGTTGTAGTGACCCGGGAGCACCTGGTCCACCTGCACACGGGGGGGGGGGGGGGGGGGGGGGGGGGAGACAGGGACGGTAGTGTGCCGACGTTAGAGAAACCAGCTGCTCACTTTGGCGCTGTAGTAGTGTGTGTACTACTACACCATTATAAAATATACCAATGATCACTACTATGATTATACTTTATGTACTATACTTGTGTTGATGTGTTTCATGAATGGGTGCACAATTCAAAATCATCTGAAGGCTCACTTTTATCTCTTTATCCACAAATACGTGAATAAAAACATATTTACATTTACACTTACATTTAGGGCATTCGGCTTTTATCCAAAGCGACGTTTGTCGAAACAGTGAAACAACAAGACATCACTGACGGTACAATATCACATTTAATATGAACTGGATGCCTGATCAACTATCTGTTAGCATTGCGATTTATGTATGCGTTGTTTTTTGGTTTGTATTCTTCTTCAGTCCAAATGTATTTTATTTCCAAGTGTTTTCTTATGTATTTATGATCTGCTTGTTTCTCTTCTCACATATTCTTATGGGTGAATTCCATTGAGGAAGGGGGTGCACACTGGAATCCCCTCCAACGGGTCGCTACCACATCATGGTTGACCTCAGTCCATCACTAGTGCTTTTACAACCTCAGTGATGAGTAGGGTTGGGTATCGTTTAGATTTATCCGATACCGGTGCCAAACCGATACTTTTAAAACGATACCGGTGCCAAAACGGTGCCAGAACCGATACCTTCTTTAAAAAGAGCAAACAACAACCAGTGTTAATTTCGTTAACGAAATGTTTGACGAAAAATATGCGTTAACGACCTTTTTCCCATGACTAAGACGTGACGTTGACGTGACGAAAACGGATCTTTGAAAAAAAAAACTGTGACTAAATCTATTTTTACTTTCAGACGAAAATGTTAGTGGTGGACGAACGGACATTCAAAATTGAATTAATTATTAAAGAGTTTGATTCCAAAACGCGATAAGCGCCATTAAAAAAAAAAAAAAAATCGTTTCCGCAAAACGCGACAACCGGCTAGTTTCTCTGCATTATATTATGATATTATTATATTATTATATTATTCCCTTTCTTTCCAAACTGTGATAAACGCCACGACAGATTTTCAGCAGACTCAGATATATCCGCTCGGCCAATCACAGCGCGCCATTCCCGTGACTTAACTAGCCTAGTGACAGCTGTCAAAGTCCTGTCAGACAACACACACACACACACACACACACACACACACACACACACACACACACACACACACACACACACACACACACACACACACACACACACACACACACACACACACACACACACACACACACACACACACACACACAGTAAGAGATTTTAAGCGAAATTATTCATTGAATGAAATAATGAATAACTTTGATGGAACAGAGGAGCCGGTGGTTGTTTCTACAGTGGGGAAAAAAACAAACCATCAAAAGATCATCATAGATGGGAGAATGTGAAGAAAATGCGACATTCCTGGCGGTGGTCGCTAGACCTTATTAAGACGCAGAAGCGCCTGGTCCACACACACACACACACACACACACACACACACACACACACACACACACACACACACACACACACACACACACACACACACACACACACACACACACACACACACACACACACACAAGACGGACTGTAGTCACACTTATCAACTCATTGCTGGTGATCTTGATCAAAACGTCCAGTCTTTCTACGCTCATTCAAGTAAAGTTGAACAGGACCAGGCGCTTCTGCGTCTTATAACAGTTAATAAGGTCCAGCGAGTGGGGGGGGGGGGGGGGCAGGCGCGCATTGTCGGGTTTTTATCAATCAGATGAATGCATCAAATCTTCGCGCAGTATGACGATCTATGCAATCACTAGAAGGATACCCGGTCTGTTGTTCACAGCAGTTCCGGTCATCTTGTTTTTTTTAAATGTGACTAAAACTAGACTAACATTTTATGAGTTTTCGTCGAAGAAATCTAGACTAAAACTAAGAAGGTTTTTAAACATTTGTTGCAGGTACTATTGTTCGCGTTTTTTGGGGTAAAATGCAGCCAGACTTTCGACCGTCGTGGTTTCGGCATTTTGCGGGTACTTGCTGTCACTGTCTGATTGAAATGTTTAATAAAGTTAGGTGTGGGTTGGGCAGCGTGACGTGTGCATCAGCGATATTTCGTTTCGAGCACTAGAGGGCGCTGAAATGCAGTGGATATTTCAAATGGCATTTTAACTACTGGCACCGAAATGAGGCACCGGAATATGCGTTTTGATTCGGTACGGTTAGTACCGGTTGTACGGGAACCGGTTCCATAGTGGTACCGGTTCTCGGTACCCATCCCTAGTGATGAGTCACGGTCGAGAGGAATGCAGTGTGTGTGGTCGGTGGCTGGTTTAAGCAGCCAGAGTCAGGCTGATTAGTGTGGGCCTGCTGGGTGAGGCTGCACAGCACACCTGTGGTGCGTCGGCCAATCAATGCACCACAGGTTCTCACACACACACACACGCACACGCACACGCACACACACCTTTATTTGCGCAATAGTGAATCATTCATCGGCCAGGTGGTGGTAGGGTAGTGGTGGTTGTGGCGAGGTTGATGGTGGTGGGGGTGGTGGTGGTGGTGGTGCTGGGGTGAGGGTGGTGGCGGTGGAGGTAGTGGTGGCGATGTTTGCTGGCTGGCGGTGGCATTAGTGGAGGTGGTGGTGTTTACCTGCTCGCTGTCGACCAGGCCGACGATGCGCTCGCAGCTGCTGATGTAGTCGCTGACGCGGCTGTAGGGCAGCCAGTCGATCATGGCGCCGTCGTACACCACGTCGCCGCTGAACAGCAGCTTGTGCTCGCTGTCGTGCAGGCAGATGCTGCCCCGCGAGTGTCCCGGCATGTGCAGCACCTTCAGCTGCCTGTCGCCCAGGTTGATGACGTCACCTGGCGAGGGGAGGGAGGGAGGGAGGGAAGGAGAGAGGGAGGGAATGAGGGACGGAGGGAGGGAAGGAAGGAGAGAGGGAGGGAGGGAAGGAGGGAGGAAGGGTGGAATGGGAGAAGCACATGTGAATGTCGGCTTGTGATATGCATCTCAGAAATCCTAGCCATATACGATTTCACTTGGAAGGGAGAGAGAGAGAAACAGACAGATATAGAGATAGAGATAGAGAGAGATAGGTACAGACATAGAGATAGATAGATGGATATAGATAGACATATAGGATGGATGGATGGATAGATAGAAATAGAAATAAATAGACTATTTATTTCTATTTACAGACAGACAGACACAGAGGTAGATTTAGTAGTTTCAGTGAGGGAATGAGAATAATGGCTGATATTATATTAGATTATATATTAGACACACATTTCAACACCCTTGAGAAACCACAGATAATGTCACCACACCGACAACAATCTTCATGACATCACCTTTTCAGTCTACAGGTTAACAAATAGCTTTCAAACTTGACCCTAACATGGTTGCGGTTGTTGTTGTTGTTGTTGTTCTGGGCACAGGTCAGTGTTGTTGTTGGGGAACAGGTGGACCGATGGACCAACCTTGATAGGACAGCGAGGATGACTCATCCCATAGGTGAACGGGAGCGTTCGGTTGAAAATGAATTCCGGCTGCACTGCAGCAGTAACTCTGACACAGCACAATACACCAAGCTGCAGCTGCTGGCTATTGACCCACTCTGCAGAAGTGACTGCCGGTAAGAATAGAAGATCTGGAGGTGTGTGTGTGTGTGTGTGTGTGTGTGTGTGTGTGTGTGTGTGTGTGTGTGGGGGGGGGGGGGCAAAGTGCTACAGTACATCTAATGATGGACGAAGGGCTTAGCCACCGACCGACCGTATGATGCAACTTCCTGTTGAGGCAGCAGGCGAGAGCTCACTTCAGTCTTAAGTGGACACTTGGTGCATATGGAGCTGTGTTTAATGCATCTACTATTTTGAAATCTTCTTTCCTGGGTTGTTGTCGGATAGGAGGAGAGCTGGTGAATGCGCTCTGCTGTTTGACCAAGAATACATTCCTAACTTTCTATCAAGCCTTTGACTTTAATCAAAAGTAACATAAATAACATTGCCAATTCCATAGCCACTTGACAGTTGGAACTCAAAGCGCCCACACACAGATTATTTTTTGTCTAATTAACACCAGAGATGTACTTGTGGAGGTGTGACTGCTGCATGCTGAGGTCGCAGCTGTTATCAGTCAATCCTCATCTCTCTCTCTGTGTGTGTGTGTGTGTGTGTGTGTGTGTGTGTGTGTGTGTGTGTGTGTGTGTGTGTGTGCATGTAGGCAAGCGCTTATTCTGCACAACGTCAACTCAAGTCTGTGGGGGGTGCAGTGGAATCATATAAGATGGGGCTTGCAGTGCAGGGGATGGAGCCTATGCATGCTGAGGAGGAGGAGGAGGAGGAGGAGGAGAAGGAGGGCCACCAAGACATCTCTCTATTAGATGTTCTATAGACTACAATGCAAACTCAAGTATATACAGTTGGACAGGGGGCTTGCAATTTTGCAGTGCATGGGATGGAGCCTATGCATGCTGAGGAGGAGGGCCACCAAGACACATCTCTATTACTGTAGATGTTCTATAGACTACAATGCAAACTCCAGTGCATAGGGTGCCAGTGCACATTGGACAGGGGCTTGCAATTTTGCAGTGCAGGCTGAGACAGAGACAGACAAGACAGTCTGAGGACCCGTGATGGGATGGGGATGGGAGGGACGGGGTGACGGGGGACGTGACTGCGCTACGTACCCTCCTGCAGGATGTGCGTGGGCTGCACCGCACGCACCTTGTAGTGGCTGGCCCTCCAGCCGGGGCTCGGCGGCCGCACGATCTCCCGGTCGCTGAGCCACGTGGCGGTCTCGAAGTTGTCGCCGTTCACCAGCGCCTCCACCTCGGCGCTGTGGACGCCCACCTGCGCGAACTGGTGGAGCCCGCCGGCGTGGTCGAAGTGGGCGTGCGTGGCGACGGCGAGCAGCGGGTTCTTCCTGCCTCCACCACCTCTACCTCCTCCTCCGTCCTCGCCGTCGCCCAGGAGCCCCGCGGAGGTGATGTAGTCCGGGAGGCTCCGGAGGCCCAGGCCCGTGTCGATCACCACGTCCTGGTGCGAGCCGCGCAGCAGCCAGATGTTGGCGCGGTTCTCGGACTCGTAGAAGCGCTCCTGGATCCAGTAGAGGCCGTCCCCCAGCGACTTGTGCGCGTACCAGTCGGTCGCGGACATCACCGATTCAATTCAATTCAATTCAACGTCAACCTTTTTTATTTCGAGGTGACTTAAGTCCCTAAATGTGATTTTTAAGTCGTTAAATGTGATTTTTTTTTAAGTCGCGAAATATTACCGTAATACACCTGCGCCAGCTCTACCGAGTCTTACGACGACTACTACTACTCCGTCATCTCGCGATATTCTGCGACCATCCCCCCCAAATCCCGGGACCGGTGGACACGCCCTATAGTGAAAGAAACGCGGGGATTGGACAATCGCGGCGTGACGTGCGGCGTGAAAAGGTGCCGTGATAGGCTGAGCTTTCTGCCAATCAGCGCTGCAGGAGGCGTGTGCCTACAGAGCGTATAAAGTCCGGGTGAAGTCAGTCACAGTCCAAAAGTTCATCCATCGGCCCTCCCCCCCTGTTCTCTCAGCCAGCAGTGGTAACTGTATGTGTTATATGATATATGATATATTATATATGATGAAATCGTCTGTCTGTTGATAGATATGCATAAAATGGCAGGCCTGGCATTATTATTATTATTATTAGTCTGTCTAGAAAAAAAAAACCATGTTGTCATCATCTGGGACCACATGCAAAACTGCTGACTAAGTACATTCTCAACTTCCACCCCTGTCCTCATCCTTGTGTGCAACTGTGTGTGTGCTTGCATCACAATGTGACCCTCTGTTGTGCTGTGTTGGTGTGTGTGTCTCACAGAGTGTAACTCCTCCATAGGGGAAACACCTCGCTTTTCTGTAGAGCCACACACACATTGGGGTGGAGAGAGACAGCCAGACAGACAGACAGACAGACAGAGAGACATCACCATGGGAGGAAGGGGTCGGGGTGTCGCCGCCTTCTCCTTTAACGTGGAGGCGTTGGGCATCTCAAGAGGCAGCATGCCAGAGGCCAGGGTGGGGCCCAACCCACTGTTCCCAGTAAGTACTACTACATCATCATTATCATCATCATGATCATATGCTCGTCAATGCACTGCAAACTCTTTTGTGACCCAATTGCACACGTGTGTATACTAGGCTACGCTTGCATTGGAATAAGGCGTGGCCTATTGAGGTTTTTTTATACAACACAAATGTATTAAAATCATGATTGATTGATCTCTGTAATTTGATGACATTTTAACCATTATTATGTATCATCCCTCAGAGAGGTGCTACTGCCTTATGTACAGTAAAACACACCCATAGACAAGTATTAACTGTATTTACACCAGCTTAAGCATTTTTAATGGCTCACTAATGCATTGCAGTGCGTGCATCTTGCTTTCGGTATTTGCTTTGGGCTAATTGTTGTCCACTCTGCTTTTCCACGGCAAGAACACAGAGTCTAAACCGGTTCCTCTGAGGGACGACGAGGGAGAGGTGTACATGCTGGCCCTGAAGCAGGAAATGAGGGGCACCATGCAGAGATTACCGCACAACATCAAACCACACTCCGCTCGGGCAGGTGAGTCAGAGGGCAAGAGGGTCCGAATTAGAGGAGGAGGAGGCGGCGGCGAGAGCGGGGCAGTGCAGTGCATTAGAAGGACCACCGCATGCTTTTGGGAAGTCCAAGACCGCAGTTTCTGCCAGGCGGTGAGGTAATGCTGCACTCGGACCAGAAGCATTTAATTAGGATTGTATCTTATCGATGGGAGAGGGAGACAGATGGGGCTATTGAGTTAGCGCTTTGGTCCAATCTCGCTGGGACCGGCCTCTAATGGATTCCTTTTTTCAGGCTATAAGTGGTCAATTTATTTAGTAATCGGTTGGTTGGTTATGTTCATATATGTTCAATGTGTGCTTTTCATGCATTAAAGATTGCATGTATAGAATAATATTAGAAGTATATATGCATACATTTTCTTTTTTTGTACCACCACAATGGTTGATTGAATCAATTCAGGATTCATTTAATGCATGAAGTTGCAATGGGACGTCTGAGTCTGTCTACTTGTGCTTTTGATGTATCGCTGGGGGCAGGATGACTGTAAAACATTTTGCAATATTCAATGGAGCAGGATTGTCCTGTTTATCTGTCAAATAGCCGTAGAGCGCTACAAGGACAGATACAACAAGATCAACCAGCTGGACAATGAAGAATGGATACCAGGTATGTTTGTCAGTCTACTGTCACATGGCTAAAAATGAGATAAGTACTTTCTAAAGATTACAAAAAATATATGATGACATTCCAGACTGGAACCTCTTCCCGAAGGAACTGCAGCCTCGAGTGAAAGGGCCTCAAGTGAAGCCAGCAGGTGTGTGTGCTATTGCGTTTGTTTATGTAAAGTGGAGGCTAACCTTTTGCCTTTCGTAGGAAGTGAGCCAGTGTGGAAAAGTGTGTCTTGTTTTTCCTGCAGGCGTAAAGAAGAAGCCTGTGAAGCCGTCGGTCAAAGAAGCAAAGGACATGCTGAGTAAACTCGATGCAAGTCTCCCATTTTAATGTCACAAATGCCAACATTAGGGTCATGGAAATAAACACAAAGGGGAACTTTGCAGATTTTTTTTTCAACCGGCTTTGGGTCATTTCAATGCACGTAGTATATGCAAATGTGCAATGTTTACATTTCCTCCATGTTGCCTGCACCCGGATCTCTAACCGTCAAACGACTTCAGTTGGGCTAAGATTTTGCATCTGTGCATCTGCAGGAGTTTTTATAATACTATATCTCTAATGTGGATAGATACATGGTTAAAAATCTGCTATGTTATCCTTTTACATGTGTCACATCATTAGGCCTATACGGTACACTTCCCACTTCCCCGCCCATGAAAGTTTTCTCGCTTGGGTCCTCAGGAATAGCACAGTAGAACACGTGTGGTACTCATGTCAGTGATTTTCTTCAGGAGCTGGAAAAGAAAGGCGACGGCGTGGAGGAAGAGAAGTCCGACGACGAGAAGTCCAAGGCTAAAAAACCCGCCGAAGGTGAAGAGGAGGAGTTGGAGGAAGAGGTTGAAGAGGAGGAGTTGGAGGAGGTGAGACTCGGGGAAATGATCAGTATGGTATGAAGTCGTAACTTTGACATTGGAAGTGTTGTCATAATTTTGACATTGTGCTTTGCTGTACAGGAGAACGATTACATCGACAACTACTTTGACAATGGGGAGGATTTCGGCGCAGTGAGCGACGACAACATGGACGCCGAAGCGACCTACTGAGGCGGTCCTCGTTGACCACCTCAACTCATTCGGATGCAATTAGTCAGTGTTGTATTTATTTTGGCAATGTGTTTTCTTGCACATTGGATATTGTGTACATAACTTCCCAAGGGTGTTCCCAAAAAATCTGTACTTATTTTTTTCCCTGGAATGTTTTCGTTTTGTGAAAAACGAATCATGTGAAATAATAATATAGTAACAAGTCTTCTCATGAACATTCAAAATAGATGTATTTATTTTCCAGCCTGTTCGGAGAGCCACTGGTTAAAAAGGCACATACTGTCCATTTCCCACACAAAATATGTACATGATTGAGGAATAAAGATTCTGTGATAAGTCTTTGAACGTTTGCCAAAAGGTGTCACTGGAAGTGTTCCCCGTCCACCTCACCAAATGTGCCATTGCAACAAGTCTACAAATAATATCCCAGCAATAATGAATTGATACTTTAAATACTGATGGTGTAAGACAACTAATGCTCAATATCTCTCAAATAAATTAGTCTGAAGTATATTAAGAACAGAATAGCAACAACCCAGTCCCACCCACCCAACAAATTAGTGTTAAACTAATACTCACATGTTTTAATGGCAATTAGAAAGACATTCCATGGGGTCCATCTGGGTCATTCAAAACAACCGACAAATGTTAAGTCAATGGCATAAAAATTACTCTGTTCCCTAAAGTGACTGTACCAGTCAGGCAGCTTGCATGAGTCTTAACGACAGCCCAGGTCACCTTGCGCAGGCTGCACCAGGCGTCCTGCTAGCGTCTTTGTTGACATTACTCACAGCTATGTGTCCGCCCGCCCACGATCCTTAATGCTCGCCGCCGCTTCGGGTCCGTGGGAGTCTCCCATTGCAGCGTTCTGCCCCGGACCCTTCCCGTTACCCGGTCCGAGAGGGTGGCCCCCCTTTAAACCGGGCGGCCTCGCTTTGTTTTCCTGAGGGGCGGCGGGGGTGGGGCTGGCGTTGGCGGGCGCGCCGTGGTGGCTGACGTCGGCCTTCACCAGCACCTCGTAGTAGAGCAGGTAGAAGACGGGCGTGACGATGCCCACCACCAGCATAATGGCCACCGCCGTCCACCAGCGCATGCCCCAGTCCGCCCCGTAGTACGGGTCTTTCCTCAGTGCCGGCTTGTACTCCACCCCCACCCCGCCCAACAGCGGCTGCTCCTGCTCCGTGAGCGACGACACCACCTCGCTCAGGCTGCTCCGCGATGGAACCGTGGACTTGACCAGCATCTCAATGTCCTTGTCCTTCTCCAGGAGGAAGCCCTCCACACTGTCCGTGGAGGAGGACGAGGAGTCCGTGGAACACTCTGTGGGCACGGAGGAGGAGCCCGGGGAGATCTGGGACAGGCTCCAGGCGGCCGAGGAGGGGAAGGAGGGGGAGGCGGAGGAAGAGGGCTTGAGGGCGGTGGCGGCGTTGTGGGTCTCGGTGAGGACGCTGAAACGTCTCACGGGGATCTTCACCGACCGCAGGGCGAAGAAGTCCTGCTCCGCGAGGAGGTTGTTGGCCCGCTTGAGGTCTCCCACCTGGAAAACACACACACGTCTTAAAAAAACATCTTGAATGAATGAATGAAAAATCCATAAACTGCAGGAATGAACTGAGCCTGTTTGGTTGTGCGGTTAGATATAGGTTTTATGTGTTCCTGGTACAGGAGTTTTGGATTTGGAGCCCTGTTTCAGCTTAGACAAATAAAGTTCAGTGTAGGGCTGGGCAATTAACCAAAACGTACAATTTCAACCTCTCACCTGCTTAATCTTGCTCATGTCAGTTAATTTGTTCATTTCAATTGTAAAAAAAAAGCCATAAATCTGTGTTTCCTTAAGTTATTACAAAATAAATCAAAGACATGATATGCACTCCATGAGAAAATGTAGTTCAGCATATTTACAGTACAGTAATGGGAAAAGCGTATAAAATAATCGTAAAGAGGTGTAATAGTTTGAGATAATCGTGCCGTGATCGGAAGCCATATCGCCCAGCCCTAGTTCAGCATATTACTTATTAGCACATACTAAAGCAGGCCAGGGAGGGATGGATGTAGCCTACCGAGCAGTGGTATTGCAGGGCCAGGCTGTTCAAGGTGTCCCCTTCTTGGACGTCCCGGGCCAGGTAGATGATGTCGTCCATCCTGTCCCGCGAGGCGCTCCTGCGGAGGCGATCCCGGCCCCGCGACCGCAGCTCGTAGCTGTCGCCGTCGTCCTCCGAGAGGTCGTTCTCCGAGCCGTTGTTTCCGAACAGGTAGGCGTGGCCTCCGTTGTTGGCGGGCTGCACCGTGGTGGCGCCCTGGAGGCCATAGTGCTGATGCCCCCGGCTGGCCATCGTGTCTTCACTCTGTCACGGGGGACGTGGCGGGAAGAGATGGTTTACAGAAAACACTTCACCTGGTGGGAGGTATGTGCTTGTGAGGGGGCGGCAGTAGCTCAGGAGCTAAGAGCGGTTGTCTGGCAACAGGAATATTGCTGGTTCGAGTCCCGGGCTCCACCTAGCTGTGTAGAAGTGTCGAGGTGTCCTTGAGCAAGACGCCTAACCCTACCTGCCCCTGGTGTGTTGGTTGTTACCTTGCATGGTTGACACCACCGTCGGTGTATGAATGGGTGAATGTGAGGCAACTGTAAATCGCTTTGGATAAAAGCGCGATATAAATGCAATCCATTTACCATTTAAAAAAGTGCAATAAGTCATGTAGCAGCAAAGAAAAACATTGTTTCTCAGATGTGAGCCATGTCAACTGTGTATGTGACTCCCTTGAAACAATACTTTGACAAACTCCATACATATTTGTGCATACACATCCGTTTTACTGTACTGCATGCAAACTAACTTCTAGGGACAACACCTTTTACACACACTTGTTGGTTTGATGAGAAGCCAAGGTACGGTTAAAACTCCCAACAGTGTGTACACTAGTCTGCTTTTACACCCATAGACCACTACCTCTTTCCACTCCACTCAGCCCATAGTCACACCCCTTGGTGTCTTGTATTGACAGATCTCCCTGCAGCCTCCATGTATATTTGCCGAAGCTAATGTATTGGACATTGATAGGGACTGGGAGGGCCACAACTGTCCTATGAAGAAAGTCCAGTGACCCAGGAAGGTTAGAGCAAGATACTGTATGCTGGGGCTTTTATGACTGAAGTCGATGTGCATATGGAAAAAAATCAATTGTTCAATAAAGGGTACAATGTGTCATGTGCGTAAATGTATACACCATAACACCATTATGAATGTATGTAAAAGTATTGCAATGCTGCCCATGCTGACGTGTCTTAGTCCAGCTGTCAGAAAACACAACACAATCATGATGGTTTTAACGGAGTTTTAAGTGACATTTTTAATTGTGACGCAAGAAATGGATCATTCCCACCAATAGTGGATCTTATTTTTTCTTGACCATATCGTTCAGCCATACTATATACGACCCAGAATATATATATATATATATATATATATATATATATATACATACTTGTTCATGTAGATATAAATATATTGTATATGTATATATATATAAATACATGAACATGTAGATATAAAAAATATATATATATATACACACTTGTTCATGTAGATATAAATATATTGTATATGTAGGCTATATATTATATATATATATATATATATATATAAACACATGAACATGTATATATATATATATATATATATTATATATATACATTAACATGTGTGTGTATATATAAATATATATATATATGTGTGTATATGTATATATACATGAACAAGTTTTTTATCAGAGGATCAGCCAGCTAAGCTATCCTGTAGAGAGCCAGCGAGACTTCCTCTGGGTTATATATAAATATAGAATATATATATATATGTGTATATAGATATAAACGATATGTACGTTTACCTGTAAAGAGGACGGAGTCGCGTCCAGTGGTCTTCAGCTCGTTATTTCCATTCCCTCTCCATGGGTCTCGGGCTAGCAGCTACTAGCTACTAGCTGCTAGCTGCTACTAGCTGCTGCTGTAGCCGTTAGCCGCCGTTGCGCGACGCCACGTCAACATAAAGCCGACGTGATGACGTAGTGTTGTGTGCAAGTGCGTGCGGGTCTGTGTCTGACCACTAGGTGGCGGCAAAAGATCAGCCTGCGAAAAGATGCGCTTGGTGGTCGGTGGGCTCGAAAGGCCGATTAATTACATTCCAATTTAAAAGAGCTTTTATTGGCATGGGAAACGTTACATTACATCGCCAAAGCGAGTTGCGAAATAAAACAAAAACAAAACCAATCTGTGATTGGTCCTCCGGTGCGTTCCCCCATTGTGACACCCAGGGGCGGCGCCAGGGGATTTCGGGCCCCGTGAAAAGAAACCATGATATAGGGGCCCCACCACGGCCGAGCGGGGAAATTTTACAAGAAACTCATTTTAACACACAATTTAGACCATCATTATATACATGGACCCGTATAATACTGTGATACCTTCGCTATGTGGTTACATGAGGTTTACATGGAGTGTCATGCTTAAGAGAACATTATTTTATTCATGTTTGTTTAACGAGGCTATTTATCATGTAAGAGGGTGAGAGGGGCCCTCCAGTATATTTAGTTTTATTCTTTTTGATACAACCAATTTATTTTGCCAATTTTACTGCAGTTATGTCACTAATTACTGAGAAGAAAATAAATCCAAATAAAAACTAACTTTTAATTTCAGGCCCCCTCCACTTTGGGCCCCTGGGTAGTCAGCCCCCCCCCCCCCCCCCCCCCCCCCCCAGTCCGACGGCCCCCTGGCCTTCAGTGCAGTTCGGATTTGTCGACAAACGACGAACAACAAAGAGCCAAACACACGGCGGCATAATAATGACGCGCTGATGCACAGATGAGAAACGGCTGGCCGGAGGGGGGCGCTGTGGGTCCGCTATGCCCCCCCCCTCCCCTGCTGCAAGTGTGTGTGTGGGGGGGGGGGGGACGCAGCATGCATGCGATGAACACGTCAGATCACGCCTCATTCATTCATTATCCCGGCGCGACTGCCTGCAAGTTGGACTTATTGGGTTCCTCCCCCTGTAGTAGTAGTAGTAGTGAGGAGCTTTAAAACTACAGCCGTGGTTGCGCAGGGCTGCTGCAGGCTCAGATGGACAGTGATAAGCCGGCTTGTGTTTATGATCCCGTTATTAGATGACTTGCGTGCTTTTTATTGTGCTGTTGTTCACGGTTAAATGTTTCAATCGGCAAATTTGACAATTTCTATTTAGGGGGGGGGGAGACTTACTTGGAAATCCGCCCCCCCCCCCTGCCCAGCCACGCACTGGAATAATAATAATAATAATATTAATAATAATATTTAATATTTACCTTCATCCTGGGAGAGGGAGACCGAGCAAAGTGTCAGGTAAGTGGGCTAGACTAGTCTAGACTTACTGTACATTTGAAAATCTGTTCTATTATTTTTAATTGTTCTACTGTTTATTTCTCAATTTTTTATTGTTCTATTGCTATGCAATAGCAACAAGGATTTTCTTCGGGATCAATAAAGTTCTATCTTATCTTATCTTATAATACAAATAATAGTAATATCATTTGGGTGTGATGGGTGTTTCTGTCTTTGTAACAGGTGCTCTGTGCAGACAGACGCACAAAACTTTGTGAAATGAACCCTTGGACACAGCACAGTCAGAGATCTGTGATCTATTGTGATCTGTTTTGCGAAGCATTTATATTTATTTGTAAATGAGGGACAACTCCTCATTGGGTGAATCTAAGAACCGTGCAGCTATATATATATATATATATGGGGTTATTTTGGGAGGGGGGTACACTCATAATAGTAAGGATAATTAATCAGGAATAAGATGTATTGCTCCACCATCCATTATAGCAGACAGCTCAAGCAGACACATCACTGAGGAAGGAAAAAAAGCCTAAATATTGACCACAACACAATAAGTAAATGAATGTGTGTTGAGGAGGAGGAGGAGGAGGAGGAGGAGGCGGAGGTGGGAGACAAACGCTTCCATGGTTACCCCCCCAGGATTCCCAGTGTGGACATTGTGCTTTGTGTGTGTGTGTGCGTGTGTGTGCGTGTGTGTCCCTCCCTCTCGTCCATTGAAAGTAGTAGTAGTAGTACTGTAGTGTAGTAGTAGTAGTGGTAGTAGTAGTAGTACACAATTCCTCTAATCTTATACGGAGGAGATGTCTGGACACTTAAACATGATCGAAGAGTTGATTATTCAGGGGGGAATTCAGCACTAAATAATTGATTGTGTCCAGCTCATCTCTCAGGGATTGACATCATGATGATGTCATTTTGAGTGTCTTTTTTCTTTCTCTCTTTCTTCTCTCTTCTTCTACACCTCCTTTGTTGCCACAAGGTAAATCCCCCTTCTTTTAGTGAAAGCAGCCGCAGAAGCCTCTGTAACCATTCAGTTTTTACACCTGCTCTACGACCGAAGCCTTCGCAGTAACACCCCCTCACCCTCCCTCCACACACACACACACACGCACACACACACACACACACACACACACACACACACACACACACACACACACACACGCCGTCACTTGTCCTATTCACAAACACGTTTATGATAAACCTTACATTTCATTGTTACCATTTTTCGTTATCCGTGTATGTATGTGTGTGTGTGTGTGTCTTTGTGTCTGTGTCCTTGTGTGTGTATCTGTCTGTCTGTCTGTCTGTCTGTCTGTGTGTGTGTGTGCGTGCGCATGCTGCTGCACGTGTGTGTGTCTCTCTCGGTCTCTATATGTACTTGGACCCCCCCCGCCGTCCACCCCCGTCCACCCCCGCCCCCCTCCAACCCCTCCCCCTTGGCTCTTTTGTCTCCCGGTGTTTGTGTGGCCGCCTAGCAGGGGTCAGCTCCCAGTCGCCCGCGCGAGCGTCTGAATGTGATTCACTGGGCGGAAACTGTTTTTACTGCCCCACTCCTCCCCCGCTCTCTCTCTCTCTCTCTCTCTCTCTCTCTCTCTCTCTCTCTCTCTCTCTCTCTCGCTCTGGTCTCGCTGTCTCTCTGTCTCTCTCTCTCTGATTCTTTCTGTCTCCCGCCCCACGTAACAGCAGCTCGGTACAAAGGAGAGTGAGAGAGAGAGAGAGAGAGAGAGAGAGAGACACCATAAACATGCCGCAGTGGCCATTGAAGGTGCTAAGGGTGTCGCACGTCTGAGATTCATGTCATCATGCGTGGGGGGTGACGGGGGGGGGACGGCGTGGTGGTAGCCTGCAGTATAGGGGACGGAACAACACACACACGTGCGGGCTGTACAGCCCCGCAACAGGCTGCTGTGGCTGGCTGCCCCGTCGTGGATGTATGGATGTGTTGATTTTTAGTGGATGTGTTGGGGCGGCAGTAGCTCAGGAGCTATTGCTGGTTCGATGGTGGGTTTGAGGTGTCCCTGAGCAAGACACCACCTAACCCTACCTGCTCCTGACATGTTGGTTGTTACCTTGCATGGTTGACACCACCGCCGTCGGTGTATGAATGGGTGAATGTCAGGCAACTGCAGAGCGCTTTGGATAAAAGCGATATATAAATGCAATCTGTTTACCATTTGATTTTGATGACACACACATAGATCCATCAATAGACATCCATAGAGACATTACATTACATTTACATTTACAGAAGCATCATTTCTGTGTCTGTGAATGAGATGCAATCAATATGTCGATGGTCACAGGGAAAAGTGGTTGAAATGCAAGCTCCCTTTTCAAGGGGTCTCTCTCTTTCTCTCTCTTTCTCTCTCTCTATCGCTCTCTGTCTCTGTCATCTCTCCCTCTATTGCTCTCTCTCCATCTTTATCATCTCTCAGGACTTGCTCTCTTTATCTCTCTCTCTCTATCTCTCCCGTCGCTCTCTCGCTCTACATCTCTCTCTCTTTATTTCTCTCTCGTTGCTCTCTCTCTCTCTCCATCATCACTCTCTCTCTATCCATACCTCCATATCTCCATCTCTGTCTGTCTCTGTCTCTGTCTGTCTCTGTCTGTCTCTGTCTCTGTCTCTCTCTTTCTGTCTATGTCTCTCTCTCTGTCTCAGTCTCCCTGTCTCTCTCTCTCTGTCTCACTGTCTCCATCTCTCTGTCTGTCTCTCTCTGTCTCTCTGTCTCCATCTCTCCCTCTCTCTCCTCCCCCCTCTGTCTCTCTCCCCGCCCTGTCCTCTCTAATCCTCTGCTCCAGGGGCCATGGTTGTTTACACTTTAGTTCCATTCACCTTGCTCCTCAAATGTGAGAACGAGAGAACACCGATAGTTCACATTAGTTCCAGTCTGCTTTAAATTTGCCCACCTTGAATTTCATAGTGGCAAAACAAAACGCTTTCTTCAGTTTCTCTCCCTCGTGTTCAGTCGACACAATTTATTCCATAACCCATTCTCCGTCTTGTTCTTCTTGTGCAATCAAAAACACACAAAAGCTGTTCTGCGGATGATGAGAGTATAATGGAGTCCCGGCCCGGTTTTATGCTTATTTTTTAAGGCGATGTGGTAGTCAACAGTCATGAGAGCGAGAGAGAGGATTCCATCCCAGAACAAAAACACCAAGCATAACAGATTCTTAATGGAGCTGTTGACTGGAACATCCAGAGGCTCTGGGGCCGCTGGTCGCAGACACTTTCCTCTGACTTCCTCGATCAAAACAACAATACGTTTTATTGGGAATACGAAATAAAAAAAAAAAACGGAACAAAAAAAGCGACCACAAGCGACTTAAAACGAATGACAACGTGGCTAAATATATCGGCGTTAAGTTTGAAATTAAGTGACACTCGCCATAAACGAACTGACTGACTCATCTATTTTGGGCCTTTTTTTTTTTCTTCTCGTCTGCAGCTCACAGAGCGGCCCTGAAAAGTAGTCGTATAAATGCAGCCACCCACTGTAAAACACCAGGCTGTTTATAGTTAGACGGCCCCGCTGGTGTTTGTTGATGGTGGGTCTCGCGTACAATGGCCTGATGGTTTTTCTGCGCCAGTGTGCGCGGGGTATATAAAGGGAAAACGCTGTGCGCTGTGAGCAGACGGTATAATTAGGCCGTGATGTCGGTGAGCAGACAGGGCACAGAGCGACCGAGTGACATCGGCCCAAATAAGAACACACCAACGCACAGCACAGCACACACACACACACACACACACGCGCGCACACGTGCACGCACACGCATACATAAACACAGACGGGGAGGCACACACACACACACACGCGGTCTACCGCAAAGCGAGCACAACAGAGGATATTTCAACAAAACAAAAAAAAAATCTGTTTTCCTCCCCCCGTCCAAAGAATGCAATTCCACAATTTATCGGGAACATTGTGTGTTTGGGGAAGTGCTGCAAAAATAAAATGAAATTCATGTTATTCCCCTCAAACCATGACCATGAAAATATAATAATAGATTTTTATTCCCCCCCCCCCTCCCCTCCCATGTTATCCTTTTCTTTGTCGTTCGCATTCCTGCCAGTCAATTGCCACTTGCACGTTATAAACACCGGTGCGAGTGGTTTTCTATTGCCCCGTTAAGTTTGCAAAATGCGGGTGCTGGTCGCCCTCCTGCCACCCTGCCACCCTGCCACCCCACCAACCACCACCACCACCGCCACCATGGTGTCGTGTGGCGTGGGGATGTGTTTACATCTCACGTTCGTCGCGAGAGAGGTCGCGCGTACGGACGCTCGAGGAGCCCTGCCAGCGCCGTCACGTTTTTTTTGACCGGCCGCTGTTGTCTTTGGAAGCGGCGGAGGGAGGAAGTGGTGGCGGCTCATGGTGGATCTGGGAGCTGAGATCTGGGCCAGCGCAATCCTGAGGTCTCTGGTCCTCGGTCCGTCCGTCCGTCACATGACCGCACGTTGTCCGCGACCGAGAGCCGAGGGGACCCTGCTACGGTCACTGCAACGGCGCGCGGACAACATACCCTCCGTTTGTGTGACCCTGCTGTCACACTCTCTATCTCTCTCCCTCGCTCTCGCTCTCTTTATCCCTCTCTCCCATGCACACACACACACACATACACGCACACACACACACACACACACACACACACGCACACACACACACACACACACACTTATTGTTCCCTGCACTTACGTTTTTCGAGGGCCAGAGAGGGGAAGCCCTGCTGAATTCTCTGGGGGTATTGAACTTGACCTCTGACCTCACCGCCCCACCCCCCACCCCTCGCCACCCGCTGTGCTGGTAAAGCCGAGGGCCTCCACTCCCCGCTGAGATGAGGGGAGCGGCAACACTGAATCCCCCCACCCCCCACCCCCTCTCGGTCTCTCTCTCTCTCTCTCTCTCTCTCTCTCTCGCTCTCTCTCTCTCTGTCTCTCTCTCACTCTCTCTCTCTCTCTCTCTCTCTCTCTCCCCACACACAGCTGCCACCCAATCCCAGAGCAGCAAACTGAAGTGCTGTCAATAAGAGACCTTTGAGTGCGACGTGCATTCAAAGGCCAAAGGTCATGAACATCAGACAGCTTTCCCACTCTACGTATATTATTAGATGTATATGCACACTCTCTATCCCATAAGGACTGCTGGGGTCAGCCTACACATTTGCACAGTAAACATACGAACCATTGTATGTTCTATCTTTGAGGTCATTTAGCTCGCAATTATGACACTAGTTCTGCGTCTGCCAAATGCCCTAAATGTAAAATGTCAATGTAAATTTAATTAAGTAACGATGAACCAAGCATTATGACTTGCAGGGTATTCTGTTCCTTCAGGGAATCGCTAGTTGAAAACCAGAAACGGGTTCCGCATCCGGGACCGGACTATCTCCCCCCGTTGTTCTACGAGCGGCCCACGGTTCTGCTGCCCGCGTGGGCTGGATATCAGCTGTGGGCCCCCCGTGTTGTGGGTCTCCACATGGCCTAGGTCCCCTCTCCTCACTTCCACAGGTCAGGCATGGGGTCAGCCACTGAGGAGACCGCAATAATGGCCGCTCTTAACCTCTCTTGATCCCCATTGGTTGTTCCATATGGTTTTCTCTGTCACTCACTCACACACACACACACACACACACGCACACGCACACACACACACACACACACACACACACACACACACTGCACATTATTCCTCAAGCTGTCTTGTCTAGTTGTTCAGTGTTTATCTCTCACTCGACCATTGTGCTGTATTTCGTCACAGGAGGAGGAATTCCCAAATTCCTCAATTCAGGGTGTGTGTGTGTGTGTGTGTGTGTGTGTGTGTGTGTGTGTGTGTGTGTGTGTGGTGCGGCGTTAGTCTTCAGGGCTCAGAGCTGGTGTGGTTTGGTCATTGTTGCTAAAAATGCGTGTCCGCCCCCCTTTTTGGCAATCTAATTGAAAATAAATCACATTCCATCCACGCGTATAATAGCCGAGTCTCGCAACAAATCAGACTTTAGAGTAACATCTCTCGTCTGGCGGCAGACAAGCTCACATCTGTGTGAACGGAGCGTGTCATTTTTCTTTTCGCTTCAAATTTATTTCGACCAATCATGTTTATATCGGGGCGGGAATCTGTAGACTGCCGTTACATGGAATGGGTCCCTACTGGAAACAACCTGACCGGTGGAACCACAACAATCACAATATGGCATTAATAAAATATGACAATTCATCTTTTGGACGACTGATAATGCTCGAGAAGTTTGGCTATAACAGCCGATTTACAAATAAACATAATCATCAATTCAATATTTGTGAATGATACAGTATATCATTATTTAATTTAATTGAATACGTTTGTTTTCATTTCAACCCGACAAAATTGTTACGTAACTGTCGCAAATCAGGTAATTTATTGCTAATTATGAGTGTACTGAGACGTCCCAAATCGGAGGCAGATTTAATAGCCGTAGCGACGAGGAGACGCTTCGTTTGACGCTAAGTAGCCGACGCGTCGCTTGATCGGGGATTTACTGTCCTCAGCCCGCTGCCATCTGGTCTGCTGCTGCAGGCCGTCACTCTTCTACTGGACGGAGAACGACGGCGACACTGGACAGAGGCCTCTCTCTCTCTCACACACCTTTTTACACGACACGACAACAAAGCTGTGTCATTTGTATGCGCGCGTGTTTTCATTCGGTGGAACGGAATAAGAGGGATATAGAAAGGGAATAAACGGGGAGAGAAGTGCAGCGACTTTGACCGGGAGTTTGTACATGAGAGAAGAGAGAGAGAGAGAGAGTTGGGAACCGGGAGGGTGGAAGTCGTCCAGAAAAGGAAAAGAAACAATCACAAAAAAATACAAGACAAAAAAAAAAAGAAAAAGAGAAGGCGTATAAGAGAACAAAAGCATTCCCTTTAAAATTGTGCGTTGGTCAGTGAATCGTAAAGTGCCTCTTCTTCTCTCCTCCACCCCCTCCACCCCCTCTTTCCCCAAATCCGAGTTCCCGCTCTGTTTTGGGGACCCTTTTGAAATGCAATTAGCATTTCGTCTAAGCCCAACTGGTTACATTGCAATGAAGTAATGCCCTTTTCCAACTTGTCCCCCCCCCCCACCGGTGCGGGGAGAGCGACCGGAGAGACGACATCCTTGTTTAATCCTCTGAAAGTGCTTTTCTGTCCGCCGCAATCATTGTGTGTCGCTCAGGGCTAATCAGTCAGCAGTCTCAGCGGGCCAACACTGAGAGAACCCGACTGAAACCCCTTCTTCTCCTCTTTTTGTTTAATATTGTATTCCCTTCTAACATTTGGTTTCTCGAGAGAGAAGAGAGAGAGAGAAAAAAAAAAAGCATCTTTGTGTTCTGTGTTCGAGCGATTGTGAGATGCCGCTGGCTGGGCTTAAGAGCAGCCGGGCCACAGCCACCGCGCCACCGCCGCCGCCGCCGGGGACAATGCCTCCTAAAAAGGCTCTCACTGGCGCTGCGCTGCGTTTTCACAGTAAAATGCACATTTGATTGGCAGTCGGTCGCCCCCAAAGGGACAAATTCCAGGTTTGAAAAGTATCGTTTGACAATGGGTGCCAGGCTGACCTCATGCTTTGGTTCTTTAAAGAGGTTTTCATTCATGCGCGTTCTGTTCCCCCTTCATAAAGGGGAAGGGCATCGTGGCTGTTCTGCTGTTCTGCACTCTGCCCACCCACCCCCCCCTCACCCCTGAAAAACACTTTCTCCCGCTCCCACTTTCCCCTTCTTCTCGTACGACTAATGCTAGGCTTTCTGTTTTTCCTTCCTCTTAAAAAAAAAAACAGAGACTGAGGGGGGAAAAAAAACAAAAAAATGTTTTGGGGGGAAATTTCATGGCAATTTCAAGCAGCCCCGGCAAGGCAACACAGCAGCCTCGATTTAATGATGTATTCTGTAGCCGTACTCACTTATTAAGTCTCTTAATTTCTTTTCCGCAACTGTGCGCGGGGCGAGAACGTCGGCCCCGGTTTAAAAATACGGCGGGCAGAGATGAACATGCGAATCGCAATTATGGGGTTTGTGTGAGCTGACTGGGCCTGGCAGCCGCGGCTAAGCTGGGAACGGTGGGTGGTTTCTGAGGTAGGGCCCCGACACACATTGGGACATTGGGGCTGGCGGTGGCTGGGCTCGACGGAGGAGCCCGGCGACAAAATAGAAACAAACCAACAAACGTTGTGAAAAAGAGCCTTGGAGCAACAGCAGCAGTTCGCTTTTCTCTATTGATGACTCCCCCCACCCACCCCAACGCCCTCCCTTTGTTTTGATGAAGTCTTATTATAGCTATTTTTCTATGGGCCTCTAGCAAAAAGTCTCGTTTCGAAATATTTCTCAATCCGTCAGTCCACAACACACACTCCCCCTTGTTTACTACCCTTTAGCAGTGGCATGACAGACACAACTGCAATTACAAAACGCGAATGATTCACATTATCCCTCAAAATGATTATTCTATATTTGTTCTTCTGCACTCCGCGGCAACGGGGTCACGGGTCATCATTCCGTCTGTCAGACAGTTCACCGTCTGCCCGGCAACCTGTTCCGCATGTGTTGTCAGTTCCAGCGGGGTTGCCTCTCTCTCTCTCTCTCGGTGTCCAATATGAACGTGGAAGAAGAAGAAGAAGAAGAAGACGTGGAGACACATTCCAACCAGCCAGACAGACAGACAGACGTTGAGCACAGCCAAGGTTAATGACATGACTCCCTCCCTCTGTGGCCTGGCTGATTCCAGATCAGCCGTATGATTGATGAATGCGTTCCCACAGGCAACGGCGAGCTTCCCAGTGTCTGACCACCTGGGGGATTATATGTACAGGCGGCGGGGGCGTGCATATATATACATGGGCGTTTGACTAACAACTATGTACAATACCGCAAGCTGATCACCAGCGACGCCGCGGTGGGTGCTGTGGGAGGGGAGCCTCGTGGCGGGTACGTGGCGTGGGAAAACCCTTGATTAGAGCCCGGAGGTACGACGGCCCACACACAGGATGTGCGGCTGTTGCCCTCGCCTCAGCATTCTCAGTTCTATAAAAAAAACAAATGCTGTGTTTAAAATCGTATTTTTAGTGCAGCAGCCTAGGAATTCCAGGAAAGTCCTTTGATTTTGGCTACTGTCGATGGGGAACTGTTCCTGAACGTAGCCTAGAGAGCTCATAACTTATAACAGGGAAGAACTTACCCCCTAACCCTAGTGGTGGCTGTTCCGGGAGCGTTGTGGTATTGGACCATTTAAAGGGTTGCATATACTACCAGGTATTACTGTACCGAATGTCTGCATGAAGCGCAGACACAGATATGGGGCGGCAGTAGCTCAGTAGGTAGGAGCGGTTATCTGGCAACCGGAAGGTTGCTGGTTCTATCCCCGGGCTCCACCTAGCTGAGTGTCGAGGTGTCCCCGAGCAAGACGCCACCTAACCCTAACTGCTCCTGACGTGTTGGTTGTTACCTTGCATGGTTGGCGCCGCCGTCGGTGTATGAATGGGTGAATGTCAGGCAATACTGTAAAGCGCTTTGGATAAAAGTGCGACAGTATATACATGCAATCCATTTACCATATACTACCAGGTATTACTATACTGAATGTCTGCATGAAGCTAGTCTAAGGAAGAGAGTTTGCGGCATAGCGTGTGCAGCGATGATGCGCCTTTCAGTCCACCCCCGGCCGCCCGGATGACCCCAAGCGCCCGCTCCATAGGGTGAATGACCCATTTGTGCCGCTTGCTACTGTACGATACGATACGCAGACATACACACACACACCTCTCTCTGGTTACTACCACCGGCGAACACGGTACCCCGGCAAAAGGGCTGGCTGTGTTGGAGCGGCCGCGGGTGAATAATGGATGGAGATTACTGCACCCGTCAGGGGAAACCCAAGAGGGCGGTCACTGACCCCAGAAGCAGCCCTGCAATAAGACACCACACCTCTTCCCTGACAGGGACATTTGATACTACCGTTTGTGTGTACAGTATGTGTGTGTGTTTGTGTGTGTGTGTGTGTGTGTCTGTGGAATGTTACATCTGCAGGAATTCCAAAGGTAGTGGACCCCATGGCTCTGTCATAGGGGCTGAGAGATAACGGGGGTTGTTGTTGTGGTGGGGGTGCGGAGGTCGGAAACCTCCACCACCACCTCCTGCTGTTACGATGTTATCTCCCCGTCTTTGTTGTAAGCCTGCTGGCGTGTCGCGGTTCACACGATGCAGCTGATAACGCTGTCCCCATCATGATCTATACACCACATCCATCACTCTTAACAGACAGGAGGCGAGAAAGTGATAGAGGAGCGAGGAGAGATGGAGGGAAAACCGAGAGAGAAGGCGGAAGCCGAGGCGGTTGACTGACGAAGAATCTCGGTTGTGGGTTCAAATGTGAACGATAGGTCAACTAGTTTTACTGGTGTTCACATCAATACCCATACCAAGGGATTGGGTTAAATGTGCCAGAGCGGTGAGCCCTCTCTTCATTTCTGCATATTTTCAGCGGGGAGCGAGTTGTCTTTGGCCCGGGAGAGGACCTCGTCTCAGCGGACCGCTTTTGGTTTCTTTGGCAGTTTGTGATGGACAGAGTGTTTTCGTGCATCTCTGAACTCTCAGTGTTCGGGCCGCCCTGTCTATGAGAGCCTTGTTAGGCTGCGCTTTTCCCCCGGTGCATACCAGGACGAGGACCAAGTCTGACCGGACCTGGCTGCCGTAGGGCCTAGATCTATGCTCTCTGTTTCTGTGTGCGTGAAGATTGGTGTGTACTAGTATAGTTTTGCTGGCATGACATGCATAAGGGGAAGTGGGGAGTGACTCTCAGGTCCCAGTGTCTGCGGTGTCTTGTGCTTACCCTTGAGCAAGATGCCTAACATCTACCTCCTCATTTGTGCCGTCTATGAGTCGTTGTTGGATAAAAACGTCAATGGTAATTTAGTAAATAGTAAATGACGACACAACACACACACAACAACATCATTTCACAAGCTCTGTCTTTGCACTGGTCTGTGCCAGACTCTTCTATCTCCCCCCCCCCCCCCCCCCCCCGAGCCATCCTTATCAATGTCGAGGGTGTGCGCCAGGCTCGCTGTGCTGGCTTCAGAGCAGTGATCCTGACAGACAGATCCTTGGTCCGTCCCACGGAGAACCATGGCAAGGGGTCAGGGTTGGCAGCAGCCTCTGTGCCAGCACAAAGACGGCCTCCGGCTGTATATCAGCAAGACCTGTGACATCCGCCCAGCATCTGCCTCGCCTCGGGAACCTCCGCGGCAAAAAAACCCGGCGTCTGGGTCACTGAACCTCTATGGCACCACGCTTCTGTTTGGGGGCTGGCATCAATGGCGGTGTTTGGGGGTGGTGGACTGGGGCTGGCACTTTGGGCATTTGCGACAGTCCCTATCAAAGACTCGGCGGGCTGAAGGATGTTTTTTGGCACGGCTCGGGGCATCTGCCGGCGAGCTATTTAGGCGTGTATAAGTTGGCTTCAGAACAAGGCCCTTTCAATAGAACAGATGTCATTTAAAAGACCCGTGAGTTAAATAAACAGCGGGCATAGAACACTGAAACAAGTTTGTGACTATTTTGAGTCTGTGAGCGTCCACGGCGGGGGCATGTGTTGAGCAGAAAGTGTTATTACCAGAAAGTGTGGAAGAAATAGACCTTACAAAGTCCACAATGGTCTATCGTCTTTGAGCCACATTGGGATTTACAAACCTGTGCGCACATCCTTGGGGTTGGAAAGCACAGTGGCACAGTAATTAGAGGTGGTTCCATTGAAGCTGGTATCCCCCCCACCCCCCCCCCCCCGCCCCCCCCCCCCACCAGACCCCTTAGTTTGAGGTTCAGGAAGTTCCCAACACCAGGGGAGAGGGCCTGGGAGAATAACTGGCTTTACCCCCCTCCCAGGCCGCCTTTGTCCCAGGACACCATCACCCCACCCCGCCAGTGCCTAATCCAATTTTGATGGATTTCACAGCACACCCTCCACCTCTGGCATGTATACACACACACAAAGCACACACTAAAGCACACACTAAAGCACACACTAAAGCACACACTAAAGCACACACTAAAACGCACTTCGACCCACTTCTGCACACGCGTGGACGCTTCTTCTTCTTTTTCGGCGCTACCTTCTCATTTGTTTAGGTGACACCCAGCGGCCCATAACACCGCCACGGTTTTTGTTTTGTCCCCCCTCGCCGCCCGGCCCCTCGCCGCCTGATGGATGGCCGCGTGCCTCCGTGGATGCCCAGAATAACCCAGATCGCTCCAACAGCAGTGGAACATGTCGTGAAAATGTCCAACTTTCCTTTCCCTTCCGCCGTTCTCTCCTGTGAATGAAAAAGAGAGAAAGAAAAAAAAGAACCCGGCCGGCATGACTTCACCCGGAGTGTGCTCTCTTTCCTGCCTTGTAATTTAGCGCAAATTAAGAAGATACTAAAAAGTTTGCCTGATGAGGGCAACTGACATCACCAATGGAATTGGTGATGGACGAGGAGGAGGAGGAGGAGGTGGGACGGAGGCGGGTGGGCTTAGTGGCAATGGCTCCACATTAGGGAGAAAGCCCCACCCCGACGTGTCCTGCTGTGATGTTTTGTTGTTTTCTGTTGTGTTGGCCATGACAACTGTCTCAGAGACTCCATGCTGTGCCGCACCACGCAAGAAGCATTCTGGGTAAGGGACGGAGCGGAGACGAGGGGGGGGGGTTGATTAGCTGATAGAGGAGACGCTGTCAGGAAGAAACGTGAGAACGGGGCAGACGAGGAGATAGTGAGCGCGAGCCACGGCGATGTGAGTCACCGTCAGAGTCAGAGACGGTCCATTTAGAGGGCCCTGGTTAGTTACCTCGACAGCCTCGTGGTTGCTATCGAATTACACGTACCGTGTATCTGTTTAGCAGACTCCTTTTAGCCAACGGTACTTACAGATGAGCTTAAGGATGATGGTCATCATCAGCATAAAGTTAGATTCAAGGTTCAAGATTCAAGTTTATTTGTCACATACACATACAGTATGAGCAGTGACATGCAAAAGTGTCCAGCGGAATGTGCAAAAGAACAATACAATACAAATAACACGAATTGGAGGGATCAGAATATCCACAATATTTACAGTATTTACAGCAAAATGAGCAGCAGGAATGAGAAATATAAACAATTAGGCATATGAACAGCAGCATATAAACGAACAAGGCAATACAAAGAACAAGAAAATATGAAAAAAGTAGAGAATAAACGTAATATCGTCTTCAAAATCACCCAGGTTAGATGTACCATACGACTGCAATATCGCCTACCTGTAGGGATGAACAGCAAGCGCGCATTTGTATTTATTTCTGTATTTCAACCGTTCCTGAGGCCGTTCATGGTTCACGAACGTATCCACTGTTGTCACAGTTATGACAACAGGGGGGAGGACAACACAAGCTGGAGAATGGAACAATTTCCTCCGTAATAAGTTGCACCACAATGACCGGCAGGACCGCCAGACTTGGCTGCAGTGCTTTTTACAGGCTGGGCCTTAATAACACGTTGTCACTCTCTGCACCGTCACCGCTGACATCATATCAGGCCTCATCGTGGCTCTGCGTCTCCTCCATATGAATACTGTACGTTAAGTTACGTTTCCGTGTCCACTGCACGCTAATTCATTATTAAACCATTCTGAAACATAATCCTTTGTATTAAAACAACAAGAAATGCAGACGTGATGGTACCACAGAGAGAGTCTACAGCACACAGGGCAGTGAATCCGAACCAAGTACACATTTTGTAATTTTCCATTGCAGGATAAAGAGATTTACATTTGCCCAAGAATGTCACGGGGGTGCAATAGTCCTATTGCCAATCCCTGTCTATAATTTACACATTATAATTAGAGTTTTATTTAATGTTTTCTCAAAACCACATTACTATCTTGCTCCGTCCGCAGGCGTCATTACCGTGTCTGATCTCTCCCCCCAGGAATGCCCCCGTTGCTGCCCCTGCTCCTGCTGGCCGGGGCGATCCTGGCGCTGTCCGTCCCCGGCGCCGCGTCCGAGTCGGCCGAGCTGAGGTTCCTGGGGCAGACCCAGTTCGTGGTCGGCGAGAGCAGCGGAGCGGTGGTCCGCTTGGTGGTGGAGAGGGTGGGCGACCCCGTCAACGTGACAGCGCTCGTCTTGGTACGGTTTTTGGATCACCATATTTATCCACGATATTCTATGGGGATGCAATGCAGGATGGCAACGCGGGTGGTCTCCGAACCAAGGGCTGTAATGGGACACAAATTAAACTGATTTGCACATACGCTAAGCTCTCAATGAATGGCTCAGGCTTATGACACTTAGGACTACTTCCCAAACTATTGTGGCAGGGAGTATTGCTACACTGCCATTTAAAGTGGCTTTGTTCGGGGGTCCTCCAAGGACACGGGCAGTAGTGGTGGCGTAAAGTCCGGTTTATTGCAAATGGTGAAGACATGACATGAATGGAGTTGATGATGCCACTATCAAACCTCCATCATATTAACTCAGATCCATACTGTGATGCAGACAACAACAGACCTTTCTACCGTCTGTCAGGTCTGCTGTTTAGTTCCGGTGTTCCTTTAGCAGGGCCACCACCGCCACCACCACCATGTGCCGGGTGCACAAGGTAGCGCCACGAGTTCCTCAGTTCAGCGTTTATTTCTGCCACTTTTCCCAACATATCAGCTTTTTGGATGCTGGTTTTCCTCCTGCAAGTGGGAGCCCCGACCAGCTGCTTCCAGTGGTCGTCTGTTACGCGCAGCGGCAGCAGCTCTGCGGTCCAGGGGGATTTCCTCCACTCCCTGATGGTTTTACAGGATCGCCCCGTCATGGGTGCCAGGATGCCCCGGGATCCTTGAGGGCAGACAGCAGCCATAGCACAGAGCGCGAGAGAGAGAGAGAGAGAGAGAGAGAGAGAGAGGAGAGAGAGAGAGAGAGAGAGAGAGAGAAAAAGAGAGAGACAGAGACAGAGACAGAGAATGAGACAGACAGAGACAGACAGAATGTGAGAGAGACAGAGAGACAGAAATCCAGAGAGAGACAGAAAGAGAGAAAAAGAGAGAGACAGAGAGACAGAGACAGAGAAAGAGAGGGAGAGAGAGAGAGAGACAGAAATACCTGGGACAGAAGCATACCTGTCCGAGCCGGACGACACAACCACAGGCAGATTTACGCTTGAAAAGTGTCGTTGAAAAGTAGAAAAACTAAATGTTGCCAGAAAAACGGGCAAACCCACACTCTGTGCTATGCTGTGCAGGAGGAAAACTCCACGCAGTTTATGAAGCACATGAAGCCAGACTGGCTCCTCCCACTCCGTACCGTACCTGGTCGTCGTGGACGAGGAGGCTGAAGACCACAACAGACGTGCCCGGGGGGATGGTGATGTTTCCTCTGTCTGGACTGAGGTCCTCGATAGCGGGGTTAGGACCACCGGACACCTGGCAGGGAGGAAGAACATACTACTGAGGAGATGGTGGTGGTGGTGGTATGGACCATGGACGCTGGCTAAGGATGGATGCTGATGGATGTGAATCGATCTGGCAGCAAACGCTTGAAGCGTTCAATCAAATTACTGTGTTCGATCAAGTGTTTGATCAATTTCCTTTTAAATTTACATTTTTGATTTGGGGCATCATTTATGGTGTCAGGTGAACATTTGAAGCTGTAATGTCATGTTTGTCTGTGAGAGTGTGTGTTTGGTGGCTGGCTTAATTGGCCTCACCTGGCCCAGTTAGAGTCTGGAGTGGGTGGGACTGCAGCCTCACCTGGCCCAGTTAGAGTCTGGAATGGGTGGGACTGCAGCCTCACCTGGCCCAGTTAGAGTCTGGGGGTGGTTGTGGCTGCAGCCTCACCTGGCCCAGTTAGAGTCTGGGGGTGGGTGGGGCTGCAGCCTCACCTGGCCCAGTTAGAGTCTGGGGTGGGTGGGGCTACAGCCTCACCTGGCCCAGTTAGAGTCTGGGGTGGGTGGGATGGGGCTGCATTGGCTAATCAGTGCACCACAGGTAAGGTCAGCCATCAACACACACACTCGAGGAGCACGAGCAAGCTAGCACGAACCATCTGCTCCATGTCATGATCTTTTTACCAACATTTACAATAATAAACGGGACTTTCAACACCACTACTGCCTGTGTCCATGGAGGATCCCCGGACAAATCCTCTTGATGTGGTATTGTGGCAACCAGAAATGCTACAGTCATGTCTGTCTTTGTATTTTCTTTATTTTCTTATGTTCTTAAATCTCCTACGGAGAGCCCTCACCTCATAGTAGACGGTCACCGTTCCATATGTCCCCTTCTCTCGGACCAGGGTCAGAGGCACAAGATGGCTGCCATTCCGTGGTTCATCGACAATAATCTCCTCCGTCTGGGAGGAGCAGACAGCCAGCATTTTCAAAATAATGACAATAGGAGAGAAGAAGAGAGCGTGCAGTTTGATAAAAACGAAATAAAGGGTTAGGCTTCGGGTGAAATTGCAAATGGTCAGCCAAAAAAACAGAACAAAAAATAAATAATAATCACTCAAATTTGATATCGTAGGCTGGCTGTAAAACAAAACCCCCACAATGTTACCTGATAAAAGGTTTATTTATTTATGTATTTATTTATTTACCAGTGACAGTGCACATTAATCAACATTTCAGTTTCTACATCAATGTAAATGTGCCAGAGTATCTTCGTCTGTAGTCCCTGTGCAGGTTATTCCATGTAAGTAAAGACAAGGCAAACAGAGAGACCAGGCCATCTGAAGTAGAGAGAATGGGCGCTCGAGCACAAACACCGCAGGCCAATGGTTCTTTATTGATCCTCGGTAAGTCAAATCATTTGGCAACGAGAAGAATCCCTCCGGCAATACACTGAGGTCAGCTGATCCCCAAATACCCAGCCGTTGCCATAGTAACCCCCTGAAAATTCCCATGCGTACGTTTCTCACGCCTAGTGAGAAAAGATTATGCTCTTCTTATGAAGAGCATATAAGTTGGTATTTATATTTTAATTTAACGTAATTATGTCACAAAATTGTCCACACGGTCAAAAAAAAGAAAAGGTTATCCCTGCTTCTCCTAATAATAATGTTTTGGAAAAATGACAAATCCATCTCTGTGCACAGGTGTGAAAATATTTTTCTTACGGAGTTGAAGGCAATGATTCCGAAGGCGTTGTCGTTGGACAGGATGGTGATGGTGGCTTTGTTCGGAGTTCCGAGTCTCACGCCATTGGACGAGCTCTGGGAAGATAGGGCAAGAGGGAAGGAAGTGTAAGTGTAAGGATAAAGATTAGATGAACATAAACCCCCCCTGTACCCTATTTAAACTAAATGGTAAAAGGATTGCATTTATATAGCATAGCATACGCAAGGTAACAACCAACACGTCAGGAGCAGTTAGTGGTTAGGTGGTGTCTTGCTCAGGGACACCTCGACACTTAGCTAGGCGGAGGAGCCCGGGGATCGAACCAGCAACCTTCCGGTTTCCAGACAACCGCTCTTATTACCTCCTGAGCTACTGCCACCCTTAAAGCATAGAAGGATTCACAGTCAGAATTACTGGCTAATTAGTGCAAATACAAAACCCAGAAAACAAAAAACGAACAAAAAACCCGGAGACCGCTGCCTTCTCCACACACTTCAGTGCTCCGGTCGGATCGAGAGGTCCCAGCGAGGAGGAGGAGGAGGAGGAGGAGGAGGAGGAAGAGGTACAAAGGCAGGAAGGAACGCTGCATGGAGCAGGCCAGGTCGCTCTGCCAGGCTAGCTCTGAGCAGCATGCTGCAGGACTCGGGGCTGTGCTTGTGTGTTCTTTCATTCATTCAGCACTCACTGGGCCCTGAGACACCAACCAACAGTCACCGGGCGGATTCATCAACTCCGCACAATGGCGCTAAGAAGCTTACACACCGTGCTGGGTGTTTTTTTTTCTTTAGCACCGCCATTTTTTT
>PIJE02000637.1:35000-122029 GCA_002895965.2 Coryphaenoides rupestris | reverse complement strand
GTGAAACCCGACTCAAATCAGCACACAGCCTAAGAAGCTGTTCTACCAACAGAGAGTCGGGGAAGCTCTCATGTTTTAACTTCAACCACAACCTGCTCACAAACTGCCAATTAAAAGCGATTTGTGCTGTAAAATCCTACATGTAGTCCCTGAACGGATTCATTATTCTTACATACAGCACCTTTAAGTCATCTCCAGGCCTGTATGGACCTCCAGGCCCTGCAGAGCGGCACCCTGTAGGGCCAGCCAAGAGCCAAGCAGAAGGCCTACGGAACAGACGCTTCAAAGCCCTCACAGCACAGTAGTTGGGACTCGTCTAACCGTCTGGCCACAGGGGTTGAAAGGCATCACCCCCGCACCCACACACACACACACACACACACACACACACACACACACACACACACACACACACACACACACACACACACACACACACACACACACACACACACACACAGACACACACACACACACACACACACACACACACACACACACACACACATAATCTCTCTATTGGTTGGACTTGGGTTCAGGCTACGAGATGCTTAGGAGTGGGAATGAAAGTAGAACAGTAAAACTTTGTGAACTTGCTCCAGAGAGGAAAATGTCACAGAGGATGGAATGACAGTTCACCACACACATAAAGACACACACACACAGACACACACACACACACACGGACACGCACACACGGACACGCACACACACACACACAGCCATTGACACACACACACACACAGAGAGAGAGACCCACAAAGGCCAGACAGCACCCATACCTGTAGTTTGAGGTTAAAGGTGAAGGTCTCGTCAGCCTCGGGCAGGTCGTCGTCCCTCACGGCGATGAAGATGGTCTTCTGGGACTCTGAGGACAGCAGGAAGGCCGCGGCCGTGGTGGCCACAAAGTCCCCGGTGTCATCTCCCTCCAGCTGGGGGGGGGGAAGAAGAAGAAGAGGAGAAGAGGAGGGGAGGAGGGCATTAACAACACCATGCTTGCATCACTTCCTGTACATCCAGTAGCTCGACGACTCAGTGTGTGTGTGCAGGTACGGTACGGAGTGGGAGGAGCCACTGCTTATGGCATGATGTAGGTTTGGTCGTTACTGTAAGACACTTTATCCAGTGACTGTCTTCAGGTGAGTCACAGTCAAAGCAGACACTCAGTATTGAAGCTGTGACATTGTCTATGCTGCAAGATAGTTTCTAAAGAAAAATCTTTGGGTTCGAATCCCTCTTGGATCCCTACTAGCACTTAGTAGTAGTACTGAGCATTGTGTAGCATCTTACCCTAGCTCTAGAGACTCCTATTTTCTCCTATTTTATGTAATAAGCACATATCTCAGAGTTCATATCAAGAGCTAATGTTAGAGACTTTTAAAGTGTAATGTTTAATTTAATGCTGTTTATTTTATGGAAAACTACCTCACTAGCTTCTTCTTCTGTCTGTGTGTGTGTGTGTGTGTCTTCCCCCCCAGATCCCGGAGGACGACGAGGTGTTCTGGGTGCGTCTGACAGCGGCGGAGGGCGGGGCCCTCCTGCGGCCCGATGCCAGCGGCGTGGCCCTCAGGGTCCGCCGCAACGACAGCCCCCTGCGCTTCTCCCAGGCGGCGCTGGTGGTGCCCGAGACGGCGGGGGTGGTCGCCCTCACCGTGACCCGGGGCCGGCTCACCGAGGACGGGCCGCTCATCGGCTCCGATGACACTGAGGTGGGGGGAGGGGGTCTGTGGGATTAGATTCTGATTCTGATTCTGATTCTGATTAGGGTTTGTAGGTTTGTGTGTGTGAGTGCGTGTGTGTGAGTGCATGTGTGTGTGTGTGTGTGTGTGTGTGTGTGTGCATGCGTGCGTGTTTGTGTGTGTGTAAGGTGGACTTGAAAAAATCAGTAGTCGTGCAAACCCTACCGCTTAGAAGACATGAAAACAAGAGGTGACTCTAATGTGATGTTTTTGGCGGCCTGGTAGGCACTAGCCGTAGCTGATCGGTTTTTCCATTTGGGATTAGAACCTGACCTCGAGGAGCGCCTCATCCAATCAGATCGCAGCACCGATTGACGTTTTTAAACCTGAGGGAAGCTAAAACTTCTTCGTTCTTCTCTTCTGAACCTAAATGCATCTTTTATTGGTCTCTTGGCCGGCTGATAAATTTGCTGGACGCTCATCATGTGTTGACCACTTCACAGACTTGATTCCGCAACCACTCACCAGCTAGTCCCCCTGAAAAGAAGTTCTGAGTTTTGAGCTAGCTTCTCGAAGAGAGACACTTTAACGGTGGAAACACCAACGCAATACAAACAGCAGCTGTGGGTGTTTCCCGCCTCTGTGTCCTCCATGTGCTCTATTACAGGGCTCAGGGCGGTAAACAGCCGTCACCAAGTTATTTATGTTGGTGCGTTTATTTCTCCTCCTCCTCCTCCTCCTCTCCCTCCTCCACATCTCACGTCTCCTCTTCCCCTTCCTCCTCCCCCTCCTCCATATCTCCCGCCTCCTCTTCCCCATCTTTTCCCTCCTCCTCCACATCTCCATCTCCATCCTCGTCCTCCTCCTCCTCCTCCACATCCCCCTCCTCATCCTCTCCCTCCTCCCCATCATCCGTCTCCTCTTCCTCCCCACCCCCCTTCTCCTCCCCATCTCCCTCCTCCTTCTCCTCCTACCCATCATCCCCCTCTTCCCCCTCCACCTCCTCCTCCTCCCTCCTCCACCTCCCCATCATCCACCTCCTCCCTTCTCCATCATCCCCCTCCTCCTCCTCCTCCTCCTCCCCCTCCTCCTCCTCCTCCTCCTCCTCCCTCCTCCACCTCCCCCATCATCCACCTCCTCCCTTCTCCATCATCCCTCTCCTCCTCCTCCTCCTCCTTCCTCTTCCCCCCTCCTCCTCCCCCATCATCCACCTCCGCCCTGCTCCTCCCTCTCCAGGTGTCCGTGGACTACGTGGTGGTGAGCGGCGACGGCCCCGCCAGCGCCACGCCCGCCGTGGACTTCACCGACCTGCAGCCGACGCGCACGCTCACCTTCCCGGCCTTCACCTACGAGGCGCGGCTGCTGTTCAACGTCAGCGACGACGACGTGCCCGAGATCGCCGAGTCGTTCCACGTGGTGCTGATGGAGGGCAGCGTGCGTGGGGACGCCGTCCTGGTGGCCCCTGCCGCCACGCTCGTCACCATCGAGCCCAACGACAAGCCACATGGCGTGCTGTCCATCGCTGGGGGCGGAGCCGCCGCCCAGCTCCAGCCAATCAGCATCAACGAGGATGTGACACAGAGGTGAGATTATATGTTATTCATGTGGGAATGTGTGTGTTTGGTGGCTGGCTGGCTTAGGCTGTGTGTCCACAGGATGCGTTTTTAGCGCTGGCAGCGCCTATTTTCAATGCAAACCCGATGAAGTTCAGCGTTTACAGCGATCAGCGCCCTCGGCGTTCAGCGTTTACAGCGCTCAGCGCCCTCGGCGTTCAGCGTTTTTTGTCGCTCCGCTCCCAGCGCTCTGAGTTGAAAATAGTTCAACTTTTGGAGAAGCGCTGCGGTCGTCAATGTCACGTCTCTCTTGTCAGCCAATCAAAATTGAGGAGGGGGCGGGACATACGATATCAACAGGAGAACCTTATACTGGCCGTCACGAACAACCCAGTGATTTATGATATCGCTGAAAGACTAACACTCACCTGGCCCAGTTAGAATCTGGAGTGGGTGGGGCTACAAACCTGTGGTGCATAATTGGTTAATCAGTGCACCACAGGTTAAGTCAGCCACCAGCACACACACTCAGGGAGCGCTAGCATGCTAGTAAGTGTACCATCTGCTCTGTCCATGTCATGTCTCTGCTTAAGTCGTTCATCACAATCTTTACAACAAACTGGACTTTCCCACTCCACCTGTGTCCTTGGAGGAGCCCCAAATAAGCCACATGATGTGGCATTGTGGCAGGAGACCCTGTTTCTGTTATCACCGTGTTTACAAAGTCCTCAGATGACTTTTTGTCCTTTCATGACTTGTGTATATGAATACAATAAAGCTTTTAGTGCATGAAATGTAGTTTAACAGTTAAACTAACGTTCAGAGTAGCTTGTGGAACCTGAAATACAGTAAGAACCTGAATACAATATTTGTTAGTGGTAGTGTGAACAATAGATCTAGTACAGTTGTACATAGTATAGCCTAGGATAGTTTTGTACAGTAATTATACAACATACAGAAATACAATTTCTACAGTTCCTTGACAAGGACACAGCTCAACAGAGTGTGTTCTAGACGACCAAGGCTAGACAATTACATCTGCTGTTATGCTGTTCTAAATATGAGATGTATCTCTGAATATCTCTAGATTCGAGGGGATCACGGTGGTGAGGAATGGGGGCAACTACGGCCAGGTGTCCGTCAACTGGACCATCAGCCGGAACTCCTCCTCCCAGGCGCCGGTGTCCGACGACCTGATGCCGGCGGCGGGGATGCTGGTGTTCGCCGCGGGCCAGACGGTGGGCGTGCTGGTGCTGGACATCGACCAGGATGAGCTCCCCGAGGAGGCGGAGGCCTTCCTGCTCAGACTGCTGCCCGACACAGTGACGGGCGGGGCGGAGGTGGACGAGCCCATGGAGGTCAGTGGAGAGACGGAGAAGACAAGCAGGAGATGTTTCTATTTCTGATGTTGTAGATTTTTTCCCTCTTGCTGTTCTGCTGTTCTGAACTGGCATTGTGTTCACATGAGCTAGAAGCTGGCGTTATTGTTTGGGGGGAGTTACCTTTTTTGTTCAAGGAATATTTAAAGAGCTAGATTTAGAAAAGAAGAGAAAGAGAGGGGTGGGGGGGAGGAGAGAGAGAGAGAGGGAGAGAGAGGGCGTGGTGAGGGGGGAGGAGAGAGAGACTTCTCTCAAACTTTGATCAGAAAAGGGAGGGCAGCATCAGTAGGATGTGGTTGTAGTAGTTGCATGTGTGTGTGAGCGTGTGTGTGTGTGTGTGTGTGTGTGTGTATGTGCATGTGTGTGTCAGTGTGAGTGTCAGTAATAGCCGGCAGTTCCCTTACTGTGGCCAAATCTCACACTTTGCATGTGTCATGTGTGTTTGTGTACTGTACATACATGGGTGCTTGCTCACACACACGTGTATATCCATCAGTGCGTATGTGTTTGTGCATGTGAGCGTGCACATGAGTGCGCACGTGTGTGTGTGTGTGTGTGTGTGTGTTTTATATACAGTATGTGCGTGGGGGGTTGGTGAGGTGGCCATTTTAATGATTTTATTTTGTCGTAACGAGTAACGAAGATGCTTAGGAGAAATGTATCGGAGTAAAAGTATACATTTTATTTAGGAAATGTAGTGGAGTAAAAGTGAAAGTTGCCAGAAATATAAATAACAAAGTAAAGTACAGATACGTGAAAATTTTACTTAAATACAGTAACAAAGTATTTGTACTTCGTTACATTACAACACTGCAGCCTACCCAGTGGACTGTAGCAACTGGTAGGCTGATCTATCCAGCATGGACACTCCCACTTGTGATGTCAAAAACCGGAGATTCTGAAACCACTTGGAATGGCTAATCACACTCACACCTTCAACACTTATAATTGTTGTTATTATTTGTAGGATTATGATTGACATGAGGAACCTGTATGAGGAAATGCGCTCCGTTCTGCAGGAAGGCGTCGTTCCTGATGGGCAGCACCAGCGGCGCCGCCTCCTGGCCGTCCGAGAAGCGCAGGCTGACGGAGCGGCCGGTGGCGTTGAGGATGCCGTCGCGGGCCCGTCCGGGGTCCACGGGCCCCGCGGGGATGTAGAGGGCCGTCAGCGCCAGCGACACCTGGCCCAGCGTGCCCCCGCGCCGCAGGAAGCTGAGCGACAGGAAGCGGCCGTCCAGGTGGCTCTGGATGCTCTGCTCGACCAGCGGGTTGAAGCCGAAGGTGCCGTAGACGTCGTCGCTGTCCTGGATGTAGAACACCATCTTGGGGGGAAGAGGAGAGAGGAGGGTGGGTGGGGCAGGGTAAGTGGGGCAGGTGATGACAGGTCATCAATCATCCCTTACATCAGTTTGAGTCATTGGCGTACTGTCTATTAACCTTGCAATTTTGAATGCTTGAAACCAGCTCTATTCTTATCTTTATGCACCACAGTGATATATTGCTGTCTCCTTCAACAAATGTACTCTTTGTATGTAAGTCCCTTTTGATAAAAGCGTCAAATCCCCGAAATATAAATGTAAATGTTTATTATTTAGTTGTATATAAGAGATACTTGGATCTGTAAGCGTCTTAGAGGGAATTCAGGTAATTCTGGTCATTATTAGGGGGGGTGAGGGCATCTTGCTCAAGGATGTGGCTGACTTGGGGAACCCAGGACCTTGTGTACTCTACGCCCACCGCCACCCTTCCCTCCGCAAGCCGACACATCTCCAGTCATTCGTGGACAGAGCGGAGCACCCCACAACACACAATTTGTATCCTAAATGGCACCCTAGCATCCACTAACCCTGTTCTCCACCGCAAACGGAGAACCTTCTGTTCCGCCTAATCCTTACGGGAATGTTCTGCTCAACAGACACATGGCAAACAGACCCTCCACTGTCATGGGGCAGGGGGGGGGCAGGGGGGGGTTGTAGCTCTGTATGCATGCTTGGTGTGTGTGTGTGTGTGTGTGTGTGTGTGTGTGTGGGTGTGGGTTAGTACGTGTCAAATCCTATGCGCTGCACACAAAGTGAGTTTGGAGTTTGATCTGCCCACTGCTTTCACACATCACCACGGGGGGTGGAGGGGGGGGGGGGATTTGGGTTAAAGATGGAAGCCATAAAAACCGTGAGAGCGGGGGGGGGGGATCTGGGTTAAAGATGGAAGCCATAAAAATGGCCACCTCACCAACCCCCCACGCACATACTGTATATAAAACACACACACACACACACACACACACGTGCGCACTCATGTGCACGCTCACATGCACAAACACTCCACCCCCCGTGGTGAATGTGTGAAGCAGTGGGCAGATCAAACTCCAAACTCACTTTGTGTGCAGCGCATAGGATTTGACACGTACTAACCCACACCCACACACACACACACACACACACACACACACACACACACACACACAACACAAGCAATGCATACAGAGCTACAACCCCCCCCTGCCCCATGACAGTGGAGGGTCTGTTTGCCATGTGTCTGTTGAGCAGAACATTCCCGTAAGGATTAGGCGGAACAGAAGGTTCTCCGTTTGCGGTGGAGAACAGGGTTAGCGGACGCTAGGGTGCCATTTAGGATACAAATTGTGTGTTGTGGGGTGCTCCGCTCTGTCCACGAATGACTGGAGATGTGTCGGCTTGCGGAGGGAAGGGTGGCGGTGGGCGTAGAGTACACAAGGTCCTGGGTTCCCCAAGTCAGCCACATCCTTGAGCAAGATGCCCTCACCCCCCCCCCTAATAATGACCAGAATTACCTGAATTCCCTCTAAGATGCTTACAGATCCAAGTATCTCTTATATACAACTAAATAATAAACATTTACATTTACATTTATAATTCAGGGATTTGGCAGACGCTTTTATCAAAAGGGACTTACATACAAAGAGTACATTTGTTGAAGGAGACAGCAATATATCACTGTGGTGCATAAAGATAAGAATAGAGCTGGTTTCAAGCATTCAAAATTGCAAGGTTAATAGACAGTACACCAATGACTCAAACTGATGTAAGGGATGATTGATGACCTGTCATCACCTGCCCCACTTACCCTGCCCCACCCACCCTCCTCTCTCCTCCTCCCCCCAAGATGGTGTTCTACATCCAGGACAGCGACGACGTCTACGGCACCTTCGGCTTCAACCCGCTGGTCGAGCAGAGCATCCAGAGCCACCTGGACGGCCGCTTCCTGTCGCTCAGCTTCCTGCGGCGCGGGGGCACGCTGGGCCAGGTGTCGCTGGCGCTGACGGCCCTCTACATCCCCGCGGGGCCCGTGGACCCCGGACGGGCCCGCGACGGCATCCTCAACGCCACCGGCCGCTCCGTCAGCCTGCGCTTCTCGGACGGCCAGGAGGCGGCGCCGCTGGTGCTGCCCATCAGGAACGACGCCTTCCTGCAGAACGGAGCGCATTTCCTCATACAGGTTCCTCATGTCAATCATAATCCTACAAATAATAATAACAATTATAAGTGTTGAAGATGTGAGTGTGATTAGCCATTCCAAGTGTTTTCAGAATCTCCGGTTTTTGACATCACAAGTGGGAGTGTCCATGCTGGATAGATCAGCCTACCAGTTGCTACAGTCCACTGGGTAGGCTGCAGTGTTGTAATGTAACGAAGTACAAATACTTTGTTACTGTATTTAAGTAAAATTTTCACGTATCTGTACTTTACTTTGTTATTTATATTTCTGGCAACTTTCACTTTTACTCCACTACATTTCCTAAATAAAATGTATACTTTTACTCCGATACATTTCTCCTAAGCATCTTCGTTACTCGTTACGACAAAATAAAATCACGCTTCACTTCCGCTCCCATGGTAACGCATGGCGCGGTTCACACTGCGTCCCTGTGCGCAATCTCATAGAAATACATTGTATATGCACAATATCTGCATCATATTCAGTTAAATTAAGTTAAATTAAGTTAAATCAAGTCATACATTTTGCATACAACCAAAACAACATTCTAATAATAATAATAATAATAATAATAATAATAATAATAATAATAATAATTATTATTATTATTATTATTATTATTAACATTCTATATAGTTTAGATATTTGTTTTAATCACACTAAAGTGTGATCATTGCATCAATATCAATCAATTCCCTCGTCTGGTAACATGGGAGTGCGCGTGCGCAGCAGTGCGCGTGCGCTTTGCGCGTCAGGTGGGTTCATTCCGCGCGCACGAAAGCGTCCGTCCGCGTCTGGTGGGTTTCGTGCGTAAGAAGTCCCGCATGTCCCGGATGTCAGTAGAATCAACGACGTACTTTTACTTTTACTTCCAATACTTAAGTACATTTAATATCAGAAAATTACTTTTGATACTTAAGTACAGTAAATATCAGATACTGTAAGACTTTTACTCAAGTACATTTCTAAACTTCTACCAAAGTCATTTTCTGGTAAGATACTTGTACTTTTACTCAAGTATCGCTTTCAAGTACTTTATACAAGACTGGTAGGCTGGTAGGTTGATCTAACCACCACACATCTGGGTGGACCTCCAACTTGTGACGTCAAGTGAGGCCATTCCAACCGGTTTTTGAAACCTCTTGGAATGGCTAATCACGCTCACACCTGGTGGGATAATATGTCTCCTTTGAGATGAAGGAATAACAAAGGTATAACTGGTGGTTGCGTCAAATTCAACTGTCCAGAAACAACTCCAGTCACCTACTTAAACCCTGTAAATATGCAACTGTTCTGATTATTTTTATATATTTTTTACTTATGGCTACGACTAAAAACCATTGACCTCGCTGTAGGAGAAGTGCAGCAAATTAGAATTTTGGTAATGGTATTTTATTTGGATTGGGACCAGTATGCCAGTTGTAATTAATGCACACCATGACCTATATGCGGATAATGAATGGGGTTAGAATATGCTCATCTAGCAGCAGGCTAGATGAGCTCTAACTGGGCCAGGTGAGGCCAATTAAGCGAGCCAGCCACCAAAGACACATACTCCCACAATATCCTTTCCCTGGCTCCCATGAAGTACTCCACCTTCACTGCAGACACCTTCCCTCTGTCTCCCGCATCTCCTCTAGCTGGACACCGTGGAGCTGGTGGACATTAGACCCCCCATCCCGTCCATCAGCCCTCGCTTCGGCGGGGCCCTCAACCTGACCCTGACCGTGACCCCCGACATCGCCAACGGGGAGATCGGCTTCATCAGCAACACCACGCTGGCGGTGGTCGAGCCGGAGGACGACAACGCCACAACGGTAGACCAGCCGCACCACGCTGGGAAGCTGTGCTAAGCTTTTACATTGTGGTTTGGTTTATGTTCTGGCAATTAATTGTGATTAGCCATTGCAAGCCGTTTCACAATTGCCATGTGACTACCATCTAGTGACATCACAAGTGGGAATGTCCATCTAGTATGATTACTAGATCATTTAACCTGTCGGTACAGTCCACTGGATAGGCTGGTAGACTGATCTAGTAATCATACATCTAGGTGAAGATTCCCACTTGTGATGCCACTAGATGGTTGTCACATGGCAATTGTGAAACGGCTTGCAATGGCTAATCACACTCACACCTGGTGGCATAATATGTCCCCTTTAATACATTTTAATTGGCTTTGCAGTACATCCAGACTAATCTGCATGATCAACAAAAACTGTTTTGTTTAAAATAAATTTGCAAGTTGCTTTAACATGATGATGAATTGTATATACTGTGTGTGTATCTGTATGAAATGCATAAAATGCACAGTTAATTAACATAAAAAAGACAGCAAAACAAAATCCACTAAAGGTAAACTACCTGTAACTGTCTGTGGTGGTGTGGTAAATGGACTGTATTTATATAGTCGCTTTTAGCCAAGCACTTTACAGTGGTTGCCTTCACATTCACGCCATATCGATTACACCTGACGGCGGTGAGTCACCATGCAAGGTAACAACCAACACGTCAGGAGCAGTCAAGGTTAGGTGGCGTCTTGCTCAGGGACACCGCAACACTTAGCTAGGAGGAGCCCGTTGCCAGACAACCGCTCTTACTTCCTGAGCTACTATCGCCCCCCCCCCCCAGGTATCCCTGCCACTGCGGCGCGATGGAACGGACGGCCTTGCCGAGGTGTTCTGGAGCCTGCAGCCGCTGGGCGTCAACCGGGACGACGTCACCCTCGACGACATCCAACCGTTCAGCGGCTCGGTGGTCTTCCAGTCGGGTCAGAGCGACGCCCACATCAACCTCACCATCATGGCCGACGACATCCCCGAGGTCAACGAGACACTGCTGCTCTCCCTGGATAGGTAGGGGGGCTGATGGTGGTGGTGGTGGTGGAGGTGATGGTGATGATGGTGATGATGATGATGATAATAATCATTATTATTATAATACATTTTTAATAATTGTATTACTAATAATAACACTGTATTTATATAGCACCGCCATGAAATTAAAATATTGAACATTTAATAAAATCAAATCGGAGATATGATTAAACTCGTCTCACTTAATCCAATATCATGGTTGTTTTAAACTCAATCCGGCGTAGGGGTTCCTGCAGTGCGCCCTCTCAGGCTGGCCGACAGGACTGTTCTGGTTCCATTTGCCGGGGAGGGGGGTGGAGGGGGAGGGGGGCTCAGGGGAGGGACCTCCACCAGGCCTCTCTCCATCTCCCCAAGTTTAGGGGGGGGGGGGGGGGGGGGGGGGGGGGGGGGGGGTGAAAGACGTGGGAGTCCTACGTCTATGTTGTGTGTGTTTGTGTGTGTGGGTGGCTGTATGTGTGGTGGGGGTTAGTGGGTGTGGGTGTGGGGGGGGTTAGTTCCCTCCCGGGTCCTGATGAGAACGGCGTGTCTCTTCCCCTCCCAACGCTCTCAGACCGCAGGGTGGAGACCGGCTCGCTTTGTGGTATCTTTGGGTAAGTGGTGTGTGTGGTGTATTCTGTGTGTTACCCGTTGTGTGTGTGTGTGGCGTGAATCAAAACTTTTGGTTTTTGCAACCGAGAGAAACGAGAGAGAGAAAGAGAGAGAGAAGAGAGAGAGAGAAGGGTCCACTTCAGAACTTTTTCTGGGGACCTTTGCTTGCTGTGGGGATGGGTGGGGGGGAGGGTGGGAGCGAGCAATGGGATTCCCGTCTTGGTGTGAACTGGATGCTGTGGGGGGGGGGGGTGGATGCGTAGTTGTTGTGGAGTAAATGAAGAACCTCCCTCCCCTCCCCCCACCCCCTCCTCTCTCTGATTGAGCGAGGGTGGATTGTGCAGCGTTGTAAAGACACCGGTGTGTTTGTATGCGCGCTGCGGCGGCGGGCAGCTTTGGGCCAACGCTGTTTGTTTGCTGTGCCTCTTCACTCGCTCGGCCCTCCCGGTTTTTGTGTCTCTCTTCTCTCTAATTTACCCCCCCCCCCCCCCCACCCCACCGCTACACACACACACACACACACACACACGCACAGACTTATACACACACCAATACACGCACGTTCACACTCACCCAGAGTGTCGGGGGGCGTGGCGGAAAGGGAAGTTGATTGGCAGTGTTAATAAGTCTCCTCCAGACGGAAGGTCTTTGGCCGTGTACGGGCCGCTTTATGGGTAAACACGGAAGAATGCGAGGAATCCACTAATTAAAAATAAGATTACAGATGAAGGTGAAGAAGTTGAGTCACGTCATTCATTCACCCGCCTGCCACTGGATGAGTCAGTCGGACATACTTTGGCTCGAACTTGAATTGACCAACGGAGAGGTTTTCTGTTCACTGCATTTTTGTTGTTCCATGAAAGCGAAGAAGATGACTTTTCACGTCCCCAGCCGGCAAAATAAAACCCCCTTCATATTTATTTCCACTTTTTGGTATCTGCTCTTCATTTTGCTGTCATCAACATCTATTATCAACTATAATAGTGTGTGTGTGTGTGTGTGTGTATGCACGTGTGTGTGTGTGTGTGTGTGTGTGTGTGTGTGTGTGTGCGTGTGTGTGTGTGTGTGTGTGTGTGTGCGCGTGTGTGTGTGTGTGTGTGTGTGTGCGTGCGTGTGTGTCAGGAGCAATGTGGAGAACCAGATCCTGAAGGCGGGCTTCACCAGCAGAGAGATCGTCATCCTGGAGAATGACGACCCGGGGGGGGTCTTCCAGTTCTCCGGAGGGCCCTGGGTCATCAACGTAAGCTGTAACACGCACACAGAAAACCCTTCATTAAAGTAACAATCTTCCTGTGAATAAATGTCTGTAAAGTCTCTATCTATCGCTGAACGAGTTAACACAAAGGTGGCTGAGCCTATGGTCCACTGATGAAAGCCCTTGCCTTGAATTTGCAGTATTTTTTTATATTATGAACTGGGCGGCGAGTCGCCTTTCCCGTGCAAGATTTAAAACGTAGCACACAGTCAGTGACGCATTCTCCATCACCCAGCAGTGATCGGTCCCATGGATGTCCGCCAGAGAGCGTAAGCGGAAGTGACATTTTTTCGGTCTCTGCCAAAGTAAACGGAGTATCCGCCTTTAAACAACTGCCAGCGGACCGACGTCATCTATGCGACACTGTCTGGATGCAATTACAAGAGAGCATGAAATGGAAATCTTTGAGATCTTCTTTCACGATAAATACATCTAAAACTCATCCATTAAGTCATCACGTGCATAAACTACCATCAGCACTTTCTGTTGTTGCCCAGAAGCACTGAAACAACATTCCCTCTAACCAGAGACATTACACTGTACATTATTATTATACAGTATACTCCAGCATGCATTTCCTCATCATTTCGTCATTCATAACCCCCCCCCTCTGCCACCCCATGAAACATGTGTGAGACCCCTTGATTGATTTATTGATTGATTGATTGATTGATGTTAACCCCGCCCCCTACCCATGTGTGCCACCCACCCACCCCGGGGTAGGAAGGGGAGGCAGTGGAGCTTCGGGTGCTGCGGGCGCAGGGTCAGCTGTTGAAGCAGCTGGTGCGCTACTCGGTGGAGCCCCCCGGCAGCGGTGCCAGCGAATTCTACGGAGCCACCGGCATCCTGGAGTTCAAGCCCGGGGAGCGCGAGGTGCTGGTGGCCCTGGTGGCCCAGGCCGACGGGGTGCCCGAGGTGGGTGGAGACGGGGGCAGGATGGAGAGGGCGGAGACAGGAGGGTGGAGGATGGAGAGGGGAGAGAGGAGGGTGGAGGGTGGAGAGAGGGTCAGCGTGCATCATAAGCATAAGGGGCAATGGGTAAGTTAGGATTAACCCGAACCTTAACCCTAAGCTACTGCCCCTGTTAAATAATGTATACATTGATAACTAAGTTAACATGAACACCATTCGTCACTAATTATTACTAGACATTAGCTCACTGTTAATTAAATGTTTGTGAATGATAACTACTCCATTAACATTTAATGTTAATGCAGTGTTAATGTACCCTTATTGTAAAGCGTTACCAATGAAAAAAACACAAGAAGAAATTGTTCTGGTCTTTTTTTTTTTAAAGAAGTAGAGTTTAAGCTGAATGGCCGTTGCTGTATGCAATTTAGTCAATTCCCATTTTTCTTTCATTTACTTTTGTTTGCTGTCAGGATGTAATTAACTCCTGCCTTTGATAATCCTCCTAAACTAGACTACTGTTAAAAGGACATTGTGTAGGCTATAGTTTTAGCAGACCTACTTTTGGTCCACCAAATTGGCCCTGTCATTTGGTCCTGATCTGCACATGTTTACGTGTGTGCGTCTGTGTGTTTTGGGTGCCTGTTTTGTGTGTGTGTGCGTGTGTGTGTCTGTGTGGGTGTGTGTGCGTTCGTGTATGTGTTTGTGTGTGTGTCTGTGTGTTTTGAGTGTGTGTGTGTGTGTGTGTTTTGCGTGTTTGTTTGTGTGCATGTGTGTGTGTGTGTGTGTGTGTGTCTGTGTGTCTGTGTGTGGATGTGTGCATGTGTGTGTGTGCGCGTGTGTGCATGTGTGTGTGTGCGTGTGTATGACGTGTGTGTGTGTGTGTGTGTGTGCGTGCACAGCTGGACGAGACCTTCTCCGTGGTGCTCAGCAGCCACAGCACCCCACCGAGCCGCATCGGCGAGCGCCGGGAGGTCAACATCACCGTGCGGGAGAACGACGACCCCTATGGGGTCATCGAGTTCGGCCAATCAGGACTGGCGGAGGCCATCGACGAGAGCAAGGGCGACGTGACACACCGCGGTACTTAGCTGCGGTCCCTTAGATGGCCCTATCCAAATTACACATTATTGGAGACTCTAAGGGGCCGGGGAACATTTTTTGCTTTCTGTGGTATTGGTGGTGGCGGTGACACATCCAGGAACAAATTGGAGATGAATAACAGAATGCTACTGCACAAATAGAGTTGATGCTTAGCAGGATTTCCCATCTTGGCAATTTCGTTTTTTTTTTAACTTAACTCTAAATAAAATATACTCCCCGCGATTTTGAGATTGTGCGTGTGGCCGAACGCTCTCTCTCTTAAATTGAATATACTCTGTAATGATCTCCCGAGGAGTCTTAGAATGCTCCCAATGTGATTATAATTATGATGTGGTGATGATGTGTGTGTGTGTGTGTGTGTGGTGTGTATGTTTCCTTTCTGTGCAGCTGTGTACCCCGTAATGAGGAACAGGGGCCGTTTCGGGGAAGTGTCCGTGTCCTGGTTTCTGGATCCCGGGAATTCCGGGGACGTCGGCCCCACGCAGGGAGTCCTGGTCTTCCGGGAAGGAGAGTTCCTGAAGAACCTCACCGTCACCTCCCTGCCGGACGAGGTACAGCACCCGCCACCTGACACACACACACACACACACACCTCACCTGAACAATCGGACCAAAGATGGATCGGGATGAATATATTTGTTGACGTGTGGTTTTCGTTGTGTGTGTCTCCCCCAGATCCCTGAGGAGATGGAAAACTTCACGCTCACCCTGACCAACGTGACGGGAGGGGCGAGACTGGGGAGCTTTCTGAACGCCACGTTACAAGTGAACGAGAACGATGATCCCATTTATTTTGCCGGTAATCATTTGACATACTGTACGTACACGCAACTCTTGTTTAATGCAAAATACAAAATCCTAGCCCAAAGATCCTTGACAGAAGATGTGAAATTATAAGGAAGTAAGTATGTCAAATGTATTTATATAGCACCTTTCACAGACAAAGTCACAAAGTGCTGCACAGGAGTAAAATAGTTAAATCAAGACCATCACATAGTCAGAAACAATAAAACATAAGAACAGAGGACATATAAAACACAGAAATACAGACACAAGAGGCTAGACAAAGGCCAGACTGAAAAGATGAGTCTTTAGCTGCTTTTTAAAAGTGTCAACTGAGACCACAGATCTTCAGTCCAGTGGAAGGGCGTTCCCTACAGTGTAGGTGGCACAATGTCAAAGGCTCGATCACCATTTGTTTTGAGCCGAGAGCGAGGGACAATCACTGCCTGATGTGTGTATGACTCTTCGTCTCTCTCCTCCTTGTGTTGTCTCGTTTTGTCCCGACCCCCCCCGAACGGACCCTTCCCTGCACCCCAGATCCCGTGGTCGTGCGGGTGGAGGAAGGCGGCGTGGCCAACTTCACCGTGATCAGGGCGGGGCGGCTGGACTTTGTCGCCACGGTGACGTACCGCGTGGAGTACGACGACGCCTCCCCGACGGACCTGGCCCTGCTGAGCGAGGACACGGTGCTGGTGTACGAGGTCGGCGAGTGGATGAAGAACGTCTCCGTGGCGGTGGAGGACGACGACGTGCCCGAGACCGACGAGCCCTTCCGCCTCCTGCTCTTCAACGCCACCGGTACGAGTCCTGGAGCACCACCACCACCACGCAAGCTCTGCGTGTCTGTGGGTGTGGGTGTGTCGGGGTGTTAAGTGGGTGTGTGTGTGTGTGTGTGTGTGTGTGTGTGTGTTGTGTGTGTGTGTGTGTGTGTTGGGGCGTTAAGTGTGTGTGTGTGTGTTGTGTGTGTGTGTGTGTGTGTGTGGTGTGTGTGTGTGTGTGCGTGTGCGTGTGTGCGTGTGTGTGTGTGTGCTCTTGTGTGAGCTCGTGCATCGAGCCACGAGGAATGGAGGTGTTTAATAGAGAGTGGCAAAACACTTTCAATCCGTTGTATCGACATTCATTTGCAATAATGAGACGAGTCAACCTAAGGACCACAGTGAACTGACTGCCTGTCCTTCCTGTCTTGTGTTTACTGACTGCTCCTCTCTCTGCCAGCTCCCGGCTTTACTGCGGCCAAGCCTAGCTTACTTTAATTACTTTAATTACACCAGATTAATTACACCAGATTTACATGTAAGGCATTTTACAGACACTTTTATCCAAAGCGACTTACAAAGAGTACATTTATTGAAGGAGAGACAGCAATATATCGCTGTGGTACATAAAGATAAGAAGAGAGCAGGTTTCAAGCATTCATAGTTGCAAGGTTAATAAAGTTTCGTAATTGCTAGGTTGTCTGCATCATAGCTGGGATAAGAGCAGAAGTGCCATTCTGAGCGCATTATCCGTGCATTACTAATGACCAGCCTCTAGATCAGCTCTGAGAGACACACAGAGGCCTGGCCACTCCGTCGCCCTCCCTGTGTTCTCTGAGGGACCTGGAGGTGGGTGGAGGGCTTGTGTTCGGAGTTAATGAAGCCTCATACATTAAGATAAGGTGCTCCAACTACCTCCACCCTCTGTCTCTCTGTCTCTCTGTCTCTGACTCTCTCTCTGTCTGTGTCTCTCTCTGTCTCTGTCTCTCCATCTCTGTCTCTGTGTCTCTCTCTCTCTTCCCTTGTTTTCATATTGTTGCAAATGTCTGATGTTTTCTCTCTGTAACATCTGACTCTGTTCAAGCAGACAGCAGGATATAGTTCAAGCGGGAAAATGACTGACTCCAGAGGCATCTCTCATTCGCTACGGATTACACATTTTTCTCTCATTGCTGTTTTCTCGTGTTATGATAAATAAGTAATCAATCAAAAACATTTCTGACGCAATTGTGTGTGTGTGTGTGTGTGTGTGTGTGTGTGTGTGCCTGTGTGTGTGTGTGAGCTTGTGTGTGTGTGTGTGTGTGTGTGAACTTTGTGTGTGCGAACTTTGTGTGTGCCTGTGTGTGTGTGTTTGTGTGTGTGTGTGTGTGTGTGTGTGTGCCTGTGTGTGTGTGAGCTTGTGTGGGTGTGTGTACTTGTGTGTATGTGTGTGCCTGTGTGTGTGTGTACGTGTGCCTGCATGTGTGTGTGCCTGAATGTGTGTGTGTGCGTGTGTTTGTGCCTGTGTGTGTGAACTTTGTGTGTGCCTGTGTGTGTGTGTGTGTGTGTGTGTGTGTGTGTGTGTGTGTGTGTGTGTGTGTGTGTGTGTGTGTGTGTGTGTGTGTGTGTGTGTGTGTGTGTGTCCCGCAGGCGATGCTGTTGTGTATGGCGCGGACACGGCCACAGTGGTGATCGAGGCGAACGACGATGCCAATGGCATCTTCTCCCTGGACCCCACGGAGAAGGCTGTGAAGGAGGGCGGAGCCAACAACTTCTAGTACGGACCGATTGGCTGTCATTGTTTTTGTTTATTCTTAATACAGATTTGAGTTTGACTTAAAGGACTCCTATTATACCATCAGGTGTCAGTGTGATTAGCCATTCCAAGCGGTTTCAATAACCGGTTGGAATGGCCCCACTTTTGGGAGTGTCCTCCACCCAGATGTATGGTGGATAGATCAGCATACCAGTTGCTACATACAGTCCACTGGGTAGGCTGGTAGGCTGATCTATCCAGCATCAGATGATCAGATATCATCATAAGAACGCAATCAGTAAGTCTGTAAGTAACCACCACGTTGACACCTTTTAAAAATGCCCTCTGACCCCCTCTGTTCCCGGTGCCCAGTGTGCAGCGGGCCAGGGGCCACTTTGGAGACGTGAACGTGTTCTGGAGGCTGTACCACGCCAACGACTCCCTGACCCCGCTGGAGGACGGCGAGGAGTTCCACAACGCCTCGGGCTCCGTCGCCTTCACCACGGGGGAGCGCACCAGGCCCATCGTCCTGCAGGCCGTCGCCGACAAACTGCCCGAATTCAACGAGTTCTACGTCCTGCTGCTGGTCAACATCTCAGGTTTGGAGCCCAGAGCTTTTTTCCCGCTCTTTTCCGAGTCCAACACCCGAACCAGTGACTCGCGAGACTTATCCTGCTCCTGTAGATCTGCACATTGTAGAGCTGTAAACAGTATCAAACCATCAAATCATTGTTGAACTATAAATAGTGAGGCAGGGTGATTGGTGGATGCTACGCTCTACAGCTTAAGATAGCTGCAGCCCCGCTCACCGCAGACTCTAACTGGGCCAGGTGAGGCCAATTAAGCCTGCCACCAAACACACACACTCCCACAATGATCTTCTCACACCTCTCTCATATAACAACACAGGCGGGCACCCCGGGGGCGGCGGGCGGCTGGCCAATGCGTCCCTCAACGCCTCGGTGCTCGTGCCGTTCAACGACGACCCCTTCGGCGTCTTCGCCATCGCCGCCGCCGACCTGGACCAGGAAGTGGCGGAGGACGTGCTATCCGAGGACGACATGTCCGACGTGGCGTCCGTCACCGTGCTCCGGCAGCAGGGCGCCTTCGGGGACGTGAGCGTCGCCTGGGAGATCTTCTCGGCCCGTTTCCCCGAGGGCCTCCCCGCCGTGGACGACCTCCTGCTGGCCGGCTCCTTCCCGGACGCCGTGGAGCTCCGGCCCCGCGACCGCCGGCACCACTCGGGCACGGACGCCCGCTTCTTCCCGCGGCCTGCCCGGCGCCTACGGTACGGTGGCTCCCGAGGATGCACCCGGGCCCCTGGTCAACTTCACCCTCTCCGCCCGCATGGTTCCTGAGCCCGACACCGACGGCTTTGTGATGTCCAAGGGAACGCCGAGCAGCGAGGACGGTGATGGCGACGGCGGGGCTGGGGTGCTGTATTACGGGCTGAAGGTGCACACCAACCGCTCGCACGTCACCGTGATGCTCTACTACACGGCGGCGGGCGCCAACCGCACGCAGGTGGCCCGCGCCACCGCCGAGAAGTTTGTGGAGGACAACGTGTGGCTGCACGTTCTGGTCATTGTGGACGACGGCGTCGTGGAGTTCTTCCTGGACGGGAGCCCCATCCCCGGGGGCTTGAGGAGCATCAAGGGAGAGCACATCGCCGATGGTGAGATCTTTCATGTTTCATTGGTACTGCTTGTCCTGGAGCAGATCTCTTGCCACAATGCCACATCATGTGGCTTCTTTGGGCCTCCTCCAAGGACACAGGCAGGAAGTGGTGTTGAAAAGTAGAGTAGAGTAGAAACATGACAAGATGTGGAGCAGAGCAGATGGTACACTTGCTAGCATGCTAGCGCTCCCCGACTGTGTGTGTTGATGGCTGACTTAACCTGTGGTGCACTGATTAGGCAATGCACCACAGGTTTGTATGGCCCACCCAGCCCAGACTCTAATTGGGCCAGGTGAGGCTAATTAAGCCAGCCAACCAAACACATATACTCCCACAGGCCCCGTTTGAAGGGTTAGGTTCTTTGGGTCCGAGGCAATCCTCAGCAGTAAAACTACATACAGATACAATTGGGTGAACGGTTGTCGAGAAACACACACACACACACACACACACACACACACACACACACACACACACACACAAAGACTCCTTCCATTATAGCCAGATGTACAGTGTCGTTAGATAGAAAAAGCATTGTCCTGTGGTGCTAGCTGGAGGTCATGGCTCTCCTGAAGTGTTACGTGTCTTGTATTGTATCGTCTAAATGGTGCAGGCATGCATTTCCCCTTTACATGGTGAGGCTTTTGTATGGGGAATGGTATACGAACCGTGTGTGTTGACCGTGTATGTGTGTGTGCGCGTGTGTGTGTGTGTGTGTGTGTGTGTGTATCTTGGTAGTGGAGGGGACATGGAGACATTAACACATTTGGAGGGAAGACGAAAAACGTACACCCCAGTGACATTCAGTTTAAATACACTCTCCCCACACACACACACACACACACACACACACACACACACACACACACACACACACACACACACCAATGCACTCACACTTCCCCCCCGTGGCTGGCCTATTGTCCCATCCAGCTGGGCTCCGTAATGGTTCAGTGAGTCGTCGCTGCTGTTGTAAATTGTTACCGCGAGCAGGAATCAGCTGCCCACACTGCTGCCTTTAAGTCCTCCTCTCCGAATCTACTCCTTCCTCCTAATAAGTGAGAAGACAATAGCAGAGGACTGAGTTTGAACACACACACACACACACACACACACACACACACACACACACACACACACACACACACACACACCCGCCCCCCACCAGAGCAGAACCCGCACCCCGGTGGTTCCTCTTCTTTGGCTGGCTTCAAGCTTCAATCCCATCCCGTGACCATAAGGCCATCCATCATGGTGTCAGCGGCCCGGTCCACCAGAGGCAGATGAACGCACAGATGGACGCCGTTGTCCTCCGCGTTCACGATGGATCACTCGCTGCTTTCGTTTGTGTGGTTTTTTTTCCCTGGGATGTGGGCAACACACGCTGCAGAAATTCTTTCATTATAACATTTTCTGACAAAATATATTTCTTTATAATGGTTGAAAAGAAGACTTGTGTTGACTTGGCATTGTCTGGTTTTGACCAGATCCTTGGCATGGGTAAAATCACTTGAGTTTCTCGAAAGTTCCCGGCAAGGTGGCTTTCGTTAATAAGCCCTCCGTGAAGTCAGGGGGCATTTGACTCAGTCGGGTGAACAAAACAATAAAATCGGTTTTGTTGTGACCCCAGGCCAACAGGATTAGACTGTGGTGGTGAATACCAACCAATAGTCTCAACGAGATTATTGTCTTGTGTGTTTTCTCTTGTATCTTTATGAGGTATATTGTGCCATTCTCAATATATAAAGATAGATATACAGTATATTTTTTCTCTGCTTCTCTTCTTTTTTCTCTTTCTCTTCTTGTTATTTTTTTGCCTACTTCCTACGTACTGTTGTCTGCCATGTCACAAGAGTTTCACTGTACAGAATGGCCCTGGGTTGTGACGTACATGTGACTAATAAAACACTTTGACTTTGACTTGACTCGTAAGATGCACATGAATTGCCCTTCTTGGGATTAATCAAGTTGTCTGAACTGAACTGAACTGAACCTCTATTTGTGTGTGTGTGTGTGTGTGTGTGTGCTCTCCGCATGCAGGACCTGCTCACGTGTTCATCGGCTCGGACCCCTGGGGCGGGCAGCGGTTCACGGGCCTGCTGCAGGACGTGCGCGTGTACCCCGGCGCCGCCCTGGACCGCGGGCAGGTGCGCGAGCTCCACGGCCAGCCCGCTAAGGCCGACCTGCGCGCCGTGTCGGGCTACCTGCGCTACCGGCAGGACGAGCGCACCAAGTCCTTCGTGGTGGAGGTGCGCGACGACAGCGAGGAGGAGGGCGAGGAGGTGTTCTACCTGCAGCTGGTGGCGGCGCGGGGCGGGGCCCGCCTGCCCTGGCCCCGCCCCACCGCTGTGCTGCGCGTCATGAAGAGCGACAACGCCAACGGGCTCTTCGGCTTCACCGGCCCCTGCATCCCTGAGGTACGGGGGGAGAGGGGGGGGGGGGGCATGAGGCAGGATCGATCTGGCCAAAACATTGTGGTCTCTCTCTCTTTCTCTCTCTCTCTCTCTCTCTCTCTCTCTCTCTCTCTCTCTCTCTCTCTCTCTCTCTGTCTCTGTCTCTCTGTGTCTCTCTCTCTCTACTAATATTTTTTTACTTCGTTTCTCTTTCAGTTTCAACTTATAATGTGATATTCAGAGTTGAAAGTAATACGAGGAATACTAATAGAATTTGTCTGTATTTTCCCAGCTGTAGTCAGGGAAGTATAATACAACAATAATGTTTCTAATGCGTTCGTCAATCTCCTATGCACACACGCATACACCGTCTCCGCTGTTGCCTAGAAAGACGAGGTAACACAAAACCAATTGGTTGCTTTTTATTTGGCGACTCCTCCGTGTCCTCGTGCATATTTCATGGTCCGTCACGCCTGAATGGGCCGCAGGGGCCTGAGCAGCCAGAGCGCTCCGGGGGCCCGTGGCAGTCTGACCGGGAGCGAGGGAGGGAGGGAGGGAGGGAGGGAGATCGGAACGCCATCCACCGTGCAGAGCACAGGGGGATCGGGGAGCAAGGGAAGCGTCTCAGGTGGTGCGGCGGCCGTGACAGCTGGCAGGGCCGCCGCCGACGCGGTGATGGCGGCGGGCGGGAGAGACCGCTCAGATATCTCCCTCTGATAGGCGGACATTCCTGTAGGCTGTAGATGAAGAAGCCCGCCGCCGCGACACGCATGGGCTCCCCGGCTAGCGCAGCGCAGAGGATCTAGAGTTCCATGCTTCCGTCAGCGTGGCAGCTGGTCAGTGGGGAGGCGGCGATGGCATTCCATCAGAAGATGGGTCCCCCCTCACCCTCCTCACCCCTCCTCACCCCTCCTCACCCCCCTCTCCTTTTTCGTTTTTTCATCTCCCGGGGGGACGGGGACAAGTGGAGGCATGCGTGATATCGGTTGTCGGTTTGCGTCGGTGTGTGTAAATCACACTGTGACCAGCGCAGGAATTGGAGTCGTCGGCCATTACGGGAGATGATGGTTACAGCGTTAGTGGTCCCATGCAAATGAATGACCACAATAAGAAGTATAAGAAGCGTGAATAATGAGTTAATAACTTAAGATAAGATTAGATAAAACTTTATTCATCCCGAAGGAAATTCTAGTAGCCAGAGGTTGCTCAAATATAACAACAGCATAAGAATAAAAACAAAAAAGAGTTATGAATGTAAAGTGTATCTAAGCCTAATAGAATGACAATAAATCTAAGAAAATATAAACCCCTGCGGTGATGAAGATGATGATGATGATGATGATGATGATGATGATGATAGTTTGACTTTAGTAGAGTGCCTTCCAATATTCCCAAGGCGCCTTACACACGTGATGAGCGGGAGAGACCAAAACAAGAACGGAAAAAACTACAAAACAAAAAACTAGTGGTTGGATATAAAATAAGGGATGACTATGATGATGGTGATGATGATGATGTGTTGTAAACTCAGCTTGTGGTCCTTTTCATTGCGTCCATGATATCTATATTTTTAGAACGTTTAATTCAATTGTAGCATGGTGTGTATTTCAAAGCCAATTGAAACTCCTTTGGTAAAACCCCTTTGTTTCCTCCTCCTCCCCTCCTCCCTCGTCTGCATCCTCCTCCTCCCCCTCCTCCTTCTCCCTCCTCCTCCTCCTCCTTCTCCTTGTTGTCCTCCTCCTCCTCCCTTTCTCTTCCTCATCCTCCACCTCCTTCTCCTACTCCTTCCTCCTCCTCCCCCTCCTTTTCCTCCCCCCTACTCCTCCTCCTTCCCTGCCTCCTCTCCCTCCTCCTCCACCTCCTCCTCCCCCTCCTTTTTCTCCCCCTCCTCCTCCTCATCCTCCTCCTCCTCTTCCTCTCCCTCTTCCTCTTCCTCATCCACCTCCTCCTCCTCCACCTTCTCATCCTCCTACTCCTCCCCCTCCTCCTCCTCCTCCGCCTTCTCATCCTCCTACTCCTCCTCCCTCCTCCACCTCCCCCTTCTCCACCTCCCCCTCTTCCCCATCCTCCTCAATGTCCTCCTCCTCCTCCTCCTCCTGCTCCTCCCAGACCAGTGACGAAGGCTCCACCATCTCGTGTGTGATCGAGCGTACCAGGGGAGCTCTGGACCTCGTCTACGTCAACTACTCTGTCAGCGAGCTGGGGCCCCCCGGCAGCCAGGGGCCGTCCGCTCAGCAGGACTTTGCCAACGCCACCGGGGCAGTGCTGTTCATGCCCGGGCAGCGCTCGGAGGTGTGTGTGTGTGTGTGTGTGTGTGTCTGTGTGTGTGTCTGTGTCTGTGTGTGTGTGTGTGTGTGTGTGTGTGTGTGTGTGTGTGTGTGTGTGTGTGTGTCTGTGTGTGTCTGTGTGTGTGTGTGTGTGTGTGTGTGTATGTGTGTTTGTCTGTGTGTGTCTGTGTCTGTGTGTGTGTGTGTGTGTGTACTGCAGCCTACTATTGTGTTACATGTGTGAAGGGAATGCGACAGTATAAGGGCAGAAAAATACACTCATGGTCACTAATCTCGCTTCAAATGTTTGTCTGAGGCCAACAAAATCAATTAATTGACATTCACATTTACATTTAGGGCATTTGGCAGACGCTTTTAACCAAAGCGACTTACAAAGAGTACATTTGTTGAAAGAGAGACAGCAATATATCACTGTGGTACCTGAAGAAGAGAATATAGATAAGAGATAAGATTAGAGCAGGTTTCAAGCATTCATAATTGCTCGGTTGCCTGCATAAGATTAATCTATCTGCAGTTATGTAAAGTTTGTGTTTAATGTGCTTGACTCATGCACCAATATTCATTCATGAATCAATTCAACTCCATGCTTTGACAGTCCTGATAAGTTTCTTTGTGAATGTTGATCCAAGATAACGTTAACGCAACGTGTGTGTTTCTTTACGTCTATCTCCATCTAGTGGTGAGTTGACTTTCATTGCGTTGTCAATGTGCACCTCAAAAAACAAACAAATGTAGAAATACAATTATTTGTAGAAAGCTATCAATAGCATGCCATTAGTGACCTGTTGTTGATTTATTATTTTTATTATTATTATTTATTATTATTATTTATTATTATGTTATTTATGTATTTATTTATTCATTTATTTATTTATGTATTTATTTATTTATTTATTTATTTATTTATTCAAAATGCCCCCCAAACTGAATCATTGTGACACCATGATTGTGTGTGTGTGTGTGTGTGTTGCCTGTTGTGTTCCCAGGTGCTGAACCTCCTGGTGCTGGACGACGACCTGCCAGAGTTGGCTGAGTCCTTCCAGGTCACGCTGGTGGACGCCGAGTCGGGCGACGGGAAGCCGGGCTCCACCCCCACCAGCGGGGCCAGCATCGACCACAACAGCTCCAGCAACACTGTCACCGTGACAGCCAGTGACCACCCCTATGGTGCACACACACACACACACACACACACACACACACACACACACACACATACACACACACGTACACACACTCACACTCCTGTGAACACAGCATAATTCTTTCCACTGGTTAAGTAGCCGTCTCTTGTTGAAGCCGCTAACTTTACTTGAAATTATCTTTTATTCTTGTGCTATTTTTAGTCAAAGCTTATCTGTTGGACTCTTATAAGTAGCTTATTGTTGTAATCCAATATTAGTGGCTGCACAAGCAACAATAAGACCCCCCCCCCCCGCCCTCCTCACCCCTCTCATCAGTTATTACTTTTCACTTCACTTCACTTCAATTTAATTAAAGTGTATTTGTACACATACACACACATAATTCATAAGCCCTCCCCTCCCCCCGTGAGAGTGAGAGGGATTTTTCTCTCTGGTCCGACTCAGTTCTTACCCCCTCCGTCTGGGTTGAAGAGCTCCACTCTGAAACTCTTGTCCAGTTCGGGCGCAAGGTTGTCCACGATCGTCACGGTGATGAACTTTAACCTCTCCCCCGGCAGGAAGTCCAGTATCCCCTCTGTGTCCTGCGGCGGCAGAGAGAGTTTATACAAAAAACAAATAACAACAAAAATCCATCAGTTCATCACCATCGAATACCCAGCATGCAACAGGAGAACTAGGGGTAGGTCTGCAACAGGTTGTAAACACAATAATAATCACCCTCTTGCAATAATAATTACCCACAATGCATCACATGGCGACAGCAATAAACGACCGCAATGGGAAACAAGTCATGTCGACTTGTCGAATAAGAAGAAGAAAGAAGTAGAAAGGGAGGGAAAAAAATCGACCGTGAGCAGTAAAAACAAATGACCTCATAGTCCTCGGGGCTGGAGGCCATGAAGGGGGTGGTCCGGTAGCCCACCGTGACCCTTCCCAGAAGCCCCTGGGCCCGCGCCACCAGCAGACGCACCTCGCCGTCCTCCTCCTCAACCGTGACACGCGCCGGCTCCGGCGACGGGGCGATCACGCCCGCCCCCGGAGGACTGGTCTGGAACTGGAAGAGACCTGGAACACACAGAGTCGAGTCAAGTCAAGTCAAGCACAGTCTTAAAGGGCTTACACCAGCAGGGGTAAAGTGTGTGTGTGTGTGTGTGTGTGCGTGTGCCTGTGTGAGTGAGTGTGTGCCTGTGTGTGTGCATGTGTGTGCATGTGTGCGCGTGTGTGTGTGTGCATGTGTGTGAGAGTGTGTGTGTGCAAGTGTGCCTGCGTGTGTGAGCGAGTGAGAGTGTGTGTGTGTGTTCATGTGCGCGTGTGCGCGTACGTGCCTGCGTGCGTGCATGTGCGTGTATGCGTGTATGTTTGTGTGTGTGTGTGTGTGTGTTGTGTGAGGGGGGAGGCGAGGGCGCCGGGCAGGGGCGGGTCGTAGTACATCAGCAGGTCCTGGCCCGCCGCCTGGGCCACGCCCACCAGGTCGGCCTCCGAGGTGCTGTAGACCACCGCCATGAGGCCAAAGCTCCCGCCGCTGGAAGGATGCAGAAGAAGAAGATGGAGGAGAGAAAGAGGGGGATTGGGTTGACCGTAAGGGAGGAGGGAGGCATTTGTCAAATGTCCAATGATTTGTCCGTAGGTATCAGTATTATTAATTGTACTTGTCGATGTGTGTTTGTGGTACACTGATTAGGCAATGCACCACAGGCGTGTAGCCCCACCCACCCCAGACTCTAACTGGGCCAGGTGAGGCCAATTAAGCCAGCCACCAAACACATACACTCCCACATTGTCTCTCTCTCTCATGGTACAGTTAGACTGATGGGGGTTGGGGACCTACCTCCGGCGCACTGTAATGTCCGCCATATAAACCCCGTCCAGGGGCTCCTGGATGCGGTAGACCGGCTGGTCGAAGAACACCGTCCCGTACGGGTTGTCGTTGGCGGGAACCGTGATATCGACCGACGTTTCCCTGCCCAGACTCCCGCCGTTACTGGCCCCTGTCAGCTCCACCTTTATCACCTGTAAATACAGATATAGATTGTAGAAGAAAACGATCAATGCAAAGTCGATCGTAACCTGGTTACGGTTGACTTCATCATCATCATCATCATTACATTATTGATATAGTCATTGTTTGAGAATCAATACATGTGAATGTGAATCAACAACACAACAGTAAGTTAAGAACGGTTAATCCGTAATTTCGAGTGCCTGTCACCGGACTGTAACCCACTGGTTACCTTAATGGTGTGTGTGCGGTTGGTGGCTGGTTTACAGTAAGCAGCCTCACCTGGTTACTCAGGCCTAACCAGGTTTCCCTGTATGTATGCATGTAAACATGTAAAGCATGTAAAAACACACACTGCCTTCCATTCCTCATCATTCATTTCATCGCACGTATATAATTCCTTGTTCAAAATTCCATGTTCAATGTTATGCATTAATTCACAAAAGCATATTCCTTGTCTGTGTAAACTACTTGGCAATAAACCTGATTCTGATTCTGGTTCTGATCTGGTTCTGATTATCTGATTCTGTTTCTGATGATCTGGTCTTGCCTCCGTGATCTCCGGCACATCGTCAGCCAGCAGCTCCACTCTCAGCGTCTTCTTGGTCTCTCCGGGTGCGAAGCTGACCTCGCCGGACGCGGGCCTGAGGTCCCCGACGGCCAGCTGCCCGTCCACGCTGGCACGCCACCCGACCGCCACGGTGCCGATGGTGCCGGCCCGCCGCACGATGGGCAGGGTCACCTCCACGGAGCCGGACTCGGGCTCCTCCAGGGTGAGCGGGGCCGCCTGGAAGACTAGAGGAGGAGGAGGAAGAGGAGGAGGAGGACAATTAAACTCCTTGAATCTTGAGGAGGAGGAGGAGGAGGAAGAGGAGGAGGAGGAGAGCATATAGGACAGAGTGAGCAGAAACATAATCAGTTCCCGTGTCTCTAGGGTTAGGGGTTAGGTGCTCAGGGGTTAGGAGATAGCAGGGCTACGTTTGTCGGAGATAGTAGGTTGTGGGTTAACGGTTAGGAGTGGACATTTGTTTGTTAGGGGTTCGGAGATTCGGTATTAGGAGTTAGGGGTTAAGTGTGAAGAGTTAGGGGTTAGGAATTATGGTTTAGGAGTTAAGGGTTATGGCTTATGAATTAGGGGTCAGGGATTCGAGGTTAGACCATGGATTTAGGGGTTAGGATTTGAACAGAGGGATTGAGCAAAAACACACCTGAAAACCAAAAACAAACAAACATGGCAACCCGAGAGTTCCCCACACTCACCGAAGGCACCGAAGGGGTCGTCCGAGGGCAGGATGGTGATTATGGCACGGGTCAGGTCGCCCAGCAGGGCTCCTCCGGTGGTCTGGTTGATGAGCTCCAGCAGGAAGCTCTCCTCCAGCTCGGGCACCTGGTCGTTGATGATGTACACGGGCACGGCCTTGCTGGACTCGCCCTCCAGCAGCACCACGTCTGTGGAGGCCACGCTGTAGTCCTCACCTGTCAGGGAGAGAGAGAACGCACGCACACACACACACACACACACACACACATATGCACACACATATGCACACACACACACACACACACACACACTTACATTTAGGGAATTTGGCTGAAGGTTTTTTCCAAAGCGACTTTTGACATTTGTCAAAATACACGCACACACACGCACACACACACACAGACACACACACACACACACGCCTGACCCCAGCTGATCACTTACTGACGGTGGCGGTGATGGGCACAGCTCGGAACTTGACGGAGACGTCGGCGAAGATGCCTCCGGTGCGCGTGACGTTGATGATGGGCCCCACGTAGTCCTCGGCCACGCTGACGGCCGACACCGACAGCTGCAGCGTCCCGAACGCGTCGTCGCTGGCGTTCACCACGACCTGGGCCACTGCCTCCGCCCTGGGACCCAGCCGCGGGGAGTCAGCGACTGGGGGTGCCGAGGGGGGAGTGATCCACAATGAGCAAATGAGTCTATGTCTGCGTCAGGGGTGTCCAACTCATGTGAGGTTGAGGGCCATAACAGATCAAATGCTACTTAACGATACATTTTAAGAAATCAAGAAGAAAGAATTGCCTCCCGGACCGAATTGGATCAGCTTGTGGGCCGAATCTGGCCCCCGTGCCGCATGTTTAACACCCCTGGTCTACACCATGCTAGGTGATTGTAGTTTGAATCGGGAAAGTAATTTCAAAGTGACAACAGGATCTAAAAGAATGAAATGCCAAAAAGTATATTCATATACAGTACATATAGAGTAAACTAATAAACTCAGATTGTAGGGGTGTGGTCTGAATACCTGTTGTCCATCCATTGTCCTTTTAGTAAGTCATTTTAGTTTTCGGTTATTTGCAAAATTTAAATACATAAGTATAAATGCTAAAGATTAAATATATTTGACTATTTTTGACCTTTGACCTTTGACCTTTGACTAAACGTATTGATTGTCTCACTGGGCCGGTCCTGGGCGGTTTCCAGGACCTCGACGGCAGTCAGCTCCACGAACACGGACTCGTCTCTCTCCGGGTCCTCGTCCTGCAGGATCTGGAGGCTGATGTTCGCCTCGCTCTGATTGGGCAGAAACACCACCGAGCCGAGCAGGGGCACAAAGTCCCGCCCCTCGCTGGCCCTGCCCACCCCGGGGGTCCTGTAGGGCGCCGGCTCCGCCTCTCCCAGCGTCTCATAGGTCACGCGCACCTGTCAACGTGATGTTACCATGACAACACTGACCTCACTGGATTCAGTTCAGAATTTTTGAGATTACCACTTTAACAACTCAAACGCACCGTTCCCATCAGGCCTTTCAGCCGGTGGATGGTGAGGCCGACGGTGGCGTCCGCCTCCGGGACCCGGAGGGCCCGCGCGGTGGCGGCGAACACAAACACCCCGTAGGGATCGTCGCTGGCCAGCACGGTCAGGGTGGCGGTGGTCCTCTCGTTGCCCAGACGCCCGTGCGAGACGTTCACCAGGGTGACGTTGAAGTGCTGGTCCAGCTCGGGCACCTGGTCCTGGGCCACACGCACGAAGAAGCTCTCCCTGCGCTGGCCCACGCCGAAGGAGACAGAGCCCGAGCTGCTGAGGAGCTCCGCCCCCGCCGCGCTGGGCTCCGCCTCCCAGTACACCGTCACGTTGGAGAGGTCTCCGAAGGAGCGGTCCACCTTGAAAATGTGAGTGCATACGTTCTTAGAATTTGTGCGCTAGACTAGCGGTTCTCAAAGTATTTTCTACTCATGATCCCCTTGATAGATATTTTTTCACCAGCACAACAGCTTTTAGGGAGGGAAGAAAATGTATGACTTCGTTCTCGGGATGACCGGATGTCGGAAAGTCACGCAACTGTTGATTTCTCCCACCGAAAAAGCACAAAGCCACAGGGGGCCAGAGGTTATGCATGTGAATCCTCATGACTGACAACATGTTGACGCTTCTGTTTTAGCAGAGTCTCCTGAAGTACCCTCAAGGCCTCTGTATGCTTCTTTCTCTATTCCTCTTCCTCTACTCGCCAAATGAACGAAAAGAACCCAACAGAAGCTTCGGAAGCCGGTTTCCGACGCATTCAAACACATTTCAGAAGAAGCATACAGAGGCCAGAGGAAATGAGGAGGGTGGTGGGAGGAGGAAGAGGAGGAGGAGGACGACAAGGAGGAGGAAGGGGGGAGGAGGAGGTGGACGATGAGGAAGAGGAAAGGGAGGAGGGGGAGGAGGAGGAGGGGGAGGAGGAGGAGGAGGAGGAGGTGGACGATGAGGAAGATGAGGAGAAGGACGACGACAAGGAGGAGGAGGAGGAGGGGGAGAAGGAGGAGGACCCCTGTTGTTGTCATCTGTTGAGAATCACTACCGCTCTGGACGGTAGGTTTCTCCACCTGGTCCAACGATGTGACTACGTCAGCATCTTGGTCTCACCTGGAGAAGCACGGCGCTCCGCCCGTCCTCGGGCTCCGTCCCGTTGACGGCCAGCGAGTCGGGGCTGAACTGGAAGACCCCGTGGGCGTCGTCGGAGGCGGCGATGGTCACCGTGATGTGGGCGGCGACCCCCAGGGTGGCTGTGTGGACCACACACCATCATACACAGTATATCACAAAGGGCCCATCTGTGACATCACTAGGAGGCAGGGGTAGTCACATGGTAAAATAGGGGCCCTTTAAAAACAACTCTTTGTTGTCGATCAAAATTGATGTGACCAGAGAGTTAAACACAGAGATTACCAAACCGCATATGAAATGTTTCTATCATTGCCCAATTATTATTGTTATTGGTTTGATCGGCTGGCTCCTTCTATTTCTTTCTATTTCTCTTCTAGTTAACTTATTTTTGTACTCAATATTTCTTCGATGTGTTGTTATTCTATTAGGCGTATGCACTTTACATTGAGCATTCTATTGTTTATGAATACGTTGTTGTTATTTTTGAACAACCTCTGGCACAAGAATTTCCTTCGGGATTAATAAAATGTTATCTCATCTTATCTTATCCTGACACAACAGAGACAAGAATGATGGTGGCATGCGACCCTACTAAGAGCAGCAGCACCACCCTCCTCTCATTGCACCCGGGTACAATGAGAGGAGGAGACCCGGGTAACAACAGGAGCAGGGGGTGGGGGAGGCGGAGGTACAGGTGAGGTGGGGTGGGGGGGGGGGGGGGGGGGGGGGCGACTCACCACGGTGGTAGGCTGGGAGCAAGAGATCAGAGTCACTCTCCCCACTCCCACTCCCTTCACTACGCAGGAACTGATCCACTGACGGATCACACAGGGGTCACACGGGTGTGGGGGGTGAGTCACGGCAGGTCAGAGGTCAGAATCACACCAGAGGAGGAGGAGGTGGAGGCGGCGGCGGAGGAGGAGGAGGAGGAGGAGGAGGAGGAGGAGGAGGAGAAGGAGGAGGAAAAGGATTGGGGGGGGAGTGGAGAGGTCGAGGAAAAATGAAGTGCACACACACACACAGATCACACAGGAACACACCAAGTAAACCAAAAGCAAACAGTGTTACATGCTTATAAAGGATCGTCTTCTAATCAATGGACCTGATCGGTAGTGAGAGTGAGAGGGATTTTTCTCTCTGGTCCGACTCAGTTCTTACCCCCTCCGTCTGGGTTGAAGAGCTCCACTCTGAAACTCTTGTCCAGTTCGGGCGCAAGGTTGTCCACGATCGTCACGGTGATGAACTTTAACCTCTCCCCCGGCAGGAAGTCCAGTATCCCCTCCGTGTCCTGCGGCGGCAGAGAGAGTTTACACAAAAAACAAATAACAACAAAAATCCATCAGTTCATCACCATCGAATACCCAGCATGCAACAGGAGAACTAGGGGTAGGTCTGCAACTGGTTGTAAACACAATAATAATCACCCTCTTGCAATAATAATTACCCACAATGCATCACATGGCGACAGCAATAAACGACCGCAATGGGAAACAAGTGGAAAATCATGTCGAATAAGAAGAAGAAATCACTCCCCGGCACCCCCAGTCGCTGACTCCCCGCGGCTGGGTCCCAGGGCGGAGGCAGTGGCCCAGGTCGTGGTGAACGCCAGCGACGACGCGTTCGGGACGCTGCAGCTGTCGGTGTCGGCCGTCAGCGTGGCCGAGGACTACGTGGGGCCCATCATCAACGTCACGCGCACCGGAGGCATCTTCGCCGACGTCTCCGTCAAGTTCCGAGCTGTGCCCATCACCGCCACCGTCAGTAAGTGATCAGCTGGGGTCAGGCGTGTGTGTGTGTGTGTGTCTTGTGTGTCTGTGCTGTCTGTCTGTGTGTGTGTGTGTGTGTGTGTGTGTGTGTGTGTGTGTATGTGTGTGTGTGCGTGTGCGTGTGCGTGCGTGTATTTTGACAAATGTACTTATTGTAAGTCGCTTTGGAAAAAACCTGCTAAATGTAAGTGCGTGTGTGTGTGTGTGTGTGTGTGTGTGTGTGTGTGTGTGTGTGTGTGTGTGTGTGTGTGTGTGCGTTCTCTCTCTCCCTGACAGGTGAGGACTACAGCGTGGCCTCCACAGACGTGGTGCTGCTGGAGGGCGAGTCCAGCAAGGCCGTGCCCGTGTACATCATCAACGACCAGGTGCCCGAGCTGGAGGAGAGCTTCTTGCTGGAGCTCATCAACCAGACCACCGGAGGAGCCCTGCTGGGCGACCTGACCCGTGCCATCATCACCATCCTGCCCTCGGACGACCCCTTCGGTGCCTTCGGTGAGTGTGGGAAACTCTCGGGTTGCCATGTTTGTTTGTTTTTGGTTTTCAGGTGTGTTTTTGCTCAATCCCTCTGTTCAAATCCTAACCCCTAAATCCATGGTCTAACCTCAAATCCCTGACCCCTAATTCATAAGCCATAACCCTGAACTCCTAAACCATAATTCCTAACCTCTAACTCTTCACACTTAACCCCTAACTCCTAACACCCAATCTCTAACTCCTAATACCGAATCTCCGAACCCCTAACAAACAAATGTCTACTCCTAACTGTTAACCCACAACCTACTATCTCCGACAAACGTAGCTCTGCTATCTCCTAACCCCTGAGCACCTAACCCCTAACCCTAGAGACATGGGAACTGATTATGTTTCTGCTCACTCTGTCCTATATGCTCTCCTCCTCCTCCTCTTCCTCCTCCTCCTCCTCCTCAAGATTCAAGGAGTTTAATTGTCCTCCTCCTCCTCTTCCTCCTCCTCCTCTAGTCTTCCAGGCGGCCCCGCTCACCCTGGAGGAGCCCGAGTCCGGCTCCGTGGAGGTGACCCTGCCCATCGTGCGGCGGGCCGGCACCATCGGCACCGTGGCGGTCGGGTGGCGTGCCAGCGTGGACGGGCAGCTGGCCGTCGGGGACCTCAGGCCCGCGTCCGGCGAGGTCAGCTTCGCACCCGGAGAGACCAAGAAGACGCTGAGAGTGGAGCTGCTGGCTGACGACGTGCCGGAGATCACGGAGGCAAGACCAGATCATCAGAAACAGAATCATATCATCAAGAACCAGATCAGAACCAGAATCAGAATCAGGTTTAGTAGTTTACACAGACAAGGAATATGCTTTTGTGAATTAATGCATAACATTGAACATGGAATTTTGAACAAGGAATTATATACGTGCGATGAAATGAATGATGAGGAATGGAAGGCAGTGTGTGTTTTTACATGCTTTACATGTTTACATGCATACATACAGGGAAACCTGGTTAGGCCTGAGTAACCAGGTGAGGCTGCTTACTGTAAACCAGCCACCAACCGCACACACACCATTAAGGTAACCAGTGGGTTACAGTCCGGTGACAGGCACTCGAAATTACGGATTAACCGTTCTTAACTTACTGTTGTGTTGTTGATTCACATTCACATGTATTGATTCTCAAACAATGACTATATCGATAGCGTCATGATGATGATGGTGATGAAGTCAACCGTAACCAGGTTACGATCGACTTTGCATTGATCGTTTTCTTCTACAATCTATATCTGTATTTACAGGTGATAAAGGTGGAGCTGACGGGGGCCAGTAACGGCGGGAGTCTGGGCAGGGAAACGTCGGTCGATATCACAGTTCCCGCCAACGACAACCCGTACGGGACGGTGTTCTTTGACCAGCCGGTCTACCGCATCCAGGAGCCCCTGGACGGGGTTTATATGGCGGACATTACAGTGCGCCGGAGGTAGGTCCCCCACCCCCATCAGTCAAATGTACCATGAGAGAGAGAGAGACAATGTGGGAGTGTATGTGTTTGGTGGCTGGCTTAATTGGCCTCACCTGGCCCAGTTAGAGTCTGGGGTGGGTGGGGCTACACGCCTGTGGTGCATTGCCTAATCAGTGTACCACAAACACACATCGACAAGTACAATTAATAATACTGATACCTACGGACAAATCATTGGACATTTGACAAATGCACTCGCAAAATACCTCCCTCCTCCCTTACGGTCAACCCAATCCCCCTCTTTCTCTCCTCCATCTTCTTCTTCTGCGTCCTTCCAGCGGCGGGAGCTTTGGCCTCATGGCGGTGGTCTACAGCACCTCGGAGGCGGACCTGGTGGGCGTGGCCCAGGCGGCGGGCCAGGACCTGCTGATGTACTACGACCCGCCCCTGCCCGGCGCCCTCGCCTCCCCCGCCGGCGGGGGAAGGGAGTTCAACATCTCCGACGCCTCCTCCTCCCGGGACCCGCTGGACGCCTGTGCCGCGGCCTGCCTGCGGGAGCCGTCCTGCCAGGCGTTCTCCCTGACAACGGGGCTACCGGCACCGTCGTGCTCCTGGACCACCTCCTGGACGGGGGTGGGAGGGGTGCACGCGGTGACCCCGCCCGCTGAGGCCGCCGCGTACGGGCGGAACGCCACGGCGCTGGAGGTGCTGCGGGGCGGCCGGGCGGTGCCGGGCAGCGACTACACGCCGGTGACGGCTCACACGGGATTCCTGCTGGACGGCCGGGCCACCGCCAGCCTCTCAGTGCCCATCCTCACCGACAAGCTGCCTGAGATGGACGAGAGCTTCGCCATCGAGATCCTCAGGGTATGGGCGGGGCACACTCAGGGCTTTTATTGTGATAGCGTCATTGAGATGATGCCATCGCTTCCCCAACTAGTTTGCCATGCTGTAAGGCACTCTCTCTCTCTCTCTGTCTATCTCTCTGTCTCTCTCTCTGTCTCTCTCTCTGTCTCTCTCCCTCCCTCTATCTCTGTCTCTCTGTCTTTGTCTCTCTGTCTCTCTCTCTCTCTCTCTCTCTCTCTCTCTCTCTCTCTCTCTCTCTCTCTCTCTCTCTCTCTCTGGTATGTGCCATCCACATTCCCTCTTACTTTATGCTTGGTTAAAATGCACTATTGGATTTCCTTTCTCAATACCTACTGAGCCTGAAAGCCCTTGCATTTGCAGTCATTTTTGATATTAGGGACTGGGACTTCTATCAGTGATTGGTCCCATGGCTGTCTGCCAGAGAGCATAAGCTGAAGTGACGTGCTGTTTTTGGGTCACCTATGTGGCACCGTTTGGACTCAATTACAATTTTCACCATCGGTGTTGCCAAAGAGCACAAAACGGAAATCTTGGAGACCACTTTATCTGTAACCTAATGACTTGACATGTTGATTCCGGGGGGGTTGTTCCACCGTGTGCAGATAGAGCTGGTGAACCAGACGGTGGCCGAGAGGAACCGGCCCTCCATCGGCCAGCCCAGCAGGGCGGTGGTCACCATAGCGATGAACGGGGACTCTTTCGGCGTGTTCCTGATCTACAGCCTGAGCCCCGATGCCACGGAGGATGGCCTCCACCTGGAGGTGACGGAGGAGGCGGCCATGACGGTGCCCCTGGTCATCGAGAGGCGGGGGGGCAGCATGGGCCGCGTGACCGTGGAGTGGGCCGTGGTCGGGGGCGGGGCCACGCCGGGCGAGGACTTCATCGCCAGCGGGGGGACGCTGGTCTTCGCCGACGGTATGCAAGCCAAGCAGTACGACGGTGGTGGATGGTGGACGTGAGATAAGGAAGACCTGAAGCTGAAAGATATGGGGGGGGTGGGGGGTGCATCTGTTTGTCTGTGTGTCTGTGTGGGGGGGGAGAGAGAGAGAGAGAGAGAGAGAGAGAGAGAGAGGAGAGAGAGAGAGAGATGGGGGAGAGAGACGGGGAGAGAGGCATTAGAATAGAGTGCATTATAAAGTTTTTCTCTGTCCCCCTCTCTCTCTCTCCCCTCTCCCTCTCTGTCTGTCTCCCTCTTCCTCTTCCACTCTCCCTCTCTCTCCCTCTCGCCACCCCCCCTCTCCCTCTCTGTCTCTCCCTCTCTCTCTCCACTCTCCCTCTCCATCTGTCGCCCCCTCTTCCTCTCTCTTTCCATTCCCCTCTTCCTCTCTCTGCCCTCCAGGCATGGTGAAGAAGACCGTGGAGGTGGAGATCCTGGAGGACAGCGTGCCGGAGGACAGCGAGAGCCTCCTGGTGGGCCTGGTCCACACGGACGGGGGCAGCCGCATCCTGCCCAGCTCCGACACCGTTACCATAGTGATCCTGGCCAATGACCACGTGGCCGGCATCGTGGGCTTCCACCCGGCCTCGCGCGCCGTCGCCACCAGAGAGGGTGGGTGTCTTTATTATTAATATTATTATTATTATTATTAATAATAATAATAATAATAATAATAACTACTTATTAACCGAGCAAGGGAGGTTCATAAGTGTTTTATTATATGGATTTTTTTCTGAGATACAAAATCTCGCGAACAGGCAAAAACAACAACAAAGTCAAAATGTACGAACCGCTGGTCTAGTAACACAGCCCTATAATAATAATAATCAGAATAATATGTTGGATTTATATAGAGCACACAATGACGCTTATAACAGAAAACAAACGACAACAAAAATGATCTCTATCTCTTTGTTGCTTCTTCCTTCCATGTCTGAGGTTATAATAAGCATCTGGTCTTCATGTGATTTGGGATTGAAGCCCACTTTGAATTATGGCGGAATCGCACTCTCTCTCACCCCATTGACCACCCCCAAGTTGCCACCGGAGAAACTCTGATAATGTGACAATTTTCCCCAAATTTCTGGCCATTGTTTAATATAACAGAATACTAACAAATACTTGGATGAATCTTGGGAACTGCTTCATGTCTTCCAGGTGAGCAGCTGTCCCTACTGGTGATGAGGACGGCCCCTGGCCTCGGCAACGTGACGGTGGACTGGTCCGTCCGAGGCCCCTTGGTGGACAGAACCTTCGCCCAGACCTCAGGGAAGCTCCTCTTCACTCAGGTAAGAAGCATCCTGTTACAGAGCAGAGGGGCAAAGGAGGAGGAGCCTCATGAGACCATTCAGCAGATCTAACCCAAGTTCACATTCTGTCTTGGTCTGGTCAGGCTTCAATCTATCAGTTAGATTTTTTAATAGTACCAGCCCAATGACGACTTCTCCGAGGGTTCTATGAAACAAAACCCTCTCGTTTGTCAGATCAGCAGAGGAGTGTAAGGCTTGCTCGCAGGGGTTCAGTTGGTCTGGCATCGGGAACCGCTTCCGTCTCCATTGAAACCAAAACGATGTATAAGACGACAATATCGTCATTAATTATGAGTGAAGGCGGCGAGGAAGTTGACGCTGGCGTTCGCCATCGAGAATTGAAGCCTTTGAATCGGCGATTTCTCTGTGTTTTCCCGACCGAATTTGTAAAAGTTGACGCAACACTCATCAGACGCTGGCCAAATTAATCAAATGAACCACAAGGTGCCGTTTCAACGCAAGGGCGCACATTGTTACACGGGCCCACCGCACATCCATCATGCATTCACGTCACGTCACAGAGTCTTGGCGGGCGGGCGGCTAAATCGTGGGCTGACGTCATGATGGATGTCAGTTCATCAGCGTGGCTTTTTATGTCCTTCTGTGTCTGTGTCTGTGTGGATGTAATTACTCATTTTTACTAATAATTGCCTCGTCGTTCGCTCACAGGGAGAGCTGAATGACACCATTGTGCTCCAGCTGCTGGACGATGCCACCCCAGAGGACAAAGATGAATACCGAGTGACGCTGTCCAACATACGCACGCTCGGTAATCACCATGTTGTCTTTAGCAACCCGCCGGCCCCTAGATTAGCTCATCAATCTCGTCATACAAAAAAAACCTCATTATTATTCTTATTCGGCAATAGTGCTGAAGGATATGGTACAAAAAAAAAAAAGTGGTTATTTTGACAGATTGACTTTTCGTGGTAATGATAATTTTTGCATCACGTTTGTTTTTACAGAAAGAGCTGAAACCATGATGATTTATTTTGGTTGTCAGTGACTGCACTGTGTATGCAGGTGTATCATATGTCTGTTCTTATCTCTTATGTACCACAACGATATACAGTATATTGCTGTCGCTTTGGATAAAATCCCCTAAATGTAAATGTCAATGTCAATGTAAATGTTTTCTGTAGAGATCATCATGGAGTAAACACATGTGTAGGCCAGCCAGGGCAATTCTGCAAAGCTACAGTACTTAATAATATGGAATTTATAATGGTGTTATAAATTCACATTTACACATTTGACCCTTATAAGATAATATAAGATCAGATATAACTGTATTAATCCCGAAGGAAATTCTTTGTGCCAGAGGTTGCTCAAAAGTAGCAACAACATAAGAATAAAAACAATACAATGACAAATGTAAAGTGAACGTGCCTAATAGAATAACAATTAATCTAAGAAACATTTAGTAATTGCAAAAGAAAATGGAGCTCCTGTGATTCAGATATTGCACTTGGTCATATCGTGTGTGTACGCAAATATTTCTGATTAATCGTTTTCTGTCCATCTCGTTCCTCGATCGACGACACAGGTGTCCCAGCGACGGGCCATGCCGCGCTCGATTTCCAGGGTGCGGAGGCGGTGGTTACCATAGAAACCAGCGACGAGCCCTTCGGCATGCTGAGATCGCGCCGTCGTCGCTCCACGTGACCACGGAGGAGCGGGACCGCACGCTCAGCGTCTACGTCAACCGGGAGTTCGGGACCTCGGGTGAGTGGGCGCTCCCGCCCGGGGGTGTGGAGGAGGCATGGAAGTTGTCGCAGAAATTTGAGAACATTCAGTTAGCTACATGGGACTGATTTTCAACACACACATCAACTGTCAACCTTGATCTTTATTATGACTCCCCCATAATATCTCTCTCTCAGGAGCCGTGAACATCACCTACGAGGTCCTGGCGGGCTCCCTCAGGGACCTGTCCCAGGTGGAAGGGGTCCTCGCTGACGCTGACGAGGACTTTGTCGCTGTCACCGGCTCCGTGGTCCTCCAGCCTGGACAGACCTCTGTGGCCATCCCCGTCACCATACTGGATGTAAGCAATTAAGCGTTGGCCCTTTTTGTGATCCCCAAAAATGTACGGTATGCACGAAAAAAACCCAGATCGGTTGGACACATTAAACTGTCACAGCTGTTTATGGTATTTAAATCAAGACGAAAACGCCTATTAACACCTTTTATGACTTTTACTCAAGAATTCTTTGTGTTCTTAAGGTGTTTTAAATGCTGTTTTTAACGCTGTTTTTAATGCCATTATTAACTGTTCTATAGCCCTCCAACGTTACTTGAAGTACATTTTTCTCTTTTCTATTATTTTACCTTGACTCATCTGTTTTTATTTCTTTCATTCATTTACTTGCTAACTGCATCTTTTGTATTTGTGAAGTGTACCGGGGCCATGCTGCATGGTGATTCTGCACTTCAAATAAAATTGATTGATTGATTGATGGCTGTGTACAGGAACAAATATACCCCCCACCCCCCCCATCAACATTTTCTTTTCCCACCCAGGATGATATTCCAGAGTTGGAGGAGTTCTTCCTGGTCAACATCACGTCTGCTGTGCTCATCACAACCCTCGCGACGGCTCCAAGGCTAGGTGCGTTGGTTTGGTTTTGGTTTTTGCAAACGCATTGAAAACGTCTTTGATTGATTTGTATTACTTGGTTTGGTTTTGTGCTTTTCTGTACAGATTGCATCAACTGTAGGTCTACTTTTTTTCCCTCTCGTTGTCTAATTTGTCTTTTTAATTTCCCGCCTCTTTGTGTGTTTGCCGAGTAGAGGTTGTGCGTTGCACTCTGTCAGGTAACATGAACGAATATCAACATTTGCCTGGAGAAAAACTGCTTGCGTAGTTCATGCTTGAGCTCCCGTACCGTAAATCCAAACACAAATACAACCGCTAAACGTCAGAATTCATCCCAGATATGCTTCGTAGCGACCGCCGCTTTTGCATAATCCGAAACCCGCAGCCCGATTTATGAATGGGGGGATGCTAACTTTAGAAAGCGATGAGTGAGCAGAAGAGGTCTGAGAGGCCTGAGAGCAGGCTGCTGCTGCTACTGCAGCACTGGGAGACTCCCATAATACTACAAGGTCGGAGAGATCTTTTAGTAAACACACACACACACACACACCCACACACTGGCCTCCCTCCCTCCTCCCTCCTCCATCCCTCCCTCCTGGAAGCACTCATTATGTGGTTTGGAACGGTAAGATTGATGCTTTCAGTGATTCAGAAGGCCTGGGGATTCGGTGGTAGCGCTGAATAGCTCACAGTGTGGTGAGCAAAGCGGGCTCAAGCCAAGCTCAGGCCCCTGAGCGGGCCCCCCGGTGTGTGGCCCTGCCGGCCCTACGAGGGGTGAATGGGGGGATGGAGGGAGTCGGGGGGGGGGAGAAGGGGGAGTCGGTCATAAATCAGTCCACACATAAAGAGGTGATTTCTCATGCTCCGGGGCCACTTATGGTAAGGATACTTGCTCAGTTATAGTCCCCACAGTTTCAAATGGAGCGTGACGGAGGTTTAAAATCGTCTGACCGGTGTATAGGTACACCCGCTTGCCTGCCAGCGAGGGCGCTTGCACTGTAGATGCAGGACGCACAACGCAGCTCCCGTCCAAGCAAACAGCTACAAGGTGCTATATGAGTTCATGGTATGGTGGTCAGAAATAACACACAACTACTTTTCTGTCTTTGTCCCAGACACGACCGATTTAGTGGCAGAGATTAGCATCGCCGCCAACGACGGAATCAGAGGCGTGATTGGATGGACGAATACCATGTGAGTGAACCCCTCTGTAGTCCTTCATGCTTTAGTAGCCCCACTAGGATATAATCTAAATAATAATAATGAGGAGAAACGCAGAATCGGTCCCAGAGGTTGTGGCAACCAATACATCTTATCCACCAGCCAGTCAGTCGTAACAAGAAGACCCTTGACTTGCTTGATTTAAAGGACTGCTATTATGCCATCAGGTGTGAGCGTGATTAGCCACTTGGAATGGCCAATCACGTGGTATAATATTTGGGCCAAATCCCACGTGACACACATGTGGTCCGTAGGTTTGAGGTGAACGAGACGCAGGGGGTGGTCTCCCTGGTGGCCTACCGGAATCGGGGCACCTACGGGAACGTCTCCCTGTCCATCCACGCCCCCGACCTGGAGGCCCAGCAGGGGCTGGACTACAACATCAACCAAACGGTCAGACACCCACCCACACACACACACACACACACACACACACACGCTAACCTATCAACAACAACAACAACAACAACAACAACTCCGGATCATTGTTGAACATCATTGTGACTGCCGCGTGTGTCCAGATGCTCCACTTTGTCCACGGCGAGAGGCACAAGTTCGTGGAGGTGCAGATCATCGATGACCTCACTCCCGAGGGACCCGAGAGATTCCAGCTGATTCTTTCCAAGCCCTCGCCTGGCCTGGAGCTGGGCACCAACACCACCGGTAGGAGACCGGTAGATCAGGTCACCGATCCCCCACTGATCCCCACCGATTCTGATGACCAAAATACACACATCGCGATGATGAGCAGTCCCATCCCCAAAGTGGCGCACGATATTTCAACCTATTGTCGTTTCCGCGACGGCGCCGTTGTGTCTCCGTAGCGACGGTGAACATCCTGGCCAGCGACGACGGCCACGGCGTCCTCTCCTTCAACGGCAGCGAGCGGCTGGTCCTCAGGGAGCCCACGTCCTCCTCGGCGCCCAGCGAGAGCGTCGCCATGCTGACGGTGGTGCGCAGCCCCCACCTGGGCACCGTCGGCACGGTCACCGTACAGTTCGCCATCACCGACGGCAACGGCAGCCTAGCGGAGGGAGACCTGAGGCCGGCGCAGGGCTCCGTCGTGCTGGAGAACGGCGTCCGCTTCAAGGTAAGGGGTGTCCGTAAGAACTGCCTGTCTGGAAAAAAGAGAACCCCACAAAGAATAATGAACAATAGAAAGTATATTGGGGCTGCTACCCGAATCAAATCGGTTTTATGTGTATGTTACATTTCATACATGGGTCAATTAAAATGTTTAACAGAAAACAATATGCTAATTAAATACATATTAAATTTACATTTACATTTAGGGCATTTGGCAGACACTTTTATCCAAAGCAACTTACAAAGAGTACATTTGTTGAAGGAGAGACAGCAATATATCGCTGTGGTACATAAAGAACAGAATGAGTTTCATAATTGCTAGGTTGTCTGCATCATAGCTGGGATAAGAGCAGAAGTGCCATTCTGAGTGCATTACCAACATCTAAGAACATACACTATGCTACACAATGCTCATATATATAATATATAATATCAAGTACACAGACAAGTAGAATGCAATAACACAACACATACAACATGATATAACCTGAACTCTGCGGAACACATACGATACAGCGGCATAGACAGAGCATTGGTCACTCACAACCGAAAGCCTGTGAAAACACAAAAGTCTGTCCTGCAGTCCTCTGCTACATGCCGATCTCTTGCATTCCTGTCTATCCTCTCTTCACTGTGCAAAACAGCACATTTTGGCCAAAAGTCAAAATATTGTAATGGTCCTCCCTTATCACTTTTTTCGGACAATTTCTGTCATTATTCCTGTAAACTTTATCCGATGGATTCCAAACTTACAGTACAGCTTTGGCACACTTGGGGTGAGACATGGTTACATTGGTTACAAAATTGTCCATGAATTAAATGCCGTTTCTGTTTTTTTTGTTGCATCCAGACACTGGAGATCTGGGCTATCTTGGACGCGGAGCCCGAGGCTAACGAGACGTTCACGGTGAGCCTGTTCAGCCCCACGGGAGGAGCCCGGCTGGGGGAGCAGCTCCAAACCTTCATCACCATCCTGGAGAACCTGGCTCCGTCCGGACTCTTCCGGATCGGACCGTCCATGAACAGGTGGGCTTCCAAGTCACCATAAGAAGAAGGATCTGGGATTGTCTTTGATATCGTAATGTCCTTGTGTGTTGTGTTTTCCTGGTTTTAAAGGCTCCATTACAGTAAAATTATGTAATTTTCTGAACTTCTGTTCTAACCTGTCCGAGCTGATCTATTATTTGCCCATTACTTTACCCACTTCATCATTATGTCCAGAATACTAATTCTTTTTTGTAATCAAAAAGCACATTGTGTATACAGAAGTATTAAAAATTGAATACTTCAAAAATGTGGTTATTTATTGCTATATTGTGATTCATATTGTTATCGAGATACTGAACGAGCTGTATCGAGTTAGCAGATGTGTGCCATATCGCCCCGAGCCCTGATTTGAAGTGTGTGTTTGTGTGTTTGTGTGCGTAGAAGCAGCTCAGAAGTGGTGGCCCGTGAGGGTGGGGCCGCGATCTTCCTGACCGTGTCTCGCAGTAACGGCTTGGAGTCCGCCGTCAGTGTGGAGTGGGAGACGCAGGCGGACACTGCGGTCGGCTCTGGTAAGATTGCTTTGTTACCAACTTGTAGCAAAGGCTCGTTGCCACAATGCAATGGCATGGCTTTGTTCGGGGCTCCTCCAAGGACACAGTAGTGATGATGTGATGAAACGTCTGGTTTATTGCAAAAGGTTAGAAAACCGACATGACACGGAGCAGATGGTCCTTAGCTAGCAAGCTAGCGCTCTCTGAGTGTGTGTGTTGATGGTTGACCTTACCTGTAGTGCACTGATTAGCCAATGCACCACAGGCGTGCAGCCCCACCCCCCCAGACTCTAAATGGGCCAGGTGAAGCTGCAGCCCGCCCACCCCAGACTCTAATTGGGCCAGGTGAGGCTGAAGCCCCACCCACCCCAGACTCTAACTGGGCCAGGTGAGGCTGCAGCCCCACCCACCCCAGACTCTAACTGGGCCAGGTGAGGCTGCAGCCCCACCCACCCCAGACTCTAACTGGGGCCAAGTGAGTCTGCAGCCCCAGCCACCCCAGACTCTAACTGGGCCAGGTGAGGCTGCAGCCCCACCCACCCCAGACTCTAACTGGGCCAGGTGAGGCTGCAGACTCACCCACCCCAGACTCTAACTGGGCCAGGTGAGGCCAATTAAGTCAGCCACATAACACACACACACTCTCACACAACTCTCGATCACTGTAAAAACACACATATCTATACTTCCTATTCATTTTTTAACTTGTCTGTACATTTTGTATTTCTATTTCTTTCTTCTGCATGACTGGTAGAGGGAAATGTTCCGGTGATGGGCGTGTACCAGGACTTTGAGGACCAGCCCACCTCTGCCTGGTGCTCTGTCCCCCAAGAGGCCTCAGCTTCTCTGGCCATGAGACTGGACGGGGCCCCCCCCTCTGTCGTGGCCCCCCACACACTAGCCACTCTCTACAGGTGGCAAGGGGTGTTCGTTCCCATAGAGGTAGGGCTGCCACTGTGACTTTAAAGACATTTCTGTCTATACTATACTGTACGATGTAGTACGCGAAAACAACAGATGCTTTGCCGCACTGCAAACCCTTCCCTCCTCTGTGTGGTGTCTCCAGTCTGTCAGGATCCAGGAGCCCAGGTCTTGCGTGGGGTTCGTAGCCAACGGCACCTCCTTCATCGCCATCACCCACGGGGGTCCGCCCTCCCACCCCGCTGCCAACCTCAGCGTGTTCAGACTGGAGCCAGACCTCAATATCACACTGGTAAATATCGTTCCCACCTCCCGCCCTCCGGCTAATCAATACACATTTATAATATTAGTATTCTTAAGATAAGAGTTTGAACTTTATTCATCCCGAAGGTTGCTAAAAAATACCAACAACATAAGAATAAAAACAATAGAATAATAAATGTACTGTGTATACGGCGAATAGAATAACAATATAGGTCAGATATATTTAGTAAAAATAAGTTGGCAATGGTGTTGAGAAGTAGTATTGCACATTATATTAAGAATATTGCACACGATGAAAGGTTGAAAGGCAATATTGCAATATAGACCTTGTAGACCTAGGTTTCGTTCCAAGATGGGTTTCTTAGGGTCAGATGTTAGTTCTGTCTTTTTTTTTCCATCTCCAGGAGCAAACGTTGGCCGTGGAGGCGATGGACGTGAGACACTTCTCGGTGGAAAGCGGAGATTATCTGATCGCGTCGAGCCAAGTGAGACTGGAAATAATTATATAAGAATGAACAATATTTTAGGATTCTGAAACGGCTTGACCTTTTCACTGACCAAATGATAATTCTCCTCACTGAAACCGTCTAAACATTTTGTATATCGTTTTTTTCCCCTTTGTTATTTTCTTGTTTATTTCCTCGCTCCAGGTTTTCGTCCACACCGGCGCGTCCTTCGCTCTCCTCCAGATGCTTGACCTCCCCGGGGACATCATCAGCGTCTCGTCGCTGTTCACCCACTCCTCCCCCTCCTCCTCCTCCTACCTGGTCACCTGCGTGGACCTTGCCTCCGACGGCTGCTTCATTCACCGGTGGGCGGATGGAAGGTTCCAGAACGACCCCCAGCAGCTCCTCCCACTGCTGGGCCGAGCCCGCCAGGTGGAGGTCATCCAGGTGGACGCAGGGGTCACCCTCTTCTTCGTCGCCATGGAAGGTGATCAGAAGCGACGTCCGCATTGAAAGTTGTACAGTCTAATTACAATTTCTACCATTCCCCATATTACTGAAGTAGTTATGGCGAATGGTAAATGGCATTTCTATTGCGCTTTTATCCAAAGCGCTTTACAGTATTGCCTCACATTCCCCCATTCATACACCGACGGTGGTGTCAACCATGCAAGGTAACAACCAACACGTCAGGAACAGTTAGGGTTAGGTGGTGTCTTGCTCAGGGACACCTCGACAAAAAAAGCCTGGGGATCGAACCAGCAACCTTCCTGTTGCCAGACAACCGCTCTTACCTCCTGAGCTACTGCCGCCAACATTTATGTATATTGGATTGTGTAGTATAACATAAATATTGGCTTGTGGTATATTAATGCTGTTTTAATGGACTCATTTTACAATGTACACATTTTTACCGAACTTTCATGTGGTGGTCATGACTTTTAGAAACATCTTGGCCGTGCTTCCGGCAGACCTAATCTACTGTATGCATGTACGGCTGCGGATGTGGATGGATGTTTGCAATTTGTTATTTTTAAGTACATACTCTCGGTTTACATTGAGCGTATTGTGTGGTCGGCGGTGGCGGTGGCCGGGCCCACGCACATCGACGGGCAAATGTTCAGAGAAGCAGCGAGAGAGAGAGAGAGAAAAACAAAATGGTGTCTCCTTGGAGACCAACAAAAACAAGTCGAACGGACAAAGGCCATGCGGACGCCGTGGTCGTGGGATTAGAGTTTGTCTCGATAGCTCGATAATCACGTCTGAGGGCCGGAGGTCTAACTGGAGGGTTCCGTCGTTCTCGCTGTTTGTAGTTTACTGCAAGGGGCTGATTCAGTGGTTGTGGTTCTAAAGAGCGGAGAACCATGAATGGTTGTTTAGACGCTATAATTTGTCAGCGCTGGGTGTGTGAGAGAGAGAGAGAGAGAGAGAGAGTGAAAGAGAGAGAGAGAATTATAATGTTTTTCTGTCCCTCTCTCGCTCCCCTCTTCCTCTCTCTCTCCTGTTTCTCTCTCTGTTTGCCTCTCTCTCCCCTCTCCCTCCCTCGCTCTCTCTCTCTCTCCCGTTTCCCACTCTGTCTGCCTCCCTCTCTCTCTCCCCCTCCCCCTCTCTGTCTGTCTCTCTCCCCCCTCTCCCTCCCCCTCTCTGTCTGTCTCTCTCCCTCTCCCTCTCTGTCTGTCTCTCCCCCTCTCTCCCTCCCCCTCCTAACTGATCTGTCTCTCTCCCTCCCCCTCTCTGTATGTCTCTCTCCCTCTCCCTCTCTGTCTGTCTCTCTCCCTCTCCCTCTCTGTCTGTCTCTCTCCCTCTCTGTCTGTCTCTCTCCCCCCTCTCCCTCTCCCTCTCTGAACATGTGTGTGTTTGTGTGTCTCCCTGCAGATCCTGTTCCATCCTGCAAAGTGTTCATGTGGGCTCCGGGACAGACTCAGCCTGAGCTGGTCCAGTCTCTCCTCCACACTGACCTCACCTCCATCCACCCATTCACCCCTCCGTCAGGAACCAGTACGTCCTGTATATTCACTTTGATTAAGCAGCAGCATTGTGTGCAATGGTACCATCCAAACTCGCCCCCACTGTCTAAAGGAAGAACTAAATGTTTGTCACTGTGTGTGTGGCATGTGTGGGTGTGTCTGTGCGTGTGTGTTTGCGTGTGTGTGTGCGTGGCGTCCGTCTGTGTGTGTGCATCCGTATCTTCGTGTGTGTGTGTGTGTTTGTGCGGTGTGTTTCTGTTGTGTGTGTGTGCCTGATTGTGTGTGCGTGTGCATGCGTGCGTGCGCATGGTGTGTATGTGTGTGTGTGTGCGTGTGTATGCGTGTGTATGCATGTGTGTGTGTGTGTATGCGTATGCACGTGCGTGTGCTAGCCTACGTGCTCTTGGCGGGCAGCAACAGCTCGTCCCTGTACTCCTGGGGGGGGGCCGAGGGGGGACATTTCTCCCCGGTGCTGGAGGCCCCCGCGGCCCTCGGCTTCCGCTCCCTGGCCGTGACGTCGGCCCTCAACGCGTCCGGGACCCTCCTGGCCTCCACCACCCGGGCCACCGGGGGCTCCACCCTCTACCGGCTCACCACCGTCGCCAACCAGTCCGACTTCATACCCAGGTGCCGATCTCGAACTTAGCTAAATTTATGATGGTGATTCTGAAGTAGTTGTTTCTTATTTGTTGATGTAAGTAGTAATTAATGAATGTATTCATGACTTGATTTGACATCCGATATATTATCGGATAATATTCAGCAAAAACGAATTGGACTCATTACATTTACATTTCATTTACATTTAGGGCATTTGGCAGACGCTTTTAACCAAAGTGACTTACAAAGAGTACGTTTGTTGAAGGAGAGACAGCAATATATCACTGTGGTGCATAAAGATAAGAACAGAGCAGGTTTCAAGCATTCATAGTTGCAAGGTTAATAGAACGAGTTTCATAATTGCTAGGGTGCCTGCATAATAGCTGAGATAAGAGCAGAAGTGCCATTCTGAGTGCATTACCAACATCTAAGAACAATACAATATGCTAAACAATGCTAAGTGCTGTTAATAATGCCAAGACGTACATACTCTCAATGCAAAAGTAGACAACCATGATACCCTCTGAGATTCTGTCCTTCCCTCCTTCCTCAAACGCAGCTACGGCGAGTTGCGCTTCGCTCCCGGCGACAGTGAGCTGGAGATAGCGGTGAATGTGCTGGACGACAACATCCCGGAGAGGGAGGAGTACTTCCGGGTCGCTTTGAAGAACCCCAAGGGCGGGGCGGAAATCGGCTTCGGCGGTCAGGTGACCGTCTTCATCCCAACCAATGATGACGCCCATGGAGTCATCGGCTTTGCCCAGGTACAAGGGCAGAGATTAGCAGATTTTAAAATGTTTTTAATGTATTCATATTCTGGAAAAATATTCCTGTCTGCCAAAAACGTTTTGTACCATATCAAAATGGTCCAACACCCAAGCGATACTCTGGCAACTGGGAGCTGGTGGGTTGACACCGCCGCCATCTGTGGATGAATGTGTGCAGGAATGGGTGTATTGTGAAGGGCTTTGGTGGTTTATCAGTTATGTATGTAATACCGGTGTGTGTGTGTGTCTTCTGAGTTCAAATGAATGTAATTGTTTTGTGCTGTGTCCGTGTCTCTGTGCAGGAGTCTCTGTACATGGAGGTTGAGGAACTGGACCAGAGCAACCTGATCTCCCTGAGTGTGGAGAGGAGGAGGGGGACATTCGGCAGACTGACCGTCCACTGGGCCGCTAACGGCAGTCTCACCGACATCTTCCCCACCTCGGGAGTGGTGAGTGAGCCAGCCGATCGGTTAGGTGTGGAGGCGTTCTTACATGAGACACTTCTCGGCTGAAAGAACGACAAATCTCAACCTGGTTTTTTGTTTGTCTGTTTTTTTTATTTTATGTTCCCCGCAGGTGTCCTTTTCCGAGGGCCAATCGGTGGCCGCCCTCACGCTGTCGGTGGTGGCGGACGGCGTGCCGGAGGTCCGGGAGCACGTGACCGTGTCCCTGCTGGACGTCACCACCGTGGGGCTGGAGGGCCCGGCACTGGCGGAGGCCGCCACCGTGGACCCGCGACGCGCCCACGCCCTGCTCAGCATCCTGGCCAACGGCTCACCGTACGGCGTGGTCGGCTGGCACCTGGACTCCCTGTTCACCGCCCGCACAGGAGCCAGAGCAGTAAGACCACTATGCTCGTGTCCCCATGCTTGTTGACTCATGCATGAGACATGCGTGAGGAGTGGGTCAACAATTGGAACTTTTGTTTATTGGCAGCAATGCGTCGCAAACCTAAAAATGACCTCATCAAAAATCTGAATCTGAAATCAGTTTTCTAAGTAGTTTAAGTAGTTTTCACAGAAAAGGAATGTGCTTTTGTGAATTGGTGCATACCATTGAACATTAACATCTCAAGGGGCTATCCTGCCAATACATTTAGTAACAAAAAAAAGAAAGAAAAAAAGAAAAGAAAAATTGTAATAAAATTAAAATAGGAATAAAAATACATACAAAAAATAAGCAATAAGCAATTAAAATTGCAGCCTGTGCTTCTTACGCCAATTTGTTGCGTGCAATAAAAATGACTTCAAAATTGTCAAATAATGATTTGGGTTTTAATAATAGGTTGTGTGTGTGTGTGTGTGTGTTTTTTTCTGGTTAGACCTTTTTTTTGTTTGTCTAAAAATCTGCCAGAACTGTCACTGTAGGCGTTAGATATGTTTTGACTAGATTGGCTTTCTTCTTTTTCGGGGAGCTCTTATGGTGACTGCGAGCTGAGATTTACTGTAAAACAGGGGGCGGGGTTTACTTGTGGTTTCCAGGATTCGAAGTAAGAGAGGATTTATCTAAATCGGTGTCTTGGGAGCGGGCCTAGAATCGCAAAGTAGTCCATTGTAACATGTAACTGCGACCCACGCGCTTGACTCAATTGTGCAAAACCACCATTTATTTTTAACTCGAGCAATGTTTTTGGAGCAGTTGCCCAAAACTCACTCACTTTCTCTGTGTCATCAGAGTTCAAGTCACTTGAGCATAAAAAAAAGAAAACTCATTCAAAAATGTACATTTGCATTTACATTTAGGGCATTTGGCAGACGTTTTTATCCAAAGCGACTTACAAAGAGTACATTTGTTGAAGGAGAGACAGCAATATATCACTGTGGTACATAAAGATGAGAATAGAGCTGTTTTCGAGCATTCATAGTTACGAGGCTAATAGAACGAGTTTCATAATGAAGTTGCTAAGTTGCCTGCATAAGTAGCTGGGATAAGGGCCGACATGTGATTCTGGGCATGTTACCAACATCTAAGAACATAATCCATTTGCCATCTCTTTAAAACAACAACAACTCCTCCACCAGGGTCTCCGGTGAACGTGAGTCTCTCCATTGTGAGGGAGCAGGGTTCCTCGGGGACGTGGCCGTCCACATCCAGACCCGGCCCGCCCTCTCGCAGCTCCCGGCCAATCAGGCATCGGCGGGGCTGGACTACCTGGCCAGGGATGACACGGTGGTCATGGTGCACGGCGCCACCGTGGTCCTGGTCACCTTCACCATCCTGCCGGTAAAAAACGCTGCTGCATTCAGAGCAGGCTGAAAGAAGCCCGGCTTAAAGCTGCACTATGTGACTTTTCTACTGCAGCTATTTACTCTATTAAACCATGAGACAATCCATCTAGGAAGTCCATGAGTCAATCCATCTCGGAAATCCATGAGTCAATCCATCTAGGAAATTATCCTCTGTCCATCTGAAAATAATATTGCTCTACCTGCAGCTACAACTCAAACCACTAGGCATTGCTAATAGGAAAACCTACATAGTGCACATTTAATGTCCCTCTCATTATTGTCCCTCTAATTATTCAGGAATACGTCAGGGAAATGATCCTCAAGGAATGTTAATAAGGTTGTGAAACATCGCTCGTAGAAGAGAATCGTAAAGAATAGAAATTTCCTACAATTATCTGTTGCTGGTATACATTTCTACTTTAATTTTCCTTCCCCTGCTCCTGAACCTTCTGTAAGCGTGTGTCAACACAGGGCCGAGATTTGGCCTGCAGTCTGTGGCAGAAGCCAGTAGTACCATGCCTTTTTATTCTTTTCTTTTCTTCCTTTTTTACATTCTTTGTTCCCCATAGTAGTCCACACTCAAATGTGTGTGTCTCTCTCTCTCTCTTTAGTCACCGCTTATACCACTCTCTCATTGCTCTACGTGCATACATAGTAGTTTCTGTTTCCCTGTTTTTAATTTCCATGTCTATATTTTTTCCCTGCCCTTCCTCCTTCCAGCGTCATTTCAGGGTCCAGCAGGGTCCATGCTAACCTCCCTCTAATGGGGCTGGTAATTATGTTGTTGTGTTTAGGCTAGGAGAGGGGAGGGTGGGCGTGAGGTAATGGCGTAGTGGGGAGGGCATGGTTTCTGTCTCCCTCCAAAGACCGAGTCTTTAACAAGCGGCCCGCAGTGAACTTTAAGACCCTCGTGTTCCAACCGTTGCTTGGCACATTTCACCATCATGGTTCTCCCACTTCCAGAGTTTAACCAGTCTCAGACTCTAAAGACATATCCATGTGAGAGTTTGAGTACACATGTATGTGTTGGCAGGGATAATGGTCCAAGTCCCTCTATGGAGGGATTTAAGTTTGGTATGGCCACCCACAGGCACATGTGCCCACTATGGACTAGTAGTTTGAAAACGGGGCATACATTAGCTGTGTTTACCTTCCCCACCCTTCATGCACATGTTGGCATTCTCCAGGATGATCTCCCGGAGCTGGCCGAGGGGTTCCTGGTGAACATCAGCAGCGTGGAGCTGGTCGGGGGCTCCACAGGGCCGGGCCGGCCCAGCCTGAAGAGGCCTGGCATGGAGGTGGCGGAGGTCACCATCGCGGAGAACGACGACCCCCGGGGAATAGTGCAGTTCAACGTGTCTGAGGTCGGCGTGACATGGCTTTTGGATCATATTGTGTGTTCCGTAGATGGCATCACTATCAAGTAGTCTGAATCTCCTGAATGCCTGATTGCTAATTCAAGGCCTCTGATCTTCAGGATGCCACAGGGAGGGTTTTGGCCTATGAGATTGCGCCGCCAGACAACGTGTTCCAACTTAGCGTGGTGCGATTGGCCGGGACAACGGGAAGAGTCGTCGTTTACTGGGAGGCTCTGCCGGACACGGCCGGTCTCGATGACTTCAGCCCTTCCTCAGGGAATATCACCTTAACTGATGGACAGGTGAGTTCCTTTTGGGAGTATCACCTTAACTGATGGACAGGTGAGTTCCTCAGGGAGTATCACCTTAACTGATGGACAGGTGAGTCCCTCAGGGAATATCACCTTAACTGATGGACAGACATGTTGCTCAGGAACTACTATCTATGATCGAAATATAATAGGAGTCTCTTGATTGGACTGTATGTACCTAATTGTGTTTTTCCTCATCTTCAGAGAGACGCTACGATCGACATCACCATCATCGATGACGACGAAGGGGAGTCCGAGGAGACCTTCACCGTGACTCTGCTGCGTGTGATTGGTGGAGCCCGGCTGGGGGAAGCGACGTCCGTGACCGCCAGCATTCCAGCCAATGACTCGCCTCTGGGAACTTTTGGGTTCCAGAACCAGGAAGTTAGTCTCTAGGCATTATATACCCATCTTTAATTTGTCCCCGACCCCCCCTCAAAAGGATTTAAACTTTTTCCTCAATGTACATTTTTACCCTCTTTAACTTCCAAGTAGTATTTATGTTCAAATATACAGTAAGTCAGTTCAAGTGCAAAATAAGCCATCAATGTTGTCAAATAGTGAATAGCATTAGCATTGAAAAGACTGGATACAAACTGGGAAGCCTAGATCGTTTAAATAAGGAATTTGGCCAACCTATCATCATCCGATCAATGGGAATGAACTTACCATTAGCATCAACGCGGCAGAACCGAATCTGGTCCATTACTTTACCTCATCATCACCATCACCATGATCATGTTCTGTATCAACCCTATTTAGGTTACGGTCACCGAGCCCGAGTTCACCGACGACCCCGCCGCCGTGGCAACGCTGACAGTGCTCCGGAGTCCAGGGGGCCGGGGCGCGGTCACGTTGGCATGGCAACTGGAAGACCTGGCCAGCGGAGACCTCTCACCTCTCAGTGGAACCCTCGTCTTCGCGGAGGTACGAAGGCACAAAGGAAAAAGGAGCCAGGCCCCTTAATGTTATTAGCACATGATTCCTGGAGGATATTTGGGTGAATGCGTGGTGTTGACATAGGTGTAGGGGTTGTCCCCACGAGGAGTGGACAATTAAAAAGATATTAGGTTTGCAAGCGTTGTATTGTTTCTATTTCAATTCAGGGGGGCGCAAGTGTATAATAACCATGCCTGATGGTTATTATTATGAAGGAATTCTGCTTCCCTGCATGGGAAAATGTAAATGGGTTTCGCACGAGACTGACTGGACACATTAAGACGTGAATTTCACCAAACTCGCTGCTTGAACCCCCCCCCCCCGCCACTTTCCCCGCCTCAGACGGAGTCCAACAAGAGCTTTGTGATCGCAGCGTTGGCCGACTCGCTGCTGGAGGGGGAGGAGAGCTTCACCGTGCGGCTGCTTCCGGGCTCCAGCGAGGCGGTCATCGACCCGCTAACCGGTCAGTGTGTCTGTCATCAAGAACCAGCAACAGTCCCTTGGCACACCGGTGTCATCATGGAACAAACACCTTTTATGTACCAGGGCGTAGGTGGCTAGGAGACTACACCGGCTATGTGCTGAAGTTTGTTTGTTACGAAGTAGTATCCTAACTACTAGTAGCAAGGCTCAAATTGAACTTCAGCAGGTTCATCATTATATCACTTTTGTATTTAGCAGATTTGTCACCGACTGCCAAAATTACACCGTTTGGTTTACACCTGCTTAGGGTTGGGTGTCAATACTTAGTTCAACTGCTAAGAGGTAGTTTGCGTGGTGCAACCCGTTTTGGTAATTTGGTAATGTGTAAAACCCTGACTTATTAAACCCTTATGACGGACAGATAGACTACACCAACTAACACAAACTACTAGTTAGACAACATTCTATCTTGCGCAGAGCTGGTGTAATTAGCCGGTGTAATTAGCCGAAAGTAGCCAAACATTAGACTCAAGATTAGACGCACAATTAGGGTTAAGATTACATCTCTGTGAAAACTGTGTCTGTCCGACACCATTCATCTTTTTGAGGTTGAATCCCTCAGTGAATGTATTGATATGACTGATGTGATTTACACAGAAGACCAGTGATTATTGACTTATTGACCCCACTTGCTCCTCCTACTGCTGCTGATCACCTGAGAGCCACGCCCCCTCCTATCCCCTGCCCCTCCCTGGCTCAGACAGTGTTTAAACCACCAACCGCCATCCATCATGTTTACCTTGTTGACCCCCTGCTGTACTGTGATGCTGCTGCGGTAGGCGTGGCCACCGTCACCATCCAGGCGGATCAGGCGGCGCTAGGCGTGGTGGGCGTGGCCGAGGCCTCCAGGGACGTGGTCATCGGTGAACCCGAGGGGGCATACAACGGTAGCACGGTGGTCAGGTACGAACTCATTTGGGGTGTTGAGGGCCATGAAAGACCAAATGCTCCTTAGCGAGGGCCGGACTAACAAAAAGTAGTAAAACTAAGTAAAACCACTGACATGAGGAAGACACACAAGGCTAGATTCTGGCATATTTAGGCCAACTTGTTTTATTCCGCTCTAATGTTGCTTCCCCTCTATCTTTATAAAGTTGGGACCTGAGAAAGCAATCCATTTTATAAAAATAAAAATGTGTGTGTGTGTGTCCCGTCACCAGCCTCGTGCGAGGGCCGGGCGTGTTCGGGGAGATCCAGGTGTTCTGGAATATCACGCCCGCCGATGCGTCCGAGTTCGAGAGAATCTCCGGCACCGTGACCATGCTGGACCGCCAGTCTGCCGCCAGCATCACCCTTCAAGTACTCCACCCCCCCCCCCCCCACCCTCATAGGATTTAAAGTGGTGATCTCGAAGATTTCCGTTTTGTGTTCTTTGGCGACACCTAGGGCGAAAAAACTGTAATTGCATCCAAACAGTGTTGCATAGGCGACATCGGTCTGCTGGCAGTTGTTTAACGGCGGATATTCTGTTTACTCGAGCAGAGACCGAAAAAACAGTACGTCACTTCCGCTGATGCTCTCTCTGGCAGACATCCATGGGACCAATCACTGCTGGGTGATGAAAGATGTGCGGGAATGGCGCGGGAAAGGCGAAAGGCCACCCAGTCCGTAATGTAAAAAAATACTACAAATGCAAGGGCTTCCATCAGTGGACCATAGGCTCAGTCACCGTTGTGTTAACTCGGCGATAGATAGTGACTTTACAGACATTTATTGACAGGAGAATCTTCGAGATTACCACTTTAACATAGCGACTCCATATGGACTCGATGTGCTGAATTTACAAGTGTACTTAACCTCGGCCCCCCCCCCGCTCCAGGCGCTGGACGACGACCTTCCCGAGGTGCGGCGAGCGTACCGGCTGACCCTGTCCTCCGCCACGCCCGGCCTCGACGTCAGCCCCTCGGCACGCCACGCCACCGTTACCATGGCGGCCAGCGACCACCCGCACGGCCGCTTCGCCTTCGCGCTGCGCCAGATTGACGTCATCGAGGAGGAGGGGATGGTGAGACGCGTTTGGTTTTGGTTGGTCTCTTGCTTTAAGGTTTGACGGGGAAACGTACACACATGCTGGAGTCCTTCAGCTTTACAATTCTTCATCTTCAGTTTCTCCATCTCCAATTCGTCATCTCTAATTCATTATCTCCAATTCAACACCTCAGAAGTTTTGTCTATAATTCATCAACTGCAAGTCATCGTCACCAAATCTTCATCTCTGAATCTTCATCTCTAAATCTTCATCCAGCAATGAATCTAGTCAATCATTGATCCATTAATTAATTAATTCATTCACAACTCATTTTTCAATCTACCAGAATTTATCTTCTGCAATTATTCGTCTATTATTTGTCATCTCCAATTCATCATCCACCAATTCATCTCCAATTCATCACCTCAAAAGTTATACAAGTCTATAATTCATCAACTGCACGTTATCATTTCGAAGTCTTCATCTCCAAATCTTCATCCACTAATTATCCTAGTCATTCATACATTCATTCAGCCATTCATTCAATCGACCAGAATCCATCTTCTCCAATTCTTCGGCTATTATTCATCTCCAATTCATCGGCCACTAATCCATCTCCCATCATGTCATCATCTCAAAATGCATCACCATCTATGATTCCTGATGCTAAGGTGAGTTTTCCCATGACCCCCCCCACCCCCAGGTGAACGTGACAGTGGTCCGCTCGCTGGGCACCCTCGGCGACGTGGCGGTCAGCTACCAGACGTCCGGGGGCTCGGCGGTCAGCGGGCTGGACTTCCCCGCGGCGTCCGGGCGGCTGCTGTTCGCGCCGGGCCAGACGTCCCGGGACATCGTGCTGCGCGTCCACGACGACGACCTTCCGGAAGGCCCCGAGGAGTTCCGCCTCAACATCACCGGCGTGGCGCTTCTCAACGACAGGTAGCCATTTTGAATCAGCTTTATCGCCTTAGTTTTGACAAACAATTAATGTGTTTTTGGTGAAATTGTTGCATTGAACATTGAACATTAAACAGAAAGTATTAATATAGAAATTCTGAAATATATGCTGTATATTTTTTTATATACATAAATAATATATACAAAAATGGACTTAAAACGTGCAATTTAAAGAAAAGAAAAGAAAAGATGAGATGTGCTTTAATATAATAATGATCATATATGTCATAGTTGGGTCCTGTTGGCTGGTGGGGAGGGTGATGAACATGATGTGTACTCTGTCTCCCCCTGGTGGCCAGCGGCGTGGACTACACCGTGCGGGAGTCGGGGCTGCAGCTGGACCTGCCGCCGACGCTGGGCGACGTGTCCTCCGTCTCCATGGTGATCCTGAAGAACGACAACGCTGAGGGCTTTCTGGAGATCCCCCCGGACCACCTGCACATCACCGGTGACTCATCGAATCTGTCAAATCTGATTGTTATTAGCAATTATTTTTTTATTATAATAAGGTATATTATGCATGTAATATCATGCATAATATACATAATATATATATGCATGTAATATCATGCATAATATACATAATATATATATGCATGTAATATCAGAATCAGGTTTATTACCATAGTTTTTGCAGACAAGGAATTTGCTTTTGTGAAATTGGTGCATAACATTGACCATTTAACAGAAAATAACAATATAGAAATACTACAAAAACGCACAAAAAAAATATATATATATAAAATCCAAAATATATATAAAAAACTAATAAATAAGAATTTTAAAAAATATAAAATACACAATTATTTAAATATGTGCATTAATGTAACACAATTGTGTCCATGGGGGTGGGAGTCAGTGGGGTTAAACATTAATATAACGTGTAACTTCTCCTCCTACTTAGACCTACTGTACATTTGTAAATCTGTTATTTTATTTTTATTATTCTACTGTTTATTTCTCTATTGTTTTTATTCTATTGCTATGCAACCTGGCACAAGAATTTCCTTCGGGATTAATAAGGTTCTATCTTATCTTATCTTATCTTAGTATCGGTGGGGATCAGTGGGGGTCCCGGGTCTTGTTAGTTAATATAATTGTTAATGAATGTATAATGAATGTGTCTCTCCCCCCTCTATAGTGGAGGAGGACGCGGGCTACCTGGTGATCCCCGTGGTGCGGGTGGGGGGTCTGTACGGCGAGGTGTCGGTCCAGTACGTGTCCAGGGGCCTCAGCGCCACCCCAGGGCTGGACTACTTCCTGCCCAACGGGTCGCTGACCTTTGGCCACGGGCAGAACGCCAGCCACATCAACGTCACCATCGTAGACGACCTGGACAGGTGAGGGGCTTGACTTGAGATTTTTTTAAACAAACTTTCCACAAATGCATATACCGGTACATCAACATTATGTGTCTACTTTTATTGTTATTCTATTCGTTCTATTATTTTTATACTTATACTCTTTACATTCATCAATCAATTGTTTATATACATTTATATATATTCTTATGTGTTCTTGTGTTATGTTATGTTGTTATTTTTGAGCAACCTCTAGCACAAGAATTTCCCTTGGGATTAATTCAGTTCTATCGTATCTTATTTTATCTTATCTTATGAACAAATGCGAAAATGTATTTGTATATATATATTTATATAGTATTCCTCTTTCCACCCATAACACCTCACAACATATGAGTACTACCTTTTTCCCAGATTTTGGTAGTTTTATTAATATATGTATCTGAAACAAATAATAACAATAACACTAAACTGTATTAGAATTAAGTATATTATAATTATTATAAATAATATTATGAATAAATTGTCTGCACATTTTCCAATACAAATATGTGTCCATGTTTCTCCTGCAGTGAGTCCGCGGAGACTTTCGAGGTGCTGCTCTCTCGGGCCACGGGGGGCGCTGTCCTGGGCTCCAACGCGGTCGCCAGGGTAACCATCGCCAAGAGCGACTCTCTGAGCGGCGTGGTGCGCTTCCTCAACGGCAGCCGCATCGCTCTGGTGAACCCCAACGCCACGCTCACGCTCACCCTGGTGCTGGAGAGAGCCGAGGGCTTCGTGGGAAACGCAACGGTGAGACTGACATACAGTCATTTCATTTTTCAAGCAATTATCCTTCATTCAGGAGTGGGGGGGGGGGGTAGAGGTGTCTTGTCCTGTCCTGTCCTGCCTATGAACCGCCTGCATAATCGTCCTGGCTGACTGACTTACTGACTGACTTCTTCTTCTCCTCCCAGGTGGGGTGGCGCATCCTGGGCCCCAACAGCCTGGAGCCCCTCCCACCGCTCAACCAGGACTTCCTGGAGCCCGTCAACGGCTCCTTCTACTTCGGCGACGGGGAGGGGGAGGACGGTGAGGGGGCGGAGCGTACCATCCGCCTCAGCCTGCTGCCCCACGGGGAGGTGGAGGTGGAGGAGCTGTTCACCGTGCAGCTCAGCATCCTGGCCGGGGAGGTGGACGTCGACCCCCGCGCCGGGGCGGTCCAACTGCAGGTGGGGCCGAGTCGACTCTCTCTATCTCTCTCTCTCTCTCTCTCTCTCTTCTCGCTAGCTCTCTCTCATGCTTTCTCACTCTCTCTCTCTCTCTCTCTCTCTCTCTCTCTCTCTTCCTCTCTCACTCTCTCTCTGAATGCTTCTCGTGTTCCTCCTCCTGCAGGTGGAGAAGTTCGGGGACCCTAACGGGATCATCCAGTTTGCGGGCGCTGCTCTGAGGGAGCAGGTGTACAGCGAGCCCTCCGAGCACCAGGGGGCGCTCAACATCTCCCTGCCGCTCCAGCGCAGGGAGGGCGTCATGGGAAACATCACGGTGAGGGGGCGGCCGCAGAAGACAACAACAACAAAAACACAACAACACAACACAAACATCCCATTGGCCTTAGGAGCCAGAGCAGGGGATGCTTAAAGGACACTTAAAGGACTCTATACCATCCGGTGTGAGCGTGATCAGCCAAAGACCGGCCCACTTGATATCACAAGTGGGAGTGTCCACCTCCTAGAATTATGCTGGATAGATCAGCCTACCAGCCTACCCAGTGGCCTGTAGCAACTGGTAGCATCTGGGTGGACAATCCCACTTGTGATATCAAAAACCGGAGATTCTGAAATCGCTTGCAAGGGTTAATCAGTCCTTTAATAATATCGAGACTCAACTGCTTGGTCAATCACGTCGATAGTCGACAAATGTTTTACTGTCACATTTACGTTTAGTGCATCTGACAGACACTTTTGTCCAAATTTTTGACAAAAGTTTTTCCAAAGAGAGAATCAACAATATATCAACAATATCTTAAATGTGAAGGATAACAACATTCTGTGCGGAAAAATCCATAGGACAAGGCAAGGGTCAGTAATCATGATAAATGTGCCTCTGTTGTGCCTCAGATCCACTGGCAGATCCAGAGTGAGTCGGACCTGGCCGGTGACTTCCTGAGCGCCGCTGGTGCTGTACTGGTTCTGGAGGGCCAGCGGGAGGCACTGTTGCTCCTCAGCCTGCTGCCCGACACTGTCCCCGAGCTGGAGGAGCTGTACCTGGTCACGCTCACGGGCGTGGACGGGGGCGCCACCCTGGACGGCAACCCCAATCGCACCACCGCACGCATCAGGTTGGCCGATTCACTCCTCTTGTCCACCACCACCACCATCACCACCCCCACCACCATCACCACCTCCTCCACCACCACCATCACCACCCACCATCACCACTACCATCACCACCACCATCACCACCCCCTCCACCACCATCACCACACACCACCACCCACCACCATCATCACCACCACCACCAGCAACCACCACCACCACCACCAGCAACCACCACACACCACCACCACTACCATCACCAAAACTAATGTTTTTTCAATGTAAGTTTTTCAATGGCCAAGTATAGCAAGAGGGGCAAATTCTCAATAAATTGTACGACTAAAAAGGCATTTATTTTGTAATCACACAATGTCACATGACCCTTCTACGATCTAATGCGTATTGTATGCAAAATTTGTACAGAGTTTACTCAGAAGACAATATAACAATAGAAAGGCCAAACAAAGCAAGACAAAATCATGGTAAAGTTAAGATAAAGTTGGAAGAAGACAATAAAAGACAATAAAAACATCAAAAAAGATGACATAAATAAAAGGATGAAAGCAATAAAAGAATAAAGGCAATAAACGACGACATCGCATAAAAGCAAGTCTGTAAAAAATGTTTTTCAGAACATTTTTAAGGAGAAGTCACTGATTGTGCCCAACATCCCATCTCCTCCTCCTCCACCATCCAGGGTCCGGGCCAACGACGAGCCTCACGGGGTCTTCTCCCTGGACCCGGTGCAGCAGTCCATGGGCGTGGCGGGCTCCGGTCCGGACCTGGCCAGGTTCCTGGTCCTGAACGTGATGCGGGGCGCGGGGCTGTTCGGCGACGCCAGCGTGGGCTACCGGATCACCGGCGGTCCGGACGTCCAGGCGCTGCTGGGGGGCGGGGCCGCGGGCCGAGTGCTGCTGGCGGAGGGAGAGTCCTCCGCCTCTGTCACGCTGTCGCTTAGCAACCAGGTGCGTCGCCCACACGACACCCTTCACGGAGGGTGGAGGCAACTCTCCAATTTTGTGAATTGGGACTGCAGTACCCAGTTCACTGTTAGACACAGCACCTTTAATGTTCTTCTGCACATACAACAGACAGTGTTTTGTTGTCTCCCCTTATCCAATGTGTGAGCGTAGGTGTTCTTGGCCATCGGGGAGAACTTCACCGTGGAGCTGACGGACGTGAGGCTGCTCAGCCCGCTTCTCGGCACGCCGCCTCGCCTCGCCGCTGACGCCACCGTTGCCGTGGTGACGGCCATGGAAGAGGCCGCCGACACCGAAGTGAGTCCATATATACGGTGTGTGTGTGTGTGTGTGTGTGTGTGTGTGTGTGTGTGTGTGTGTGTGTGTTTAAATGGGTGTGTGTTGAAATACAGCGACGTAATGTCTGTTCGTTGTGAATCAGCATGCTTGTGCCTGACTCACAGTGTCCCAGCCAGGCCCCTATCAACTTTTGTGTCACTTTGAATTTGCGTTAAATACAGCAGCCCAACAACAACCCACCGGCCGTAACTGAATTTGTGCTCTGTGTGTGGTCAGTAACCTCATTTGTATCCCGGGCTCTGCCGTGAACAATGAACCCATCTGTGTCAGGACTTCTAAATTGAAAGAAATCACGCTGTCGCTGGTGCTGTCACAATCTAATAAAGGGAGATTGAGTGCATGTCCAAATCTATTGTTAGCCCAGTCCTGATTCTAACCTCGCAACGCTGCCAAGGTCTGTAGAACCAACCAGTGTGGTTCTATCCCAAGTTATTCTGGGATCCAGCAGTCCTATTATGTTATAGCAGAACTTCAGATCAAGCAGTCCTACTGTGTTATAGCAGAACGTCTGAACTTCTGATCCAGTAGTCCTACTGTGTTATAGCAGAACGTCTGAACTTCTGATCCAGTAGTCCTACTGTGTTATAGCAGAACTTCAGATCAAGCAGTCCTACTGTGTTATAGCAGAACGTCTGAACTTCTGATCCAGTAGTCCTACTGTGTTATAGCAGAACTTCTGGGGGGAAACCAGAAACGACAAGGGGCGGAGTTACGTCTTGTTTCCCGTCTTCTGAGTTATTCTCATTTATTCACACAAGTGAATGCGACTTTAATACGTGTATGTCTACAGTGGTCTGCAAAGTGTTGATTTCACCACTCCAGGCCAAGTTTGTGTTCACCCACATTTGAGCTCATCTGCCATCAGACTTCAGATATGAATCTAAAGTCTGACTTTACATTTACATTTAGGGCATTTGGCAGACTCTTTTATCCAAAGCGGCTTACAAAGAGTACATTTGTTATATCGCTGTGGTACTTAAAGATAGGTATAGAGCTGTTTTCGAGCATTCATAGTTACGAGGCTAATAGAACGAGTTTCATAATTGCTAAGTTGCCTGCATAAATCGCTGGGGTAAGAGCAGACGTGCAATTTTGAGCGCATTACCAACATCTAAGAACAATACAATATGCCAAGCGAGTTAGTGCTAGGGTTAGCAGAGGAAGGGGGCGGGGGGGGACTATGCAGAGTCCAGGTAAACTCTGAACAGGTGGGTCTTGAGTCTCTTGCGGAGATGTCGGCCGTCCTGACATCGGCCGGGAGCTCATTCCACCACTCCAATCACAAAATAATTCTCTAATAATTCCCTCCCAGGTGGGCTTTGCCTCCGTGGTTCTCCGGGTCCCCAGCCTGGAGACGGGGCGGTGCAGGGCCACGGTGACACGGACGGGCCTCTTCGGCGGAGTCACCGTGACCTGGAGCGCCGGGTACCCACCACCGGGCCTGGCTCCGGCCGGGTTCTCCCCTGGAGCCGTCAGCCCCACAACAGGTATCAGACCTACAGTGGATGAGTCTAACCGATGAACCCACCAGATCATGTGATGATGTCATGTGACTGATAATGCAGACAGGCACCGCAACAACAACCTGCATGCAACTGTCTGTACAAAGAACAGGCCACCAGTAACGGGGACCCAGACCACGGTCCACCCTATAATAACACACGCTGTTCGTCTTCTGCTACCGTAGGCTCCATGACCCTGGCCCACGGAGAGAGGAGCACGTCCATCGCTCTGTTGGCTCCGTGGAACGCCGCGGATCCGGCAGCCTTCGCCATACACCTCACCGATGCCCACGCCAGCCCCTCTACCAATGCCACTAATGCCACCGCTGCCGCTGCCGCCACCGTCCGACTCAGGTGAATATCCAACACAATGTCGTCGCCGTCCTCCTCCTCTGTGTGCTTTGAGATCTCTGAGGATCGTAGGAAGTGTACAATAACGGGTACAGGTACAGGAATAGTTTTTGATTGTTGTAAGTTAACATAAGTCGTGTCTGACTGGACGTGCTTCTGATTCTGCCGCCCAGGCCTGGCTTCACAGTGGCGGAGGTGGAGCCGCTGGGAGTGTACCGGTTCTCCCACGAGTCCCGGCAGGTGGTGGCGGTCGTGGACAACGAGGACGGCGTCCGCCACAACATGACGCTCTACGTGCAGCGACTCTACGGCGCCCGCAGCGGCCGCGCCCGCCTGTCCTACGTCACGACTGCGGAGGACTTTGTGGGCGGCACCGTGACCTTTGACTCGCCGCGCCAGACCAACGCCTCGCTGCGGCTCGCCGTCGTCGTCGTCAGGGGCGACGAGTACGTCTTCTACGTCAACCTGACGGAGGTTGTGGTGCTGACGCCCTCGGACGTAGCGGCGACGCCCACGCCGATGCTGGACCCAGCCCACCGCCCGCGCCTCGACCCCCGGCACAGCGTGGCCCAGGTCACCGTTCGGGCCAGCAACACCACCGCTGGAGGAGGAGATGGAGGAGGAGATGGAGGAGGAGACGGAGGAGGAGACGGAGGAGGAGGCCTGCTGAGCATCGGGCCCGGCCTGGTCCACACGGCGGAGGACCCCGAGGAGCCGGGGGGCCCGCAGCAGAAGAGGGTAGAGCTGAGGGTTCGGAGGGAGGCCGGCCTGGACGAGGCCGTCAGCGTGCAGGTCCGCACATACGGAGGTGTGTTACTGTTCTTGTTGTCGTTGTTGTTGTTGTTGTTGTGTTGCATTGCTTGAGGATGCCATTGTGCGAGTGTGTGTGTTTGGTGGCTGGCTTATTTGGCCTCACCTGGCCCAGTTAGAGTCTACACGCCCCACCCCACCCCCCAGACTCTAATTGGGCCAGGTGAGGCTGCAGCCCCACCCATCCCAGACTCTACCTGGGCCAGGTGAGGCTGCAGCCCCACCCATCCCAGACTCTACCTGGGCCAGGTGAGGCCAAATAAGCCAGCCACCAAACACACACTCTCACAGCCATTTGATGATGTTGTTGTTACTTATGGATCAAAATTGGTTGAAGTTATTTCTACTATAACTTAATAGTCATGTGACAGCTTATTATTTCCACATGGTTTGTATAACAGCCCCACAGGCGGAAAGAAAAGAAAAAATCACTTGTGTTGTGATTTTGTTTATTTGTTTACAGAATGCGACTTCAAATGTTCCAAATCATTTTGTTATTCTGAACAAAGCCCTCAGACTGTAGTTAGTGTGATGATGAATGATTTTGATCTGGAGCACAGAGCTCCAGTCTACAGGACTAGGGTTTTGGGTTAGGGGCCACCCACGGGCCCAGGGCCACCCCACGGGCCCAGGGCCTCCCCACCACCCACATCTTGTAACCTGTGATCGCTGCTGGGTGCTTGTTTCCCTGCAGGTGGAAGCACGGTGAGCACCGTCTCTCTGCCCTTCGCCCCCTCGGAGTACAACGGCACGGTGCTGGCCCGGGAGGGCGAGGACTTCCGGCTGGACTCCAGGCTGGTGCAGCTGCAGCCCGGCCAGAGCGAGGCGGTGGTGGTGCTGCTCATCCTGGACGACGCGGAGCCCGAGGGCCCGGAGGCCTTCTTCGTGTTCCTCAGCGACCCCCAGGGGTCAGGCGTGCAGATCGTCGAGGCTCCCGACCAGCACGGCTATGGGCCCTTCGCCAAAATCATCATCCTTGGTAAAAAAAAATTCTTTCAGTCACAATTTCCGTAATTTTCTCAGTTTATGTTTCCATTGCTCTTCTAATATGCATTACGATAAGATAAGAGATAGAACTTTATTAATCCCGAAGGAAATTCTTGTGCCAGAGGTTGCTCAAAATTAACAACATAAGAATAAAAACAATAGAATAATAAATGTAAAGTGTATACGCCTAATAGAATAACAATAAAAGTTAAAGTTAACTATAAAAGTTGGCAATGGAATTGAAAAGTATGATTGCACATGATACTGAGTATATTACACATGATGTTGAGAATGATGAGAATGATGCATTGAACGTGACCATACAGGTACTCGTCAGTATTTAGTCATTTTAGCGAGCGCTTTCATTGAAAGCTACTTATGAATTCAGAAGTGTGTCATTGAGGAAAACAAAGGGAATGTGAGGCTTCTTGCCAAGTGTGCCGATATCGGTGTTGAGCCCAGAACCGTTCAGCTGGGAGTCAAACCGTTTAGCTTACAAATGACACATTCATCAAGGATAAAGATGTGGGTTCCCTACTCGGTCAAAGAGGGGGGGGGGGTTCTCCCCTCCTCGTCATCAGACCTTTGTCGTCATGGATACGGCCCAGTTCCGCTCCTGCTACGATTTGATCAGGATGTAGGTCAGCTTTACCTCCACACTAATCGACCATCGGTGGTTTCGGGCCTTGAGGGTTGTCGTGGCAACTCCTAATTGGGATATTGCGTCTTGGACAGATGACACTTCTAAATGCAAGAAGCACACAATAGTCACAGCATCCAAGAGTGTTTAATGCATGCATGCATGTCTCCTCTCTATAAGAGGGAGCCCCCGGCATAGTGTAACACTCTCCACACACAGGAGGAGGAAAGCAACATAGAATAGGATAAAACAAAGCGAAATAGGGATTTTTTTCCATCACAGGCTGAACGCGATGGTCATACGGGCGATCATGCACATGTAGGTGTGCGTGTGTGTGTGTGTGTGTGTAGCGGTCATGAAATCAGTTTAAACCCTGGTGGTGGATAATCACACCCCTCCCTCACTTATCTGTATCTCTCTCTCTCTCTCTCTCTCTCTCTCTCTCCCCCTCCCCTCCCAGGGAGTGACTTCCACAACGGCATCGTGGGCTTTGGCCCGGGCTCACTGCTGGGTCAGACTCTGGAGGAGGACTCGGAGAACAGGACCGCCGTGCTGGTCGTGCAGAGGCAGGAGAACAGGTAGCGCTCAGGGCCGCTCCAAAGTACCGTTAGCATTAGCGTGACGATTCTGTACTTCACAGTACTTAATCATTCGTCATTTTGTCTGCCCGAGGTGTCGATGTGTAGATACAGAAATAGAATAGAATCCAATATGAATAAAATATGAGCACAAATATAGACACAAAAAGCCCCGCCAGGAATAAAGAATATATGAAATATAGAAAAATATCCATGTACATGATTATGAGGGAGGGAATCGCATGTGTGTGCATGTGTGTGTGTAACATAGGATCATGTTTTGCTTTTACGTGGGTCAAGATCAGGGGTGTCAAACATGTGGCCCTCATGAGGCAATTTTATAAAAATTGATTGATTTCTTCTTTCTTCATGATTTCTTCACTGTATCCATAATCACACAAAAAATGTATTGAAATTCCTACAAATAACCACGAAGCTGCACAGGTTGCAATGTGCATTTTCTGAGTTCAGGGAGCTGGAGATGGAGCTAAGACTCACACTCACACGCTCACACTTTTCAGTCAACCCTTCTGACAATGCAATGTGATGCTGTGCCCCCTCCTAGCTAAGTGTCGAGGTGTCCCTGAGCAAGACACCACCTAACCCTAACTGCTCCTGACGTGTTGGTTGTTACCTTGCATGGTTGGCACCACCGTCGGTGTATGAATGGGTGAATGTGAGGCAATACTGTAAAGCGCTTTGGATAAAAGCGCGACATAAATGCAATCCATTTACCATTTACTAACCCCCCCCTCACCCCTGTCTCCCCACGGTGCAGGGCGTTTGAGGACGTGCAGGTCTTCTGGCGCGCTACGTTCAGCAAGGTGATCCCGGCGCTGGTCCGCGACGGGGTCAACCTGACGCGAGAGCTGCTCCACACCGCGGGCGCCGTGGTGTGTCTGAGCGGACAGACCCGATGCCTGCTCACGGTGGAGGTCCGCGCCGATCAGGTCAGAGAGTTCAATAACTTTTTTATATCCAAAGCAAGTACACAATAAGTACATTTGTTGAAAGAGACAGCAATATATATCGCGTGTACATAAGGATAGAGCAGGATTCAAGCATTCATAATAAAGGTTAATAAGACGAGTTTCATAATTGCTAAGTTGCCTGCATAATAGCTGGGATAAGAGCGCATTCTGAGTGCATTACCAAATCTAAGAACATACAATATGCTAAACAATGCCAAGTACTATTATTTTAGTGCCAAGACGTGCAAAACATGCAAGTTCGTGCTAGTGTTAGGAGAGGGATTGTTTGATTATACCGTATATTATATATATTGTGCACTGCAGGGTTACTGTTAGTCTGATATTAGGGCCAAGCAGCATTTATTTAGAATTATTCATTTATTAATAACATTAAAGGTTTGAAAGTTCCCGTACAGACAGACAGACGGCCCAAATATTTGTAGCCACGAGCAAACCACCTACGACTGGGTCACTCTTTGGACAAATGTGCTTATTTTATTGACAGTGGCTTTGGACCAAAGTGTCTGCCAAATGCCCTCAATGTAAATGTAATGTAAATGTGGTGCGATTTGCATACGTTCACTGGGTTAAGACGGCGCGTGGGTAAGCAGATGCATGTCAGGGAGACTAGGAACGAGGTCAGGACGACGGCAAACAATCTTCAGAAGCACCACTGTTTTAGCGGTTAAGGAATAAAGGCCTTCTTCATAGGTTTTCTGAGATCAGAAAAAACTCCCGGATTCGACGTCTACCTTGTACAGTTCCACAGAACTGGCCGATATTCGGACGGTACTAGAGAATAGGAGGCTGTCCGTCAAACCTACTGAGATCTGGCTCCGGCCTCCAAGCCCCGCCCCCCCCCTTCAGACCCCACTAGTCTACCCTATCGCTGAGGAGGGGGGAGGCCTGAAGACTCTCAGTGGTCAGTGGTTCAAACCCCATTGTGTTGAGTGTAGCTTCTAAATAAATCCAAATGTTTAAAGAGGCACAACAGAATAATTCACGGCTACTACTAAGAACGCATACACATGATGCCCGACACATTATTAACAATGGATTACATGCATGCGTGGGCCCCCGTGACACACCAAGAACGACTCATTTTGAATTGGAACGTGCAGCCGCCCTCTGCAGTAGCAAAGTAGACAAATCTGAGCGATTGTTCAGTGGGTGGTCCTGGCGGCAAGCCTCATAACAGTCACCAGAACGGCCCCCCCGTCGGTCTGTAGTCAGTCACGCTTGTTCTTCTTCTCCTCTCCTTTGCGTGGGTCATTTGACGTCCCGCCATGTGACAGTGTGGGCGTAGCAGCGTGTGTCAGCAGCTGAATGTCAGATGAACGCACAGATCTATTTGCTGAATCTCTATCATGGGCCGATACTGGGTAGAATGGACAGGCCTTGGTGGTCTTTGCGCTCGAAAAATCGGAATCAGAATCAGCTTTATTGCCTTAGTTGTTACAAACAAGGAATGCGCTTTTGTGAAATTGGTGCCGAACATTGAACATTAAACATGAAACAAGTAATAATATAGAATAAATTACAAAAATATAATGCATTTAGAGATCCAAGACTGAGGCAAGGAGGAAAATCTTTATCCTCCTCCTCCTCAAATTTCTTCCTCTTCTCTTCTTCTCACCTGCGTGCCAGGAGCCCGAGGAGCAGAGCTGGTTCCTGGTGGAGATCTACCAGGTGGGGGCCGGGGCCGCCATCAACCAGACGGCCCGCTACGCCAACGTCACGCTGGCGGAGAGCGACGGCCCGGCCCCGGCCCCAGCCCCAGCCCCGGCCCCGACCCCGGCCCGGCGCGACGACGGCAACGGTAGCCTCATCTACTTTGCGGTGGGCTCCCGGCTGCCCGTGGCCACGCTGAAGAGCAGGCAGCTCCACCTGCAGGTGTACCGGCAGGCCGGCTTGGCCAGGGTCACGTCGGTGCGCTACCGCACGCTGGTGAGTTGGGCCACGGTGGTAATAGTGGAGTGACGACGCAACAGATGCCACATGCATGGAACTACAAAAGCCTTGCAACACTGGATCATTTCATAGGGTTAAAGTGGTCATCTCAAGGATTTCCGTTTTGTACTCTTTGGCGACACTTATGGCAAAAAGGCGGCAATTGCATCCAAACAGTGTCGCATAGGTGATGCGTTCCGTTTTTGACTGTTTTCCTTCTTCTGAACGTCAAGTTTCTTTTTCTTTGTATTTGCACGTTTCATCGGTCTGTAGTCAACAATCTTTTCTTTCTTGGTTCAGCTATAGTAACAGTTTAATCCGTTTATTTCTTTGTCTTCTTCTTTTTGTTTAATGGTGGGTACTCCGTTTACTGTAGCAGAGACCGAAGAAACAGTACGTCACTTCCACTTATGCTCTCTGGTGGACATCCATGGGATCAATCACTGCTGGGTGATGGAGAAGGCGTCACTGACTGTGCACCGTGTTTTAAATCTTGCATGGGAAAGGCGACTCGCCACCCAGTCCGTAATATAAAAAATTACTTCAAATGCAAGGGCTTTCATCGGTGGACCATAGGCTCAGTCACCATTGTGTTAACTCGTTCGGCGACTTTGTGACATTTATTTCCAGGAAGATCTTTACTATTACTTTAAATATGGATCCTTCCATGAAACTACCTCACCATGTCGTCCATCCATCTTTCTCATCCACCCTCTATTCTCATTCCCCTCCTGTTGTCTCGCCCTCGCCTGCAGGAGCTTGCTCGACCCGAAGCAGTGGGTAACTCCATGATATGGCCCGCGATCGCCGGCCAGGACTTCCCGCAGCAAGAGGGCGAGCTGACCTTTGACCCGGGCCAGAGCATCGCTCCGCTGTCGCTCGCCTTGACGCCCGACCGGGCCTCGTCCAACCCCACTCCCAAGCGCTTCCGGGTGGAGCTCTACGGAGCCACGGGCGGTGCCAGGGTGCACACCGAGTTGGCGGTGGCCAACGTCACCCTGGTGTTGGACGCAGAGAGCGAGGCGGTGTGGGCGCTGCTGGACCAGCTGCAGCAGCGACCGCTGGATCCGGCCGTCATCGATCGCGTGCTGCAGGGGCTGATCAATAAGGTCACGGTGCTTCTCTCTCCGGAGCAGACCACCGGCATGCTGCAGGCTTTGGAGAAGGTGAGACACACTCACCAGGAGAGGGAGAGAGAACGCTGGCCTGTATTGTCATTCTTTGTCCACCTTTTTGGAAAGGAAATGTGTGGCTGGTGTTAAAGATGAAAAATGTCTTTAGCCTTTTCCATGCAAAGTATGGAATCCTCCTATGAGTGTGATTGACAAACATTTATATATTTAGTTATTTTAATTTACCTTTATTCCAAGAATGAAAATATATTAAGACCTAGGTCTCATTTACGATGGTGCCCTGGTTACATTTAGGGCATTTGGCAGATGCTGATGTCAAAAAACAGAGATGACACCGGTATTTGAAACCGCTTGGAATGGCTAATCACACTCACACATGGATAACCACGGATTGGACATACATGACCGACCGACGACCTCATGTTTTCCCGCCGCAGGTTCTAGCGGAGGCCGAGGGGAGCTCTCTGCCAGAGAGCAGCCGGAGCTTGACCTACGACCTCCTGTGTGCCATGGCCAACCCCAGCCAAGCCGACACTCGGGGCCTCAGCCAGCTGGCCCAGGTGGCCGAGCGGTTCGCCTTCTCCCTCCTGACGGAGAGACAGTGTGGAGAGCCCGGTCAGCGGTCAGTATCCTCCACTTTCAGCACAAAGTGTGAGCGTGACCCCCTCTGGTGACATCACAAGTAGGAGTGCGTCCACCCAGATGATGTGTGACGGGGATGGATCAGCCGACCGGACCAGTTGATACAGTCTACTGGGCAGACTGGTTGACTCATCTGTCCATCATACATCATCTGGGTGGACGCTCCCACTTGTGATGTCACTAGAGGGGTAGTCACGTGACTATTTTGAAATGGCCTTTAACGGCTAATCACTCTCACAGGTGTGAAATAAGGGCCCTTTTAAACCTTTTACAGAATGTTTTTAAACGTACATGGTAAATGGACTGAAACTCCTTCATTCCCACTTCCATGTCCATTTTAAACAAGGCCAAATAGACTGTCTGGACTCTTATTTACTGTATTTATGGAATTTTAGTTTTAATGATCGTCATTTTAGAGTCTCTCATGGGGTGTATGTTTTTTTTATGTTTGTGCGCCCCTAAAATAAGATAATTTTAGATAAGATAATTTATCATTTTGTTTCCCCCCCCCTCTCAGAGGTATCACCGTGCTGGACACCTGCCCCTACCTCTCCATCTCCGCCTTCCACTGGTACCCGACGCAGATCAACGGCTACGTCTACACGGGACGCCACGGCGACACCTTCCAGCTGCCCGACGCCCTGCTGGAGGTCCCGCCCCTTCCTCCCCCCACCGCCGGCGCCGGGTCGATGCTCCCGTCGTCCGCCTGCCGCAAGCTCCAGCTGAGCGAGTACACCACCGACCACTGGTTCGTCACCGGTGGCAAGAGCCTCGCCCTCAATGGCAAGGTAGGTATAGTGCCCCCTAGGAGGACACCGTCATCATTTACATTTACGTTTACATTTAGGGCATTCGGCAGACGCTTTTATCCAAAGTGACTTGCTAAGAGTATATTTGTCGAAGGAGAGACAGCAATATATCACTGTGGTTCATAAAGATAAGAATAGAGCAGGTTTCAAGTATTCATAATTGCAAGGTTAATGGAACCTAATAGTTTCATAATTGCTAGTTAGCCTGCATAATAGCTGACATAAGAGCAGAAGTGCCATTCTGAGTGCATTAGCAACATCGAAGAACATACAATATGCTGGACAATGCTATGTACTATTAATAATGCAAAGAAGCACCAACACACTAGTTAGTGCTCGGGTCATTTCTTATTCAATCCCAAAACTAAAAGTGTGGGAGTGTGTGTGGGTGTTTGGTTGCTGGCTTAATTAGGGCACCTCACCTGGCCCAGCTAGAGTCTAGGGTGGGTGGGGCTACACACCTGAGGTGCATTGCCTAAACAGTGCACCACAGGTTAAGTCAGCCACCAAACATACACACTCCCACACACTCCTATACTCCAGAGCAGCACCTTTATGTTGTTTATAATGTTGGAATCAACCTTATACAAACAATCATGAGGATAATACTATACAATATTTATTCTTAGGTGTACAGTGTAGTGAATCTATATATACCGTATACATATTTCCTCAGGTACAATCTGTGATCAACACTCTCTGATCCTTACTCAAGCCTTTACTTAAAAATAGATCTGAAACAATGCAGCATTACATACTTGTATAACTACTGTCACCAGGTGGCAGTGTTGACCCAGGCCATTTCTCTCTCTTTCTCTCTCTCTCTCTGAATATCTCTCTCTCTCTGGATATCTCTCTCTCTCTTTATGTGTACCCTTTTCTGGCTCTCTCCAGGTGTTCTCGGTCAGCCTGCAGGACAGGGGGTCGCGGCCCCTGGCTGAAGGCAGCAGTGTGGTGTACCGTATCCACACCGCGGGGTCACAGGTGCGAGCAGGCCGGTCCCTGTGTCTCCTCTGGAACCAGGCGGCAGAAAGGTACACACAACACGACCTGCACGTCCGCAGATGTCACAGGGCACAGTGCAATCATGGAATATGATATAAACAGTTAAGAGTTAAGAGCGGTTGTCTGGCAACCGGAACGTTGCTGGTTCGATCCCCGGGCTCTGCCTAGCTAAGTGTCGAGTTGTTGTTTGAGTGTGATAAACTCACTTTAAACCAGCATATTCTTACATTTACATTTAGGGTCCAAAGCGACTTACAAAGAGTTCATTTGTAAAAAGAGACAGCAATATATGGCTGTGGTACATACAGATAAGAATAGAGCAGGTTTCAAGCGTTTATAATTGCAAGGCTAATAGAATCGCTAGGTTTGCCTGCATAATATTCTTCAGCATCACATATGTGTACACGTGTGTACTTTGGCGCACGACCCCATGGACGCTTATCTGAAACGCCTCACGCCCACTCTGCAGGGGCGGGAGTCCTCGTTCATTTCAAATAACTTCCTGTGTCGGGTCAACTATGTCCCCCAAGGCTTCCTGTTAGAGACGTACGCACTGGGCCTGTTCCCCGCCCTGCGTGTCCCAGGACATTGCAGTGGCCTGGAACAGCAGTTGGCAAGAACAGGATGTTACAAAGTTCTGGCTGCTCCAGTGGGCTCAGCAACAGATATATTCCAACTACAAGATACATTCCAGACCAAAAAAGCAGAAAAAAGTTTACAGAGAGAGAGAGAGAGAGAGAGAGAGAGAGAGAGAGAGAGAAGAGAGGCAGAGAGAGATACGGAGAGACAGGCAGATGGAGACAGGCAGAGATGGAGACAGAGAGACAGAAAGAGACAGAGAGAGAGGGAGACAGAGAGAGAGGGAGACAGAGAGACAGAGAGAGAGAGAGAGACAGAGAGAGAGGGAGACAGAGAGACAGAGAGAGAGAGGGAGACAGAGAGACACTGCATCGCTGTAACCTTCTGTGTCAGGCCGGCTCCTGACAACGTCATACAGAATTAATAATTATTGTTTTGCACATTTTCCTCCTTCTCCTCCTCCGTCTCCTTCTTCTCCTTCTCCGACTCATTCTCCTCTTTCTTCTCCTCCTTCTCCTCCATCTCCTCCTCCTCCTTCTTCTCCTCCTTCTTCTCCTCATTCTTCCTCCTTCTCCTCCTTCACCTCCTCCTCCTTCTCTTCCTCCACCACTACTTTGCGTCGGCTGCACCTCCAGCTGGCTGTCGGAGGAGCAGTTCTGCTGGGTGGTGGAGGAGGGCAACCGCTACGTGGAGTGCGCCTGCTCCCACCTGTCCGTCTACACCGCGCAGGCCGCCATGGGCTCCTCCTACAACGAGGCCTTCTACGCCTCCGGATTCATCTGCATTTCGGGTACGGGGGCGGCGAGAGTCGAGACCCGCCTTTAACATCTGGGGGGTTTTTATCTACGTCTGCATCTGGGATCGTCGAGCGTGAGCGTGGGTGGATCCCGGCTACACAGAGACCACTGTCGGGGACCCGCCAAATTATGGACAAAAAACGGGTTGTAATTGGGGGCGGCAGTAGCTCGGGAGGTAAGAGCGGTTGTCTGGCAACAGGAGAGGTTGCTGGTTCGATCCCCGGGCTCCGCCTCTAGCTAAGTGTCAAGGTGTCCCTGAGCAAGACACCACCTAACCCTAACTGCTCCTGACGTGTTGGTTGTTGGCACCGCCGTCGGTGTGTGAATGGGTGAATGTCAGGCAATACTGTAAAGCGATTTGGATAAAAGCGCAATATACATGCAATCCATTTACCATTTAATTGAAATGTGTGTGGGCTGGACATGATGACTGAACTTGGAAGTTTTCTCCTCCCGCCAGGCTTTGCGTTGGCCATCGTGTCCCACCTGCTGTGCTCCCGCTTCCCCATGTTCACCGCCAAGCTGCTCACCCACATGATGCTGGCATGCCTGGGCACCCAGGTAAGCCCTCCTCAGCACCATCACACACGCGGACCCGAGTAGTGTGCAGGTCCTGGTCCTGGTCCTGGTCCTGGTCCTGGTCCTGGTCCTGGTCCTGGTCCTGGCCTGCACACTACACGACATGACTTTCCATGTTGTTCCATCACCTGTCTTGTTTGCCTTGTCTTGTAATCGTGTGTCCTGACGACGTTGATGACAGACAATTGAAGATACTGTATCGCCAACGAGTTTGTCTCGTCTCCAAACTATGCTTTAAGTCGAGAAGACGTGAACGAGGACGGGCCGCTTCCAAAATGAGGCTTGTGGTCCAAGTTGTTTGTGTTGCGGCAAAAAACAAGAAGGGGAAGGAAATAAAATAATATCACACCCCGGGAGAGGTGAGGAGGGGAGGTGAGGTGAAGGGAGGTGGGGGGGGGGGATTTGGTGCTTCGTCAGACTGGGGCCTGGTCACAAACTGTCCTCTGGCATCCAGTGGAAGACAACGCACAAGGTTTTTGCCGAGTCTCACTTCCAAGACAAGAAGAAATGACCGAGCTTGAAAGCAGAAGAACGGTGAACCTTTTAGAAAATGGCCACCATCTAATCTCCGAGTTTGTATGATTCAATCACCCCCGGCAGTCAGTCGCGTACATTATGGGCGGCAGTAGCTCAGGAGGTAAGAGCAGTTGTCTGGCAACTGGAAGGTTGCTGGTTTGATAAGCGGGTTCTGCCTAGCTAAGTGTTGAAGTGTCCCTGAGCAAGACGCCACCTAACCCTAACTGCTCCTCACGTGTTGGTTGTTACCTTGGCACCGCTGTCGGTGTATGAATGGGAGAATGTGAGACAATACTGTAAAGTGCTTTGGATAAAAGAGCTATATAGATGCAATCTATTGACCATTGTGATGAATAAATACAGCACATAAAAAGCCCCCGAAACGGCACCGCGGGCACACATGAGCTGAACACACACTGGAGAATCTCGGCGGTGGCGGCCATGTCTTTTGCGGCCCCCAGCGCCCCCTTGACAACAGAACCATGCCCCCCCCCTCACCCTCCTCCTCCTTCTCCTCCTCCTCCTCATCCTCATTCTCCAGCCCCAACCCCGCACACCTGGCCCATAAAAACGCAAGCTGCCGAGTTATGGTCGAGGTTTACCGTCCGGGTTTCTGGCGCCCTTGGCAAGCTCACTCGTGTGCGAGCAGTACATATGTTGTGTGCGTGAGTGTGAGTGTGGGTTGCGGTAATTTTCCACTTGTGTTCAGTTGCCATTTTCGCGGACAAACACGAGCCCCGATGAGGCAGACTGTCGTCGGGCCACACACCGTCCAGCGCCCAACCTGTTTATGGCCCCCGGCCGAGGCTCAACCCAAGAGGGTTTCGGGTGGAAAATTCCATCCAGACTGAAGTCTGGACGGTCTCTTGTGTCTGACGCGGTACTGTAGATCGTGTGGATGTGCTGTGACGATGGCGCTAGTGTCATTTGTAAAGCTAGCTCTTTCTCTACTGAGCTTTAGATGGCTCTTGATGGACGACAACAGTGTCCTGAGAAATGGGCGACTACAGTGTCCTGAGAAATGGACGACTACAATGTCCTGAGAAAGAAGGTCGCCTGTGTCCTTTTCGGCGCCGTTGTCCGATAAAGAAACGATCATTGTTGATACGTGTTGGAAATCGGAGTTGGACTGATTCTGGTAAAGTTTCCTGAAGTCTCTGTCGCAGAACAGACATCTTTCTCAAGTCTGGAATATATCATTGCAACGTCTTGCAATGTTTGGAGGAGAAAGCCACCTGTGGTTCATCATCTGTGGAGTTGTGTGTGCCCGAATGAAACATTGACAAGCCACAGCCAGTGTTGAGAAATAGTTGTGTAGAAATAGAGTGTATTTTCTCAAAGTAACACGTCTGTTAAGTTACTTGGCTAAGCTCACGTGAGTAGACGGCCTCTCTGACGCCTCAGAGAAGGTGTGGAGTTCTCTGAAAATGCATTGCTTGAAAAGTCACTCAGGTTATATATCGGAATGATTAACTGCCTTTTAAGGCTGTGTGTGTGTGTGTGTGTGTGTCTGTCTGTGTGTGCGTTTGTTTTGTTGACACGCTACTTGGAAGTGAATGGAGGTCAGCAAACAGACCAAGCTCCAACACACGGGTTATATTTAACTTGCCCCAAACGTTCCCGCGTACAGAAACCCTAAAACCCTTACCGTCCTATCGTCCTATGCTAGGTACTGGTTGACATAGCGGCGTTTGAATGTGTCAGCGTTTCAATCGACTTCTGTGGGACATAGTTCATATTCACCGTCTATCAAATGTTGTTAAAATATAGAACACATGAATGAACTTAAAATCTTATGGTGGACATTGACGAAACGCTGATGGGTCCATAATTGGCGTTCAGCTCATCAAGTAGCTGCTAACTTTCGTTTTAGTTTTGTTTTAATACAAATAGTTTAATTGGAGCTTAAAAAAAAGAAGACATTGTTCAACCCTCACTCGAAGTGAGCGGCCAAGAAGTATGTTTGACATGCGGTGCTGGAAGGTGTTCTGTCTTGGTGTCAGCGTTCCTGTGAAGTACCAGTGCCTCGCGCGTGTGTGTGTGCACCTGTTGTGTGTGTGTGTGTGTGTGTACACCTGTTGCATGTGTGTGTGTGTGTGTGTGTTATAGCAGGTCAGGCCTGTTACCCCTTCCCACAGCGAGACAACTGAAGATTGTCTCTGTGGAATGGAAATTTACCTCTGTGTGTGTGTGTGTGTGTGTGTGTGTGTGTGTGTGTGTGTGTGTGTGTGTGTGTGTGTGTGTGTGTGTGTGTGTGTGTGTGTGTGTGTGTGTGTGTGTGTGTGTGTGTATTAGGACTCGTTACACACGTTACTGATTTAATACTGGTTTATTTCGCCATTTGTCATTGTATTGATCGATCGTGGTCAGTGGTCATAAATACCATTGTAGTAAACTCCGAAATATGATTGAAGTGGCTCACAATAGGAGTTCAAGTTAGTGTATTGTCATTCATTCATATACACAGAATACAAGAACGAAATTGGTTGATGTTCTGTATAACCTTTCACCAGCAGGGTTTTAATGCATTTCCACAACAACCCCCACAACTGGTTTCCTCTCATTCCTCATGGAGCTCAGCACTTAATTGAGAATGTGCCTCACACTCCATCGCGTCCATCAAAAGAACATATTAAAATAGTGTTATCGTGCTATGATTTCACTTCCTCCTCTGTATCTGGGGAGAAGTGATATAGTCGCCTATTGTTGCGACAAAGGCTTTTGCAATCAGCTGCAGAACATGTGTGTGGCTGACTAGTTTCAGGGGGGAAACGGTTTAGCATTTTACTGCGCGATTGTCTGGAAATCACGTCAATATATACACTCACCGCTAGTACCGGGTTGGACCCCCTTTTGCCTTCAGAACTGCCTTAATTCCTCGTGGCATAGATTCAACAAGGTGCTGGAAACATTCCTCACAGATTTTGGTCCATATTGACATGATGGCATCACGCAGTTGCTGCAGATTTGTCGGCTGCACATCCATGATGCGAATGTCCCGTTCCACCACATCGCAAAGGTGCTCTATTGGATTGAGATCTGGTGATTGTGGAGGTCATTTGAGTATAGTGAACTCATTGTCATGTTCAAGAAACCAGTTTGAGATGATTTGAGCTTTGTGACACGGTGTGTTATCCTGCTGAAAGTAGCCATCAGAAGATGGGTACACTGGTCATAAAGGGATGGACATGGTCAGCAACAATACTCAGGTAGGCTGTGGTGTTTAAACGATGCTCAAATGGTACTAAGTGTGCCAAGAAAATATCCCCCACACCATTACACCACCACCACCAGCCTGAACCATTGATACAAGGCAGGATGGATCCATGCTTTCATGTTGTTTACGCCAAATTCTGACCCTAACATCTGCATGTTGCAGCAGAAATCGAGACTCATCAGACCAGGCAATGTTTTTCCAATCTTCTATTGTCCAATTTTGGTGAGCCGTGCGAATTGTAGCCTCAGTTTCGTGTTCTTAGCTGACAGGAGTGGCACCCGGTGTGGTCTTCTGCTGCTGTAGCTCATCTGCTTCAAGATTCGACGTGTTGTGCGTTCAGAAATGCTCTTCTGCATACCTCGGTTGTCACGAGTGGTTATTTGAGTTACTGTTGCCTGTCTATCAGCTCCAACCTGTCTGGCCATTCTCCTCTGACCTCTGGCATCAACAAGGCATTTCTTCACCCAGAGAACTGCCGCTCACTGGATATTTTCTCTTTTTCGGACCATTCTCTGTAAACCCTAGAGATGGTTGTGCGTGAAAATCCCAGTAGATCAGCAGTTGCTGAAATACTCAGACCAGCCCGTCTGGCACCAACAACCATGCCACGTTCAAAGTCACTTAAATCACATTTCTTCCCCATTGTGATGCTCGGTTTGAACCTCAGCAGATCGTCTTGACCGTGTCTACATGCCTAAATGCATTGAGTTGCTGCCATGTGATTGGCTGATTAGATATTTGCGTTAATGAGCAGTTGAACAGGTGTACCTCACAAAGTGGCCGGTGAGTGTAGTTTTTAAAGGCACAGGAATTAGCTCCACAACAGCACAACTCCATAGGTTGTAGGTTGACATTTTTTACAATTTAAAAGGAGCAGTTGTTTTAAAGGTGGTGAAATGTCTCATGTGATCTTCAACATAGTAATCTATGCAGTAAGTAATTTTGAGACTCATTTCCACCAACCTGTTATGACGCATAACGTTATGATAAACAATATTCATACACAACGACGGCACTAGCTTTAAAAGTAAGTATAACATGAGGTTGTCGTGAGTCGTAACCATGGCGATGACACCCCCACATCCCTTCCTAGAACTCTCCGAAGCCAAACTCTCGAATTTGAACTGTTGAAACAGAGGGTTCACTGACACTTTAAAGTCTGATGGATCAAAACCGCCGTCGTGTCACTTCTGTCCCGTATGAGGATGATGGATCTCCAGGGACGGTTGATGGTGGACGACTTGTTTCATCCACTGCAGCAGAGCTAATATCTGGGAGGAGGAGGCATCAGGGACTAAGAGGGTCCCACATAATATAACCACGCTGCTGCTACTGCTGGTATTGGGGCACAAGGTCCCTAAGTGTGTGTGTGGTGGTGTGTGTGTGTGTGTGTGTGTGTGTGTGTGTGTGTGTGTGTGTGTGTGTGAGTGTGGCGTTGCGGGGGTTAAGGGTTACACCTGACACTCAATACGCAGACACACACACACACAGCAGCAGAGCTCCTGATGTGTCGCACAATCTTCTGGGCGAAGGTTCAGCACATGGGAAGACATCCAAAAGGGCTAAAGGTGTCCTTTGTTGTACCATTTTATCCCGCCGCCATCTCTCTTATGTGTTTAGGGTGTGGATGTACGTGTGTGTGTGTGTGTGTGTGTGTGTGGTGTGTGTGTGTGTGCGTGCGTGTGTGTGTGTGTGCATGTGTGTGTTATGCGTCCATGGGAAAGGAAGCAGGTTCTCTCCTCCGGGTCTCCGCCGTCGAATGCTAAACACATTTATTTCCATCTATTGTGATTTCACATGGCCTCCTGTACACACAGACATTTCTGATTCCAGTCGACTCGGTCTCTCCCTCATCGGTCGCTGGGTCATTTCTTTTGTCTCGCCTCCGTCCCCGGCTTGGTGTGTTCGCCACTTGACTCTTGGCTCCGGTTATGAACGACTTCCTGCGCTGCAAAACAACCTGGACTCACTCCAGGAGGGTGGGTGCGGGTGGAGAGGGCGTGTGTTGAGATGGAGGGCTGTGGATGCTGTCGCAAGTTATTTCTCACATCTTGCTGTCATTTCTTGAGCGAAACAGAGAGAGAGAGAGAGAGAGAAAGAGAAAGAGAGGAGAGCAGGAAAGGAGAAGTGTGAAATGCAAACTCTGAAGACAAAGACCTTTTTCGTTGTCGTCCAAAAAAGAAAGTTGTGCGTCTCAGCGTTGCGGTCACGGAGCCCACACTTCCTCAGGAAGTTTATCTGTTCTCAGGCCACAATCTGTCATTATATCAGTAAACTGTGCGTGTGTGTGTGTGTTTACGTACGTGTGTGTGTGTGTGTGTGTGTGGTGTGTGTGTACGTGTGTGTGTGTGTGTGTGTGTGTGTGTGTGTGTGTGTGTGTGTGTTACGTGTGTGTGTGTGTACGTGTGTGTGTGTGTGTGTGTGTGTGTGTGTGTGAGTGCGTCACTGACGTCAGGCATAATTCCCGACACCGCTTGTTTGGAGTGGAGAAACGGGGAGAGGAGAGGAGGAGAATAGGGGAAAGGGGAGGAGAGGAGGAGGAGGAGAGGGGATGGGTGAGGAGAGGAGAGGAAGAGAATAGGGGAGAGGGGTGGGAGAGGAGAGGAGGAGAGGGGATGGGAGAGGAGGAGGAGAAGAGGAGAGGGGAGAGGAGAGAGAGGAGATGGGAGAGGAGGGAAGAGGAGAGGGGAGAGGAGGGGAGAGGAGAGAGGAGAGGGGATGGGAGAGGAGAGGAGGAGGAAGAGGGGGGAGAGGGGTGGAGAGGAGATGGGAGAGGAGGAGGAGGGGAGAGGGAGGGGAGAGGGATGGGAGGAGGGAAGAGGGAGAGGAGAGGAGGAGAGCGGTTTGGCACGATGCTGACCTCTGTGCTGTGCCTGTGTTTCAAAGCCCACTCAGAGCTGGCTGGCGACACCATGCGTATGAAGTGACAGACTATAGGCCCATGAGACAACACGTTCGAGAGAGAGAGAGAGAGTGACGAGAGAGAGAGAGATAGAGAGCGCGTGTGTGTGTGTGAGAGTGTGAGAGTGTGTGTGTGTGTGTGGTGTGTGAGTGTGAGTGTGTGAAGGGTCTGTTGGGAGGTTTACAGGGTTTACGCTACTGGCAGACTGGCCACCGAGAGAGCTCTTGTTCTGTACTCAACGAACTACGGTGATGATGACCGAATGCAATAGACCAGCTTTACTGGCATGGGAAGTCAACATTTACAACGAAACAAAGGAAGATTAACAAAGTACTATAAAAAAAAAGAGTTCCAAAAAGACGCCAAAACCAAGGTGAAATATTGAGCTTGTAGTCCATACCAGTCATATATAAAGTCATTCCGTTTCTTCAGAATGATTTCAGGTCACATTCTCATGTAGTGCTAGGTAACTTAATAACTGCTTTAGTTTAGTGTCATGTAAACAAAAAGGGTTAGGTGTTGTTGCCCTCAGTGTGTGACCTATCTCTCGACGGACACCGTTGTGGAGGACCAAGGTCCAAACGGTAAACCATCTTCGGACATTTAGAAACCAGTTGAGGATACTTAGAAAGCCATTGCTCAGTCATTAACACAAATGTACGGGAGTCACGCATATTGCAGGAAATGATTCATACTGCAGGAAATGATTCACACATGCGCATTTATGTATGTCTGTGTGCGTGTGTGTGCGCATGCTTGTGTGTGTGCGATGTGTGCGTGCATGTGTGCTTCGTTGTGGTGTCTGTGTGTTGTCATGTGTGTGTGCTGTGCACCTGTGGGCGTGGTGTGTGTTATGTGTGTGTGCGATATGGTGTGTGCCAGTGGCGTGTGTGTATGTATGTCGTGGTGCGTATGCAGTGCGGGCGTTCCTTGTGTGTGTATGGCATAGCTGTGTGCGTGCCTTTGTGTATGGTCTGTGCGTGCGTGCACGTGTTCACGTGTGTGCCCTCGCGTGGTCCACACCGGGCGATGTTTGTTTGCGATGCCATTTGCTCGCCACCGCGATCGACGAACCACGCGGGGATGTTTGGTTTCCCCCCGGGCCGCCACGCTCGACGTCGGACTCTGCCCCCCGCGGTCAACTCACCACCACTGCGACCGCCGCCACTGCCCACGTGGTTGTGTGTACCCTTACCTCCCGCCACACATGGCGGTCACCCTCAAAACAAAGCATTGAACTTTCCCCCAATTCTCCGAAAAAGCACAGCAAACAAGAAGCAAGAAGGAGGCAGAGGTCACGGCAGTCTCCAACGCCACCAGGACTTTGTCACCTGCCACCTGCCGCCCGGCTGCCTGGGCTGACGGCCATGACACACACAGTCACACACACACACACACAAACACACACACACACACGCACACGCGCAGAGCAGTGCATGTGTCCGCGAGCCTGCAGGCGTTTTGATTGGTCGACGCCGCTGTCTGGTCTGGTCTGGTGGCGGCCGGACTCGCATGCGGCTGGTTCGGTTTGAAGCGTGCACCACCTGCACACACACACACACGCACGCACACACACGCGCGCACGCACACACACACGCACACACATACCCACACATCAGTTGAACAGGAGTTATGGTGTTTGGTTTGAAGGTAGTTAATACGTCGGCTCTTGTCAGTTCCGGTTCTTTGTCTTACAAGACAAATCGATAAAACAATGAAATGATGGAATTCCGATGAAGTCTTAAGAAATACAGTGCAATGCAGTGTTCATGTTACGTTGATGCCTTTAGGGCTCCTCCAACACAGAGACGCAGGTAGACGGTGAATGATAGCCGGTTTATTGCAGTTTCTCGGAAATAAATGAACAGAGTAGGTGGTGACCGCTAGCATGTTGGCGCTCTCACAGAATGAGCCTTTAGCCAAACCCATGGGCATTATTGACTGCATAATGTAGATGCAATATAACGTACAGAGGTCTCTCTTCAGCTCTGTCTCTCTCTGTCTCTCTATGTGTCCCAATGTGTCTGCCTCTCTCTCTGCCCGTCTCTTCATCTCGCTGTCTCTCTCTCTCTCTCTCTCTCTCTCTCTCTCTCTCTCTCTCTCTCTCTCTCTCTCTCTCTCTCCCTCTCTATCTCACTCTGTCTCTCTGTCTCTCTGTCTCTGTCTGTCTGTCTCTCTCTCTCCAGGCCAGGCCAGGGCTGCTTAAACCTGCTATGAAACACACACACACACACACACACACACACACACACACACACACACACACACACACACACACACACACTCCAATACAGCAACCGTTTTAACACCTGCAATTCCGGGATTGAATTCATATCAGTAGAATTCATATCAGCTGCTAAATGGCATGTGAATGAATGGAATGGTGGGTTATGTCATCGGTATGCACTCCTACGGCAGGTAGTTAGGTAGGTAGGTAGGTAGGTAGGTTGGTAGGTAGGTGATGACAACATACAGTTTCTATGAAAGTATTGCTTCATGATCCACTGGAACCCACTGCTAAATTGGAATTCTAATTAAAGCAATATCTATATCTATACTGTATTACTGTATATATATATATATTTGTTGTAACATCTAGGTTTATCTCGTGTCCATGGTTTTTTGGCTTTTTGCAAATCCTTTCCCAAACATACAGTAGCTCTCCGGTGAGTTCCGATTGGTTTTCCAAGTGCCAGCCTGTCCTGGACATCATTTAAGTTAAGTTAGAAAATGTAAAAATAAACCAATGGTTGAATTTGATGAACTTGCTCACCTCAACGCTATTCAGGTCAGTGTCACAATCGATGCAGTGTTGCCTCGTTATTATTAGAATTCCGGGTTGATCCGGATGAATATGTAGTGAATCACGTCCTCCACAGGACAGTATAGATTTGAGCAGACAAGAAGTAGTCTAGAAATAGAAATGGAAAGTCCTGCATAATGTTGTGTTTCCTTCCATGGAAAAAAAAAAGTTGATGAAGGGTGGATTGGGGTGGGGTGGGGACATAGCATGGAAGGAAATGGGATATTAACAGCTTTGTTCTCCTGCTAATCGGGGAAATCTGCTTCGTTAGTCACTCGTGAGAACCGAGTTTCCTCGATGTGTCTAACGAAACGAGACACAAAAATGGTAGATAGGCTCCTCTAGGGCTCTCTAAGGATCTATAGATCTAGATCTGCAACGGCCCGTCTGTCGTCCTTGCAATTTTAACGTTCAGGAGCACACATCTCGATGCAATAACTGTACCTACACACACACACACACACACACTCTCCGCCTAGCTAAGTACTCCCCCCCCCTAGCTGCTGGAGCCCTGCAGGGGGCGCTCTAGGTCCACAAAACCAGCTCAAACAAGTTTAGCAGTACTGGTGAGCTGCTCTCCTTGATCAATAGTCTCCCCTACTGGAGTCCAGTGCTTCGTTAACAACTGCATATCTATTTGGGGACAATGCAAATAAAAGAGAAAAGCAGGGCAGACTGGCGTTGTGGACAGACGGACGGATCGATCATCGAAACACACATCCGCACACAGCTTCTCAGAATCTCCAATGCGCAAATTGCAGAATGCCGGACGGATGTTGCTTAACACGCACGCACCAACCAAGGGAGACCTAAAGCACGTTGTACACGACACGATCTCACTCGAGAGCCTACAAAGAATGAAATAATGCTGCAGCAGCAGAGGGATTGTGTGTGTGTGTGTGTGTGTGTGTGTTGTGTTGTGTGTGTTTGTGAGGGCGTGTTAGCATGCACACCACGGCTCAGCGAATGGACCCCCCCCCCTCCAAGGCTGCATCTTGGTCTTCTAGCACAGACGGTATCGCTCCCGGATCAATCGTTGTTTTGGTCAGCACCGTATTCACTTTCGTCATACTTTTACACCTCCTCCATATCGCAATACCCCCGAAGTTGCAGCATCACTCTGCGCCCGTCGCAGCAGGACCGGGACTAGCACGCCGCAAATCAATTCCCGCGGTGATGCAACAGGTCACCATGGAAACAACGCCGCCACCCATCCATCTCTATACACGCGCGCGTGTTTGTGTGTGTGTTTGTGTGTGTGTGTGTGTGTGTGTGTGTGTGTGTGTGTGTGTGTGTGTGTGTGTGTGTGTGTGTGTGTGTGTGTGTGTGTGCGTAGCCTCATTTGGCTGTCCAGCTATGATGTAATCAAATTGAATTT
>PIJE02000637.1:15000-30000 GCA_002895965.2 Coryphaenoides rupestris | reverse complement strand
TGGTGGTGGGAGAGGAGGTGCGTGGACAGCAAACACTGGCCTGAGATAAGAGCAACCACCACCACCTCCTCCACCAACCACCACCCACACCCCCACACCCCCACACCACCACACCCCCAGCCGGTCCTTCCTCGCCGCTCAACCCCTTAATATCAACTCTGAGCTGGATGCTCCTCGCATTTTCCCACCCAGGCATGTGTCTTTTACTAAGTGTTTTGTATTGTTACCCGAGACACGCACACACAGGCACGCACACACACACACACGCACACACGCACGCACACACGCACGCACACACCCCGACCCCTATTATCAGCCTCACCCGCTCGTACAACTGAATACTCGACCACGTCTTCACCCGTGTCCTCCACCCAGTGGCCCATGTTACAGTGGGAACAAAAGCCCAACTGAGCTGTTCCTTGCCCAGCCCTCTGGCACCCACACACACACGCACACACACACACACACACACACACACACACGCACAGAACTGAATCCAGTTACAAGCACGTCAACACGGCCCGGCTATATCGTAAGCCTGGCCAGTCCTGCCCAGATGCCTACAGAGCAGACAGTAATGTTTAATTTTTCATTGAGTTTAGTTTGTTTGTGTTTTAGCGACGTACAACGTTGCTGTTTAAGCGTGGCTGCCGTGCAGGAGAACATATGGCTTATTTTAATCTGACAGACATGAACATTAACAGTGGATCGTTAACATCGACACATATTTACACTTGATAAGGAGGATAAGGATATCCTAGGAGGTTTCTTCTGAGCCGTGATAAGAAGGGAGGGAGAGGGAGAGAGATAGAGACAAAGAGAGATCCAGAGAGAGAGAGAGAGAGAGAGAGATCCAGAGGGAGAGAGACAGAGAGAGGCCTGTTTCTGTTTCATAAAGCCTGCCATATACAGTACCATCACTGCTTGAGGTCATCGCTCGGTCAGCAATGTCACGCAGTAACCCCGCCGGTGTGCGTTCCACTCGTCTCTGATTGATGCAGACAGAGAATATGTCGGGGGGGGGGGGGGAAATAAATATATATATTGTATATTATATCTATATTGTAATGGCCACATCAGCAAAAACACTCAAAGGTCAGGTTAAATCGAACGCTTTATACAAGGCTGCTTTATCCGCTACCTATGCATTATATCATATGCATGTAGCGTTTCAGTCTAATGCATCGTTCCATATAGATGAACTCTGTCTCCTCCGCATTCATCATCAGTCATCTTGAGCTGTGATTGACATGTGGGTGAGGCGGCAACGCACGACACGAAAACATGTTTTCTGTTTTTCGACGGATGAATTAGCGAGGAATGCAGAAGAGGTGACGTCACCGTTCCCTCAAGCCTGTATGCGCTTAATGAAGTGTGTCAATCACAGGTGGCAGGAGCCCAGGCGGTAAGACCGGTTGTCTGCCAACATTGAAGGTTGTTGGTTCGATCCCCGGGGCTCCTCCCCCTCCTAGCTAAGTGTCGAGGTGTCCCTGAGCAAGACGCCACCTAACCCTTAACGGTGACAACCAACCATTCATCGGTGTATGAATGGGTGAATGAATGTGTATGAATTTACAGTCTTAATCTACTCTTCGTTTCATGTGTTGGAGATATGATGAAGCCGGGATGTGGAACAGCAAGACTTTTGTTGGTCCTTGTTTGGCTGTGTGGACTCAGGCTTCCTATTAAAAAGAAGATAATGGTGATGATTATTCATATTATTAATAATGATTCATTATCGCCATGATGGAACCTAATCTATTACTGCTGCGCTGGGGGTCTACACACGCGCAGACGCGCACACGTACAAGCACACATGTGGTTCTCTTCCTGCGTCTCTCTTCCCTGCTCCGTTATCAAATTACCTCGATCTTTTGTTATCCCTGTGGCTATTCCAGAGTGTAATAAAAATGTGTTGAGAGGTTATTAGACAAAGATGTGATTCTTACCGTCAGCCAAGGGCACACACACACATCACCCGGGCCATAGTGCGTGTGTGTGTGTGTGTGTGTGTGTGTGCACGTATGTGTGTGCGCATGTGCTCAGATTACATTCTAAACATTTAGTCTGTGCGTGTGAGCGTGTGTGTGTGTGTGTGTCCTGGCGTGTCCTGCTCCTGCGATTGGCCAGATTGTGTGTCGTGCTGTGTCCTTGGCCAACCTTGGGCGTCCCTCTGCCAAAAAACCCCAAAACAACAGCAAGGGAAGGTGGGGAGGGGAAGAAGAAGGAAAAAAGCCTGAGCTCTATGGCTCCCCTCCAGGATGTGGAGGCTGTGGCGGAACCTCGTGGGGGAGGAGGGGGGAGGAGGAGGGGGGAGACACAGACAGGAGATCTGTCTTCTGACTTCACTGCAGACTCCAGCGTGATACCTCAGGTGTACCCAGCGTTGTACCCGGTGTCGCGCTCGTGCGGGAACGCTAATGGTGCTGCAGGTACTCATGGCTTCCAGTATACAACAACAACAACAACAACAACAACAATAATAGCAACAACAACGACAGCAACAATAATAGCATCAACAACAGCAACAACAATAGCAACAATAACAACCCACCTCCCTGTGCACAGACCTGGACGCAACAACAACAACAACAACAACAACAACAACACACCTCCATATGCGCGGACCCGGACGCAACAACAACAACAACAACAACAACAACACACCTCCATATGCGCGGACCCGGACGCAACAACAACAAACAACAACAACACACCTCCATATGCGCGGACCCGGACGCAACAACCAGACTTTCCCCCGTATAGCCGCTAGCTCAGTTCACTGTTCAGTTGAGATAATTCAGTTTTTAGTTGAGTTAGAAAGGTTGGTTGCAGTTTGTTGCAAACGTCTCTTGCTGCTCACCTCAAATGAGAAACTATGTCATCATCTTCTGACTTCTGAATCTCTTTAATAGTTAATGGGTGTCTCAAGCCAGCAAAACAATACATCATCATATTGTCTGGTTCTCATGATATTGAATTATATCGTGAGAATATATTATCTCATTAATATCATGAGAATCATTTGAGACCCTTCGTGAAATTGGCGCCACGCTCATCATCACACCAGTCTCGCAATTTCCACATCAACTACATAAACAATATAAAATGAAGAAAACTGCGGGAACGTGCTCCTCGCCCTGCTCGGCGGCAGACGGCAACGATTCATTTACGGCTCAACGCGAAATAACGAGTCCCCGCGACGCTTAACGTTTTCTGCCATCGAGTGCTAATTGCGCCGTGCTATTTGAACGCTTCGGTCTATTTATGTACGTGATGCCGCGCGGTAATAACACCGATGGAGCGGGGAAATTGCAGCTTCGGTGGACGCCCTGTGGATACAAGGCTGGATGGGGCTTGTGAGATAAACATAGGGCTGCAGAGAGAGTGATGGAGTAATTCGGGGGTGAGCTTTAGTTATGGCGATCAGCTATTCCTGGAACACCGCAACTCCAGCCACTGATATCTGTCCTGGACGTCTCTCTTCCTCCTCCCGGCCTAAGCCTCATCCTCATCACTCATGGGATGTTTTTTGGCGAACACGTGTTGTCTGGGCAACACCAGGATGCCACCCCCCCCCCTCATCCTCCTCCTCCTCCTCCCGGTCATTACTCAGAGCTGTCAGAGACCCTGGTCCCGGGCTCTGTGGCTGCTACTGTGGTTTGCCCTACATATGCACTGGTAGAATGGGGCTCTGCACTGGGTGATGATGGTGTCTGTCTGTTTGAAGCCAGACAGGGTCGGGGGGGGGGCGGGGGGTTGGGGGGTCAAGGGTTGGGGGGGTGGGGGAGATTTATCCCATTGTCAGTTCAGACCTTCTGGTGCAGACTGCCTTTATTTTTTTGGTGTGTGCATATCTGGGCTGTGTGTGTGTGTGTGTGTGTGTGTGTCTATGTGTGTGTGCACACGTTTATGTTTATGTGTCTCTTAGTACCTTGGCATGTACAGTCTGATGCATGTTAAGTTTCATGGCTCTTCATGGTTCGTCATGGTACTTCATGGTTCCTCATGGTTCTTCGTGGCTCTTCATGGTTCTTCATGGCCCTTCGTGGCTCTTAATGGTTCTTCGTGGCTCTTCATGGTTCTTCATGGTTCTCTACATGTGTTCCCATCTCTCTCTCTCTCCTCAGATCTGCTTCCTGGTGTCGGTGTTCCGGGGCCAGACGTTCTCGGAGGACAGCTGTGCAGCCCTGGCTCTCTTCACCCACTACTTCCACCTCAGCCAGTTCTCCTGGATGTTCATACAGGTGACGCTCACAGTGGCTCACAGCTCACAGATGTCTCACTATATGCACACTTCATCTAGCTATGATGACAGTGACGCATGAAACACTGTCGTTCATTGACACCACATTGTAGTTTGGAAACCCATTGGAGATTAGATAAGATAAGATTCGACTTTCTTAATCCTAAAGGAAATTGTTGTGCCAGAGGTTGCTCAAAAAACAACATAAGAATAAAAACAATAGAATAATAAATGCAAAGTGTATCTAAGCCTAATAGAATAACAATAAATGCAAGATGCATTTAGTGATATATAAATAAGTGATATATAAATAAATAAGTTCACTAGAATAGAAAAGTTGGCAATGGTACGATTGCACTTGATGTTGAACACCTAACATGAATACACTGTCGTTCATTAACACACGAAGAAATCTGTCCTCGACACGACATCGCCATGTTCTGGTGTTCTGGCGACGAAGGCCCCCGCAACTCATAATGGCCGAAGTTGTTATGGCTGTGGGAGGTTAAAGGTCAAAGGCGATGTGTTGCAAGGCTTGTATTGTGAGCGTAGATTTCCTGAACTACGTTGGCTGCATTGTTGCATTCGCGTCCTTCATCGGAAAAAAACAAAGGGCGATACATTCATTCGAAGTATGATATCAGTCATGAGAAGCAGAGACGTTTGTTTACACCGAGTCTAATGCAGGCTTTCATGTTGAATGGGCTTCTTATTGGATGGTGGGTTGATGGGAACGTTTGCTTCCACGGGTATCAAATATTTAAATAGTCAAGCATTGTGTTATAAAGCCTTGAACTAACAGCATGCAAGGACTTTCCCTGAAAAACATGTAAAAACCAAACGAGCTCGAGAAGAAAAACAACAAAATGGAGGAAAGACAGATTGATTTACGCCGCAAAACTGATTTACACTTCTTCTCCCGTGACCCAGATCCTCTCAGCGTTCTTGGGAAGGCATCAACCGACGGAAAATCCTTGGAAAATTGGAAAGTCTGTTGTTGCCTTTTCCACAACTGCTGAGTTGTCTGGAATTATAGCCTGAGACAAAGTGGGGGAAGATAAATATTACACTGTTGCTCCGACGCTGGTTGGTTTGAGCCCTGTGTTGTTAACCGAGTTCGTATTCAACCTTAAACGTTGTTAAAAAGAAACCCCACTTCCCCACACTGACCTCTCAGACACTAACTGTTATTTTCCCTGTGAGCGTAGCTACGCGTTACGACTGTTTACCCTCGCCACTCCATGTGAAACTGTATGTGACGTTTAGAAGTAAAATAAATCACTGTTTATGTAGCGTATATAATCTCTTCTGGCACCAGAGCCATTTTTCTTTTGCTTTGGTGGAGCATTATGAGATTAGCTCTCTTGGAGTATGCTAACGCGTCGTGACTCCGGGAGAGTTATATAGGGACGCTGCCGCGCTACACGCTACGTGCTATAGCACCGCGTAGGCTTTCAATACGACAATGCTTTTCACTCTTGACCTTTGACACGTCTGGCGGGATAAAGGCTCAAAGCCTCGGCGGATTTAATGAGTTGAGATGTGAAGTTTTATTTAAACCGTTCCTCTTGATTATGTACCGTCATATTAGCTATCAGCTAAAGGTATGCAATGAAAAGTACACATTTATTTGGGTGGTTTATGTTCCCTGCAGACAGCGTGCTAAATGGATTGCATTTATACAGCGCTTTTATGCAAAACGCTTTTCAGTTGCCTCACGTTCACCCATTCATACACCGACGGCGGTGTCAACCATGCAAGGTAACAACCAACACGTCAGGAGCAGTTAGGGTTAGGTGGTGTCTTGCTCAGGGACACCTCCACACTTAGCTAGGAGGCGGAGCCCGGGGATCGAACCAGCAACCTTCCTGTTGCCACTCTTACATCCTGAGCTACTGCCGCCCTCGTTCAGGTGCTGATTTTAAGATTGTAAAACTTTAACTTTAGGTAATCTTAACGACTGCTTGAACTATCAATAACCTCTGGCGATGGTAATAGGCTAATAATAGGCTAATAATTCAATTGGAAAGGAGGGCGATCAATGCATTCAGAAGAGACAAACATGTGCTGATGGGCGAGGCAGTTGAACGCTACATACAGAGAAGGACTCAAGTGTGTGTGTGTGTGTGTGCGTGTGCGTGTGTGTGTGTGTGTGTGTATGTGTGCGTGTGTGTGTCCGGCCATTACATAGGTATGTGGACACAGGAACAATTGGCTCCATTGACTCCATTGACACTTGACTGAACACCTCTCACCACTCTGCTTCAAGTCAAGTCAAATTCTATGTTCCAAACAATGACAGGACAGGGTTAAGAGAGGATCAATGAATACAAATGTAAGTGCTATCTGCTGGTTAGCATGTGTATTGCAGCGGGTATGAAACAAACCTTGTACCTTTTTAGTTCTCGTCAAAGACACTGGCTTAAACCTCCGAGGTGAGGGTAACCGTTGGAAGTCTGTCTGGAGGGGGTGATCTCGGCACTCCAGGGGGGAAGCAGCCTTCCTAAACACCTGCCTATTGCACAGGTCTAAGGCTGGGGCTTCCACGCGGGATGGGAGGAGATGGCCCCACAGCATGTTCCCTCTGAGGCACGATCTCTGCCTGTGCCGGAGACAACATCTGTTCTACAGGCCTTAAGACTCAAGCACAAAGGCAGCGGTTTGGGCTTGTGTGTTCACAGACAGACGCAAAGAAAATTTACGTTTAAGGCTCGGAGAAAGAAAACTGTTAAAAAAAGGAATGCGTGTCGAGACAGGTGTGCGTGTCGTGTGTGTGTGTGTGTGTGTGTGTGTGTGCGTGTGTGTGCGCGCGCATGTGTGTGTGTGTGTGTGTGTCTGGTGTGTGTGTGTTTGTGCACCTGCACCTCAAATTGACTCGAGAATGCCACGCGTTTTCTCCCACCTGTGCACACACACCACACACACACCACACACACACACACACACACACACACACACACACACACACACACACACACACACATACACACACCACACACACCAGAGACACACACACACACACGCGTGCAAAGAAGCCATATCACCATTTTGGAACCTATTTCGAACCAAATGTCGTTGTCTACCAGCTAAGCAAAACCCAACACTTCTCACTTCCCTCCCCCCACCACCAGGCGGTGAACTTCTGGCAGGTGCTGGTGATGAACGACGAGCACACGGAGAGGCGCTACCTGCTCTACTTCCTGCTGGGCTGGGGACTTCCCGCCGTGGTCATGATGCTGCTGGTCATCGTGCTGCTGGGGGGCTTCGGCTGGAACATCCACGGCGTGTACGGCCTGGTGCGAGGAGACGTGTAAGTGGCCGCATGCATACGCTGTCTACGTCTGTACTTATATACCCTAGTTAAAGAGGCAGTCTCGAAGATTTCCGTTTCTTTGCGCTCTTTGGCGACACCTAATGGCGAACGGCGGTAATTGCATCCAAACTGTGTCGCATGCTGTAGGAGACGTCGGTCCACTGGCAGTTGTTTAATAGCGGATACTCCATTTCCTCCTTTTCTAGCAGAGACCGGAATTTATTTGCAGGAAAATCTTCGACTTTAATGCAGTACTTGGCATTGTGTAGCATCTTATCGTAGCTATCTTGCTGTTTGCCAGCAAGGGGTCAACCTCGCAATCACGAGCGCTTCAAACTGTCCTGTTCTATTTAAATCTTACTGTGCCGTCAGTGATATATATTGTTGTTTCACTCTTTCAACAAATGTACCTGTACCTGTCGCTTTGGCCAAAAAGCATCTGCCAAATGCCCTAAAAGTAAATGTAAATATGCATACATGCGCACACAATGACTATTATAAAGCACACAGAGACAGACTGTACAGTTACACTATCGTTGTTTCACTCTTTTCGTCAAATGTACTTCTTTTAAGTCGCTTTGGATAAAAGTATCTGCCGAATGCCCTTAATGTAAATGTAAATATGCGTACGTACACACTAGCTATCATAGAGCACACAGAGACAGACACTACAGTTACACCAAGGCGGCCGCAACCATAACAGCAATTAATCGTCTCGGTTTTTTTTGTCTGAACCATCCGGGAAAATCCTGTCTGAACCATCCGGATGACTGCGGCTTCCAGTTCCCTCCGTACGGCTCAGCGTCGCGTAAACACCACTTCAGACGCGCGGGGTCGGAGGCCACGCCCACGTCATCGCGGAAGAAGTCGTGCGGTCGCGGTCCCCAGAGACACAAAAAAAAACAACAACACAAACTTACACGGGTGTCACCGACGCACGCAAGGCCTGCTCAGTTTCTGGTCTTGTAAGGAAGAAGGCCGGAGGGAACGACTTGCCGTTTGGAACTGACAACTATTATCGCTACGGTCAACATTACGAAGGTTAATACGACAGCTTGTTCTATTTGTGGATACTTTTGGGATGGAACACAGAGCACTGAACAATGGAGAAGATAGCAAGAGTTTGCAAGAGACGTATGCTTGAGTCACTTTTTTATTTAGGAAATCAAACCCAGAGCACGGAAAATTCCCTGGGAAATTCCCAGAGCCCTTTTAGTGTCAATCATTGTGCCAATTGGAAAATGTGTTGCATTTTAAAGAGGCTGAAATTAATTGAGTCCCTGTTATGGACGAATTTAAAAAAACAACGTTGAGATCGCGAACATAATGGTAGGAACTATTCTGTCGTCCTTTGAATAAAAAATGTGCACAGTCCATACCCAAAGCCACACCCATTTTTATGTGTGTGTGTGTGTGTGTGTTTGTATAAAGCCAACGGCAAACTATTTATAGAACCCTTGAGTTCCCCTCCCGATGAAGTCACCGTTCATAATTACACCTGCCCCAGGTGGACCCGCTTCTAAACGTTGTTGCTGTTTGCGTGTTGAATGCACGATTTCGCCGTTGCAGTGATACTAGTCATGCAGTGGTCTGCGTTGCCAGAGCCAAGTGGTATTTTGCCCGGCGACTCTTTCGCCTCAGCAGCCCGTGTGTCTGTGAAGGTCAGCAGAAAACTCCTGATTGAAGGTGGAAGTCTCCGACGCAGGCTAAAATTAGCCTTTTTAGGCGTGTCTCGCTTATGCATGCAAACAGCAGTGGCAGTGTGCGCTCTCTCCTGTGTGTGTGCGTGTGTGTGTGTGTGTGTGTGTGTGTGTGTGTGCGTGTGCGTTCCAGCACAGACCTGCATTCAATTCACTAGGAAGGTAACCAACCACGAGCTCCAGCACGTCTCTCCCCCTCTCTCTCTCTCTCTCTCTCTCTTGCCCCCCTTTCTCCTCCTTTCTCTCTCTCCCCTTCTTCCTCTCTCTCTCTCTCTCTCTCTCTCTCCTCTCTCTCTCTCTCTCTCTCTCTCTCTCTCTCTCTCCCCCTTTCTCAATCTGTCTTTCTCTGTCTTGCTCTTGCTGTCTCTCTTTGTCCCCCCTCGTCCCTTCTCCCTCTCCATCTCTCCTCCTCCCCCTTTCTCTCTCTCTCTCTCTCTCTCCTCAGTGTAAACAGGTGATCTCATGTTTTTCTCAGGCAGGTCTCAGCTGTTCTTGGCTCCGCCCTGCGAGTGGGAAGGGTGGTGGGGGGGGGGGGGGGGGGGGGAGAGTGGGAGCAGTGGTATCGAGGAACAGTGTGTGCGTCAGCACCCGGGCCCGTTGTCATGTAAATGCGGTGTTGTGCAACCGTTGTCTTTCTCGAAAACACACACAAACACACACACGCACACACACACACACACACACACACACACACACACACACACACACACACACACACACACACACACACACACACTCACAGGTTGTTTTTTGATGACATCGCCTGCGTCTCCAGCCTGGCAGGCGTTGTTCTTGAGTTAGTATCAAGTCATCTCTGGCAGGTTTGCTTCTCACGCCAGAAGGCTAGCAGGCGCTGGACTTGAGGGCCTGTTAGCACGCACCTAGGACTGCAGGTATAGCATAGTATAGCATCTAGCATCCTGCAGAGAACGAGAGAAAAAGAGAGAGCCCTATGTCCTCTCTCTCTCTCTCTCTCTCTCTCCCTCTCCCTCCCTCTCCCTCTCTCGCTCTCTCTCTCTCTCTCTCTCTCTCTCTCTCTCTCTCTCTCTCTCTCCCTCTCTCTCTCTCTCTCTCTCTCTCTCTCTCTCTCTCTCTCTCTCTCTCTCTCTCTCTCTCTCTCTCTCTATCCATCTGTGCAGCACGTCTATCTGTTCAGTCCGCCCGCCTCCCCCCACACACACACACACACACACTGACAACACGCTGTGCTCGCTTCCTGCTGCAGGAAGGCCCTGTGACCGAGGTTGCCATGGCGACTCGGCAGGTGCTGTCCATGACCAACTGTTCCGAGGGTCCTCTGTTTACAGGCGGGCAGACGGCGATAATCGCACGCAGAGAGCACATTCAGCAGCAGTGCGTTGGATCGACGTAGATCTCCGTGTCTGATTTAATACATTGAGTCCAACGTGTATTCATACAGATGCCATATTACAGAATGACCTTGATCTTCTTGAGGTCACGTTTTGGTGCAAAGTTTGTCCTCAGTTCAACCGCAAAACCTTGAGAGACGTCCAAACCGCTGCAATGTGTGTGCGTGTCTGTGTTGTCGAACCTCCACTTGAACCGTGGCTTCGTGACTCATCGATGTCAATAATTAGCGCAATTGTCAGCTCTCGGGCCTGGCAGTGTCATTCGAACACAATAATGAATAATAATTGATTGCTTCAGTCTGAATGGAGGCGGATGCTGACACACCACCTCACCTGACCGCAGGCGGGAATGTCTGATGCGCCGTGCTCTGCAGAAAAAGAAATCTGTTCTCCGATGAGTAAACAAAACATCGGGGAACGTGCTGTTGTTGTTGTTGTTGTTGTTGTGGCCGAGGTCAAACCCCACGCACGCAGGTCGAGTTAGCCTTGTGTCTTTTCTAGTCATTCTGGGGGGAAAAAAAAACAGGCTTCACCGGCGTGTCCCTACATAACCACCATGAGTCGATCACATGGGTCCGTCTGTAAGTCCGATTTTTTTTTTTTTTGCTTGATCTCACTGCAGGAATCTGAGTCTGGGGTATGGAGTTCTTGTGAGAAGCAGAAATCTTGCAGCTCACAAGGCCACAGAAGGGGGGGGGGAGGGGGAGGGGGGGGGGGTGGACAAACACACACACACACACACACACACACATACTACACACACTCACACTCACTTGCATACATTTCGTCTGAACCGTCTTGACCCCACCGCGGCCGCGGCCGCTTATGATTAAATCGGCGTTTATTTGTCATACCGCGCGTCGTGTTATGGCTAGCGCAGGGCAACACAACACAACACCAATTATGCCTCTGTGAGAAAACCCAGGAGCTGTGTGTGTGTGTGTGTGCGTGTGTGTGTGTGTGTGTGTGTGTGTGCGCGCACGTGTGTGTGTGTGTGTGTGTGTGTGTGTGTGTGTGTGTGTGTGTGTGACTGAGGGAAAAGGAGGTATTTTCCCAGACTGACAACCCTGTGACGACCCAGTACCAGGGAACAGGTTGGGACAGGAGGGCAGTGCGGTCAGAGAGAGAGACACCGCCAGCCACCACCAGAGTGAACCAGGACACAGTCAGACACAGAGACATGTATTAATACCAGAGACTGGGAAGGCTGTGGAATAGTAAACGTAGCATAGCATTGGACATAATAGCCCAATAGTATGCATGCCTATGATCATGAGTGGAGCCTCAAAGTGTGTGTGTGTGTGTGTGTGTGTGTGTGTGTGTGTGTGTGTGTGTGTGTGTGTGTGTGTGTGTGTGTGTGTGTGTGTCCGTGCGTGCGTGCGTGCGTGCGTGTGTGTGTGCATTGATGTCATTGTGTGTGTGTGTGTGCTTTGTGGCTGGCTTAATTGGCCTCACCTGGTCCAGTTAGAGTCTGGGGTAGGTGGGGCTGCAGGCTCACCTGGCCCAGTTAGAGTCTAGAGTTAGGCTGGCTAATCAGTGCATCAAGTCATCAACACACCCACTCAGGAGAGCACTAGCATGCTAGTTGAGGGCCATCTGCTCCATGTCATGTCATTTTCCATCCATTCTCGTCCGCTTATCCGGGGTCGGGTCACGGTGGCAGCCGCCTAAGCAGGGCCCCCCAGGCTTCCTTCGCCCCAGCCACACGCTCCAGTTTCTCCTGGGGGGTCCCGAGGCGTTCCCAGGCCAGACGAGATATATAATCCCTCCAGCGGGTTCTGGGTCTGCCCCGGGGTCTCCTCCCAGTTGGACGTGCCCGGAAAACCTCTAAGGGGAGGCGCCCGGGGGGCATCCTAATCAGATGCCCGAACCACCTCAGCTGACTCCTTTCGATGCGGAGGAGCAGCGGCTCTACTCCGAGCTCCCTCCGGATGTCTGAGCTCCTCACCCTATCTCTAAGGCTGAGCCCAGCCACCCTGCGGAGGAAACTCATTTCGGCCGCTTGTATCCGCGATCTCATTCTTTCGGTCACTACCCAAAGCTCGTGACCATAGGTGAGGGTTGGAACGTAGATGGACCTGTAAATCGACCCTCTTCACCACAACGGACCGGTACAGCGCCCGCATCACTGCAGACGCTGCACCAATCCGTCTGTCCATCTCCCGCTCCATTTTGCCCTCACTCATGAACAAGACCCTGAGATACTTGAACTCCTTCGCTTGAGGCAGCAACTCATTCCCAACCCGGAGGGAACACTCCACCGTTTTCCAGTCGAGAACCATGGCCTCAGACTTGGAGGTGCTGACTCTCATCCTGACCGATTCACACTCGGCTCCAAACCCAGTAAAATGACATGACTCTAGGGCAGCCGCCCCAGCATGCACTGGGGCGGCTGCCCTAGAGTCATGTCATTTTACCGTGTCATTTTGTGGTCGGAGGCCTCCCTCAACTCAAGTGCAATCGAATGGTTTCCGTGTGCGCGTGTCACAGCGTTCTACGTAGACGCTCCTCGTCCTCTGAAGCACGTACTCCCGTCACGCCGCTCCACAGATAAGACCGAGCCCTCGGCGGCGACACAGAAGAATGCGCCGCTTGTCTGTTTACCGATCGCCGCCGCTGAATGTTCCCCTCGCTCTGGAAATAGAACACCTCACGGCCACGGCCACCGCCCCTCTCCTGTCTGCTCTGTTGTGCTGCTGGTTCAGCTTGACTCTGTGTTGTGTTGCTCAGGGGAAACACAGCAGGCGGGTTGAGGCCACAAGGTCTTCATCCAGTACAGAACATCAAGACGAAATAATAGGCCGTATGGATATGCAGCCATTTTGTCGCATTTTGTCACCGATCCTTTTGCTCTTGAACACACGTTTTTAACTTTAGAGATACAATCGTTTTGACTTTACCTGAGCCACTTACAGTTAAGGCAGGGCCTAATCAAGGTAAAGGCTACATCCATATCCTAAAACTAATTATATTATATGTACATGTTGTATTTCTTCCTCCTCCAGATGCTTCATGCCCAACATCTACGCGGCCCTGTGCACGGCCGTGCTGGTGCCCCTCATGTGCCTGGTGGTGGTGCTAGTGGTGTTCATCCATGCCTACCAGGTCACCAGCCAGTGGAAGGCCTACGACGACATATACCGCGGGCGCACCAACAGCACAGGTACGCCAGCGCACGCTACACAGGTGCACAGGTACGCAGGTACACAGGTACGCCAGCGCACGCTACACAGGTACGCAGTTACACAGGTACGCCAGCGCACGTTACACAGGTGCACAGGTACGCAGGTACACAGGTGCACAGGTACACCAGTGCACAGGTACAAAGGTACACAGGTATACAGTTCTACAGGTGCACAGGTACACAGGTACACAGGTACGCCAGCGCACAGGTGCACAGGTACACAGGTACGCAGGTACACAGGTATGCAGGTACACAGGTACACAGGTACGCACGTATGCAGGTACACAGGTACACAGGTACGCAGGTACACAGGTACACAGGTACACAGGTACACGAGCCCATGCGTGACTTACGGCACATTTCCCCGGCAGACGATGCTTGCCGTCATGAAAAAAGGCACAGGAATGTGATAAACACCCGGGTGTGCGGGTGTGTGCGTATGCGTGTGTGTGTGTCTGTGTACACATACATACATACAGACGCATGGTGGAGATGTCTATTGCTGTGCTCTCTCGCTCTCTCTCACTCTCTCACGCACACACACACACACACAGACTTGACATAAAAGGCTGTGCTTTCATGTCAAGGCAAACAGAGCAGCACACGTCCGAACAAAAGACAACGCTTTACTCATTTTCTTCTAATCCCACATACTTACATATATCACTTTAGAACTCAAAGTACCAAATCATATGTGTCAAGTGTGCGTGTGTATGGGTGTGTGTGTGTGTGTGTGTGTGTGTGTGTGTGTGTGTCCGTGTTAATTTGGAGGTTGCTTGCCACAGTCTGCAAATCCCACAAGCTATTTTCAACACTCCTCTGGCAACGCAGCGCTCAACCTCTTGATCACATCTCATCCATGTCCGATAGCATCATGTTAAAGTGTAAACAAACCCCCTTTTTCAGCTCCAATTCGAACATGATGACATTTATTTTTAAAAAGCGTTTTGAGCCAAGAGTTCTAGGAAGGAGAGGGGGGGGGTATGTGTTATCCCCATGGTTACGACCCATGCCAACTTTGTGCTTTGTGGTTTTTTGTTAAGCTAGTAGGCCTACCGTCGTTATAATGAGTTATGTTGTAGGTCTAAATGTAAATGTAAATGTAACAAAATGGCATTGATTAACACGATCATAGAAGACGTATGTCCCTTTAAGAAAAATAATATTGTCTGTAAGTGCTCATCGAA